>JAGPOW010001296.1:14416343-14450883 GCA_030014935.1 Caiman crocodilus | reverse complement strand
TTTTTTTTTTTTATAATTTTTTTCTCTCTCTGCTGACTTTGCTGTTCCCTTATAAAAGGGACCAGAAAGGCAAAAACAAACACCATAATATACTTAGGAAAACCAGGGATATAGATTGTAGCTAGGGCTGTGTGGAGCTTCAGTAGCTAATTCGATTCAGAGGAGATTCAGCCCGATTCAGGGACCAAATCTCCAAATCTGAATTGAATCAGGAGATCGATTAAAAGCTCTAATTCAATTTGAAGCATCTGAATTGATGTGGAAAATCTTCAGAAAAGATTTGCCCGCTTCAGATTCAGCCATAGACTAAACATGCAGTAGACACAGCTGCCTTCAGCTGATAAGTCTGTTGGGGTTGGGGGAGGGATTGGGGCTGGGACAAGCTGCCCAGCTGGGATAGTGGGGTGCATTACCCAGTGGGGGGTGCAAGGCGTGGGAGCAGCAGCACTGGGAGTGGGGGCTATGCCCTGCTGCCACTTGCTCAGCTGGAGGTGGGATGCAGATGCAACTTGCTGCAGGCGGAAGGAGACAAGCGGCAGTCCCCACTCCCAGCACTGCTACACCTGCATCCCATGTCCCTCGCACCAGCTGGCAAATGGCAGAAGGGCAGAGCCCCTACTCCCAGCATTGATGCAGGTGCAGTAGTGCTGGCAGTAGGGGCTATGCCCTGCTGTCACCTGGAGTGAGCCGCGCCTGCATTGCACGCACGCCCCCCATGCCAACTGGGCAAATGGCAACATGGAATAGCCCCTGTGGCTCCCCCCACTGGGGCAGAGGTAGGCACAGTCACAGGAGCCACAGGAGAAGCACCCATGACTGCCTTGCCCAGCTCCATCCCCTGCCTGAGCCAGCCTCCTGGCACTTTTTTTTTTAAATTTAAAGAGCCCCATACTCATGGGCTCTGGCAACAGCAATTGGGGCCTCTGAGGGCTTGTGGCAGATCTTCCCATGCAGTATGGGGCAGTGGGGAATTGCCCCCCCCTCAGCTTGACACCCATGCAGCAGCTGCTCCATGCTGCGTGTACAATGCAGCTTGGCACGGCACTACACACTGTCTGGGAACTGGGGCAGCTCCACATATCAGCCACAGCCTGGCACCACTTAACCCTAGCAGCCCCAGTTCCCAAACATTGCACGGTGCCCTGCTGAGCTGTGTTGCACAATGCGACAGCTGCCTTGTGGGTTCCAGGCAGGGGGGCAATACCCACTGCCTCACGCTGTGCAGGGGGGGTTCTTCCACAGGCACCCAGAAGCCCCAATCACTGCTGCTGCAGCCATTGAGTGCAGGGCTTTTTTTTTAAAATGCCAGGACTAGGCTGGGGTTGGGTGGGGGATGGGGCTGGGCAGGGCAGACAAGGAGGCTTCCCCTGTAGCCCCCCCTGCCCAGGGAGAGGCAGGAACAGCCAGAGGAGCTGTGGGACAACCTGCAGCCACCCAGTTGTGCCTGCCTCTTCCTGGCTGATCCAAAATGACAAATCTCTCCAAAATCAGCATCAAATCTTCCAAAGCCAATTCAGCCAAATCAATTCAGAACAGTGATGCAAATCTCTGAATCTAATCACTGTCCTCTGAATTGGCCAAATCTGAATCAAATGTGAAGTCATTATTTCACATGAAAGCTGAAGGTGTGGTTGAACAGCTGGTTGGAAAAGTTAATATTGTGCAAATTGGGCTCAGATAAGTCAGGGCAGTCTATTTACTTTGAAGTTGCGTGATGGTAAGCGGATGTTGAATTACGTTTCCTTCTGGTTATGATGTTTCACATTTTACAGGTGGATAGATAGATGGAATGTTCTCCTGGGCAAGGAATTTCTCTTGTGTTGAGGTAGCTCTGAGCTCTGTGTACAGGTAGATTTAGCTCAGAACAAAAGGCAGGATCAAGGATGTCAGTTTTCAGGTTTTAAAGTGTTTAGTTTTTCTTCCTTCTTGTAAAATTATGAAGTTTTCATTTCAAAAACAGCTAATTTGGTATCTTCCATGTTTTAGGGATACAGTTTATAGCCATATTGGTCTACGGGCAAAAGGAATCAGAACTCTGGGTAGAGGTAATCTTTTATGATATCATCTCTACCCAGAGTTAAGATTTTTAGGAAAACCAGGCACCTAGTAAGTCAACATTCCTTAATAGATAAGGCTGTTCTGCAGCCCCAGAAAACTAAATTTTAGTTCCAGTTATGCAACTGGTCTTCTAGATCAGTTTCTCAACCTATGGGTCATGACCCAAAAGTGGGTCATAAGAATGTATGAAAGGGCCGCAAGCAGACTTTTAAAATGGATCAATTTTTTTTTAATTAATTCCTTCCTTTAAAAAGAGGAAAATGTGGGAAACTGCCTTTTCTCTTGCAACCTGGAAGAGTTCTAACATGCCCAAGGCTGCTTGCAGCCTCCATGACCCACACATACCCACCCCTTGCCCCATAAATTTGGGGGCTGGAACCTAGGGGCATGAGTGTGGGTCACTGGGTCAAGACTGGCCATGAATGTTTACAATTGGGTCCTGATACAAAAAGGGTTGAGAACCACTGATCTAGATGACCCTGGCCAATTCACTATACTACTTGTTTCTCAGTGCTTCTCTTTGTCCCTCATCTCCCTTGGAGGAATTTTATAGATTAATTTTAAATGATGTTAAAGGCCATACACTGCAGCATGTGCAACAATCATAGTGCTAACAGTTAGCATCACCAAGGTGGTCTGACCCGTCACAGATCATGAAGTATTAAGCAGTTGTGAGGTGGCAGCTCTGCTGTTAGCCCTACAGCTGGTTGTCTTCACATATGTGGATTACCCTGGTTATTGGCTGTGTAGTTATTTAGTCAGTGAGGCTTAAAAACCCAACCTGAAGCAACCCTCCTAAACAACACCTGAAACCTATATAAAGGAACTAGGGCTAAAATCCAGGCAACTTGAAAATCCAAGTTAACTTTACAGAAAAACATACCACCATAGTGTTTTTCACTCCTGTAGAATGCAATATCAAACAGAGGAGGGTCTTAATTGACATGCACAGCTTATCATGGATGGTTTATGCTCTATACAGCATGTTTAAGCTGTTAAGGGAATACGAATAAGGCAGGATCATGTTTTGTCATCACCCTCCTCTCCTCCCACACGCTCACATACCATTTGCCATGTTGATACCTTTAAACATGATTCCCCCACTTTTTTTTTTTTTTTTTACTAGTGGTCCTTTATCTCTTTGTGCAGACTTTTATCCCACAAATTGAATTAGTTTATTCATTTATAATCTGTAATTTTATAACCCTCCTAATTACTATAGGAAGTGAAAAGCCACCAAAATAAACACATTCAATCTGCTAATTTTACTTGCATTTTCTGAGTGACACAATGCAGTTTTTTTCTAAAGCTTCCTTGAAAAAACAGCAACTTCCTGTGTTTATTTTGTCTTCTCTTCTTATTTCAGAAAACCTTCTCTGATTTGTGGTAGCAGATGTGATCTTCTGCAAGAGAGAAAGATTTTTTTTTTTTTTTTTACACCAACAAAGGGAGATTTTAGTTGGTCTATTGCTCATCACAATAAAGTCTTCTTAATACTACTCCCCATGTACGTTTTCAAACACTTACGACCACACTTGCCACTAAGAAAAATGGCTTTTCAGAAACTCATTTATTTGTTTGATGTCAATTCCTAAGTCCTAATGCTATATAATATTTCTAATGCTAGAGAATCACTTGTGATTTAGTCAGTTGCATACAGAAAGGACAGTTGGATCCATTTTGTTCACTGAGCAGGATGGAAGCTCATATGGTATTTGTTACCATGCAAAAACTGTGACTTGTAATTAAAAAAAAAATGTTTTTAAATTGCAATCGGCATGGAGACAAGGACTGTATGTACTCATGTTACTGGAAAGGGATTTCATAACCAGCCTGGGTACCAAGCTGAATAAATTGTAAAACAACTTCCAACATGGAAGGAAGCATAAGCCATTAAGGATGTTCATCAAGAAATAAACTTGCAGGACAAAATTAGGAAAACAAAGGTGAAAGATGAAATACAGTTGGCAAGGGACGCTGAAGACAACACAGAGCTCCATGAATATGTTTGAAAGACATGACAGAATAAGGAAACTATTGGTCCACTGCCCAATAACTTGAGTCACTGGTATACCTAGAGTTTGGAGAATGGGACAACTGCTCAAGGCACTGATTTGGGGGCAGGAAGAGGGCTAGAGAGGTGAAGGGGAGAAAAATGTGACAGTGGGACGTTATAGCTGCCCCCGTGCCTCAGGAACCTGGCCATGTCCCTATACTACTATCAGCCTGAGTAAGTTCTCTGGAGCATAAAGAAGGTAGAACTAGACAGTGACTAGTATTCCTTCTTCACAACAAAAATTTGCAACCAAGTTGCTAGCAAATTCAATGTAGACAAAAGAGAAAGGCTGAGAATTGTGATCAGTAAAGTTCATGGAGAAAGTCTGATAAAATTTTAATGAGTCATCAGGGTCTGACAAATTCATGTTCCATACTGCTAAAGGAACTAGCTGAAGAAATATCAAAGCCATTAGCAATAATGTTGGAAAAATCATGGAAGATGGGAAAGGCTGGAGATGAGCTAACATATTGTACACATCTGTAGAATGGGGAAAAGGAAGAACCAGAGAATTATAGATCAGTCAGCATGACGCCAACATGACATCTGGCAAATGACTTGAGAAAACTATAGAATAATCCATTTTAAAACATTTGGAGGAAGAAGGAGTGATCAATAGCAGTCAATATGGATTTGCAAAGAACAAATCATGACCAATCAACTCACTGTCCTTCTTCAATAGAGTAACTCGATTGGTGGATGAAGGAAATGTGATGGACACAAAATACTTGAACTTTAATAAACCTTTTGACACAGTCCAACAAGATATTATCTTGAGTAAGCTAGAGATAGATTGGCTAGATAGAATTATTGTTATAGAGATACTTAATTGGCTGAATAACTTCAAGTGGAGAGTTGCTATAAAATGGATGAATTGTAGAATAGCAGGAGGTTCCTAGTGGTGTGCCACAGGGTTCTGTTCTAGGTTTGGTGCTAACATTTGTATTAGTCACCTGGATGCAGAAATAAAGAACTTGTTGATCTAGTCTGCAGATCAGTGGCTATGTGTAGTGGGCACGTAGGGGTCCTTGAGAGTGCTGGTGCACCTCCTGCTTAGGTGACAGGAGGGGGTGGAGGAGGCAGGAGTGCCAGTGCCCCCCTGCAAGCATCAGCTGGGGAGTGGAGCACCGTGGCACTCCCAGAAGCAACCACAGCCACTTCTGGAAGTGGCCACAGCGATTATCCACCTCATGATCGCCCACTGGGGGACACCCCCTTGCCCTGGTTGGCAGGATTGGCCGAGGGGGGACACCTTCCCTCCAGTCATTGGGAGGGCATGTGCTCCCCTGACTAAAGCAGCACCAGTCACCCATGCTGCAGGTGATACAAAACTAGTAAAGCTCACAATTGCTATGCAGGATAGAAATAGAACTCAAATGGAAATTCATAAATGGAAGAAAAATTAAATTTAAAAGATAAATATGAGGCAGTGAACCCAAGTCAGAAGAAAAAACAAATTGCACAAGAAGAAAATGGCAGATAATAGGCTAGACATTAGCACTTCTGACATGGATCTGGAGGTTTTGGCAATATGAAACAGGCATCAAAGATAGCAAATGCAATTTTGGGCTATATTAACAGGAGTATTGCATAGGGACACAGAGGGTGATAGTACCAGTCTACTCAGTACTGGTTGGGCCTCAGCTGAAGTAATGTGTGCATCCCTGGCTCTGCAGTTTAGGAAGGATGTGAAGAGGACGAGAAAAGTGATAAAGATGATAAAGGGGTTGGAATGAAGACAGGTTGAGAGAATTATGTTTAGTTTAAAAGAAAGGAGATTAAGGCTGGGGCAGGAGGGAGCATTTTTAAATGTTTGAAAGACTGCTATAAAGGAGGAGGAGAACAACTGTTTTCCCTTGCCACAGAGGGCAGAACGCAAAGCAGCGGACTCACCAAGGGAACAAAGGGAAAAAGAGGACAAGAGAGGACATTGTTGGTAATACAGTTCTTGGGCCTATACATTCTGATGTACTAGGATGCTTTTACTTTTTTTCCCCAGCCCTTCCTTTTAGAAATAGACCCAATATACTAAAAATGAAAATGTGAAAGCACTGCATAAGAAAAGCTATTCCCACAATACTTCAAAAATGAATGAGACTGTGGGTGAATCTGCGCATGAAATGAATGTGATATAATAAACTGCAGAGCAGCTCATGCTGGGGTCAACTGCTCCCAGATGCAGTATCTACATGTGCACTTTGGACAGCAGCAATTTGAGCCAGGGTGGAGCAGGCCCCTAGCTGGCTAGGCTGACCAGGCACCACATACACTCACAGTCAGCATCTACACATGCATTTCAGTGCAGTAAAGTACTCTGCCATAAGACAGTACTGTCAGTGATAGTACTAGCCCATGGCGAAATTGATTAGTTTATTGTGTCTTAATACTGGCGCATATATTTCATAGACATTAGGGCTGGAAGGGACCTCAGAAGACCATCGAGTTCAGCCGCTGCCCCCAGGGCAGAAAGTCAGTTGGGGTCATAGGACCCCAGCAACATAAGCATCCAAATTTCTCTTGAAGGTATTCAGTGTAGGTGCTTGAACCACCTCTGATGGCAGGCTATTCCAGGCCTTGGGGGCTTGGACAGTAAAGAAATTCTTCCTCATGTCCAGCCTGAAATGGTCTTGCAGGAGTCTATAACCATTCAACCCCGTTATCCTTTGGGGTGCTCTGGACATGTTCCCCCAGATACAGGTGATAACCCCTGATAAACTTATAGGTGGCCATCAGATCACCCCTGAGCCTGTGCTTTTCCAAGCTAAAGATCCCCATAGCTCTCAGCCTGTCATCGTAAGGTCTTTTTTCCTGACCTCTGATCATGTATGTGGCTCTTCTCTGGACTCTCTCAAGTTTCTCCACATCCTTTTTGAATTGTGGGCCCCAAAACTGGATGCAGTACTCCTGCTGTGGCCTCACCAAGGCTGAGTAGAATGGGAGAATGACATCCTGGGATTTCCTTGAGAAGCAAATATGGGTGCAAGCCAGTGTTTTGCTGGCTTTACTAGCTGCAGCATCACATTGAAGGCTCATGTTTATTTTGTGGTCAATGATGACCCCCAATTTTACACCCAAGGTGGAGAACCTTGTATTTTTCAGTGTTAAACACCGTCAGGTTCTCATCTGCCCATTTGCTGAGCCTGTCTAGGTCAGCCTCAGGTGTCGATGCTTTTCCCCAGAGTTTGGTGTCATTGGTGACCTTGGCCAGTCCACTTCTAACTCCTATGTCCACATCATTAATAAAGATATTGAACAATATGGGTCCAAGGACAGAGCACTAGGGGACCCCACTGATCACAGGGCACCATGATGATTGACTTCCATCATTTACCACCCTCTGGGTCTGACCACGGAGCCAATTTTCCAGCCAGCAGGAAATAGAGATTGTGATACTTTACTGTGGAGCTAATTAGTCAACTCCACAGCACAATGCATGTGTAGATGCATCCTCTGCGTGATAAGTAACAGATATCTGATAGAATATTATCTTCAGGTGCAAATCATGGGAATTCTCAAAGTCTACAAACATTGTTATTGACATCTTTTTTACTGAGAACAATTTGTGAAGTACACCATATTTGTTCCTAGTCATTTACAAAAGCTGGAACAAGATCTTTCACAAAGCTTCATTGAAAAATGTTTCTCTCTCATACTAGAATTGATATGAAACTGACTCTGACAAACTGTATAGAACAGTATCAGAATGTGCTAGAACATTTTTCATATTAAAACTGCTACAAAACAATTTTAGAAATGTTATAATAAATAGAATGCAATGGCTGTGTAAACAAATGTACAATAAAATAGCCCTGTGTAACACAAGATATGTTTGGGACCTGTTTTATTAAGAAAATGTGAGAGCTTTGAAATTATCCCTCATTCATCAGAAAATACTATCAGGTCTTTAAAATAAATCAGAAGATAGAGAGGGGCAGAAAGGGCATTAATTTAAAACTGCCCTTACATGATGACATTTCCACAAAACTCCACAATGCTAACATTATGGTCATAGTATTCTCTAACCTCTATGAAACCATGTGAATCATAGTGTACACCACAACCTGATACAAGTGATTGGAAAACAGTCCGAATCTGTAAAAAGTTCAATGCACATAGACTGGTTCCAAAATGGCAGAATTTGGTTTAAGACAGACCTGGATGGATATAAGATCAGATTGAATCACTTTAGGTTAGATCAGTCTATCAAACTTCTGCTCCAGATCCCTCCTGACAAAAAGTTAGGTTGCAATCCCCTTGCATCCCAGGATACTTTGTGGCTGCCCTGCTACCCCACACCCCCAACACATACACCCTTGCAGGTCAGGTGGGGTAGCCTCTGCCCTGGCTTGTCTTCTCCAGCTGAACCAAGTGGCCCCATGCGTGGGCTGTCACAGATCTGAGGAAGCAAAGCTGCCCTGGGCCCCGCTCCAGTCAGGGTCTGCACAGCAGAGGAGAACCCCTGGGGAGGGGTGGAGGGCTTTTCCCCATAATCTGTCTCCACAAGCCTGTCATTGCTTCAAGTCTGCCCCGTGACCGGTCCACCATCTCTCAACCACAGGGGTACAGGTAGGGAGGGAGAGAATAGACTCCCCACTCTGGCCCCAGCTGCCCCTCCAGTGGCTGAGAGGTAGGGGGCTGGTGAGGGAGTGGAGCTGTTGTTTTCACAGTGCAACAGAGCTAGACTGTCGGGAAAAGATCCCCATCTAAGCTACCAACCCACTTATCTGTGGCTGAGAGGTGGGGGGCCGGTGAGGGTGCATGGTTGGGGCAATCATAGCCTTGTGGGGCTGGGAAGTGTGCAGAAGTATCCTCCACCTTCTGGCCTTGGCCGCTGCAGGTATCTCCCTGACTTGGTCAACATGAGCTCTGTTTGCTAATGATCCAATATGTGCATCTTAGAGAAACCTGTGTAGATTGAATTGATTCTCAGGCCTTTTGACTGTCTGTACTTGGCCCAAGTATCTTACAGCAGCAACTCCTGACCAAATGGGTTAGGTGCAGTCAAATACTTCATCAGAACTAACTGTACATTGCTACTGTCAACCTACAACCCTAGAATACAAATTCAGAAGTAAAAGTTAATCCTTTAAAAGTATCAGTCACTCACCTTACTGAAAAAGTATAATACCCAGCTTTTTTAAAATACAACATGGGGAAAAAGTTTTGCCAATCTGTGAAAAAATCACCAAGTTTTACTAAGTTTCCACTGAAACTCTTCAATATAACTTGGATCACTTGAAACTGATCACTGTCTGGCCAAAATAATATACAGTCATAACTTTTTAGTTGCAACCACTGTAATTGCACCTTTCTATAAAAAAAATCTGAAATCCATTAACTGTATATTAAAGACGAGACACCACCAAGAATCTCCAAATCCAAATCGAATCAGGAGATCCTTTAATCTTGCGAAATCAAACTGGAACCCTCTGAATCAATTCAAAGAGAAGAAAGATCAATTCAGAAAGATTCAATGATTCGGACATAGACAAAGCTTTAAATGCTTTGTCTATATACCTCAAGTTACCAGGTGGCTCGTGAATGCTGAGATGGTGGGGTGGATGGAGCATTTCACAGGAGCATGGGGGGTCCCCAGTGTGCTTGGCAGCAGACCCAGAAGTGGGTTAGAAGTACTTCTGGTCCAATTCTGGGTCTGCTGGAGAGTGCACCGCGTCCCTCCCCCCGTGCCCCTCCAGCTCAGTGACTGGTGCCTCCTGGGTCTGGGGGGTTCCTGGAGTCCCCCCCACAACTGATCACTGAGCCAGGGGGACGTGGGGGGAGGGTCCCCATGCGTTTAGCAGTGGACCCAGAAGTGGATTGGAAATACTTCCGGTTGACTTCTGGGTTTGCCTCTGAGCAAGTACCGTTCCACGCGCTCCTTTGGGATACTCCATCTGTCCCACCATTACAGCATTCATGAGCCAAACCTGGTACCTTGAGGTATGTAGAAAAGTCATTTAAAGCTATGTCTACGGCCAAATCACTGATTCTTCAAATCAGCATCAAATCTTCAGATTTGGATTTGGCCAAATTGAATCGGGGACAGTGATCCAAAATAAACAAACTGAATCACTGTCCCTTATTTGGACCAAAACTGAATCCGAAATGAATGCGGCCTGTTGCAATGACCTACGGATAGTCCAAAATGATATTCATTTAAAAGATATGAGGGGAAACTTATTATGCATCAGCTGCACTACAAGAACTTTTTAACAAGTCTGTTCCTACTCTGTGGCAAGGGAAAGCAAAACCAGGAAATGAAAGAGATGACTATGTTACTTTAGTGTAACTTATTTTTGCTGTGAAAGAGGAAGGGATGTAATAATTGACACCAAGTCTCCCTACCTCTTAATTTGTTCATCTGCCTTCCCTAAGAGATGGTAAGAAATAAATGGATTTGAGTATAGATCAAAATTAAGGATCAACTTCTGCTATCATAAACGTAAGTCTTGTCTTTACCACGTAATCCTAAATAATTTTCTATTTATGAGGAGAGAGGAATCTACCTTTTCAAAAAGCATAAACTCAAACCTAAAATAAGTTTATTTTTCTCTTGTCCCTGAAATCTTTTTTTCTGTTTTTATTTATTTATTCTGGATTTTATCAGTCTCTCTTTTCCTGCTGGTGAATCATGTCTCTGCCACAGATGATTCCATTTATCTATCCTGGGAGAAAACAAAAGCTAAAAATAACTTATTTGGGGTTTCTGCTGGTTTTGCACGAGAAGTGACTGAATAGGTTCATTCCAAACCTGTGTGTCAATGTTTTGCTTTATCTTTGCCAGGGTTTAATTTAACTCACACCATGTTAGCAAAAAGGGGGAAAAAAGAGAAGAAAGAATAAAGCCTTTTTGCTACACAACATGAAGAATTTGCCCATACAGTTTCAAGTTGGCTACAATTTCATAGCATCTGTGGCAAATGAAACATGAAAAATTCTTAAAGTGCAAGTTAGCATTAGAGCATTTTACTTCAAATTGTACTTAAAAAAATGCCTTGCCATTTCACATAATAAGCAATGATTAATAAGTCAAAGTACCATAATTGTACTTAAAAGGCTTCTTTTATTTCTAAAGTTTCCAACCATTTCAGAAATATTATTTACATCTAAAATAGGAACATCACTGAAACCAATAATCCTTCCCAAAATGAAAAATTTGGATGAACTAAGCTGTAAATTATGTAAGACCATGTATTTTCTAAGACCTTTGGTACTTTCCTTCCATTTGGGTTGGGCACACCTGACCAGCTCACTAAGAAAACAGCTTTTTTGAGGTGTTTGTGGCTTGATTTTTATAGTGCAGAGAGCTTGTGTGTTTCTGGGTGGTAGGAGGCCTGGTTTGCATTCAAGGTAAAAAGTGCAGGTTCAGTATTTTATCTCACTCGTTTTGTCCATGCAGAATTAATGTATAACTATATTCATTATAACCAACAGTGCCCTTGGTTAAGCATGGAGCACAAAGGAGATAAGTCTGAAAACAGATTTTTGGAAGAGCTCAGTAAACACAGACAGATTCACTTTTAGAAACTGTTCAGCAGTCAGCGTAACGTGAGTTCAGGAGCTTGAGGATCTGACTCCTATATAGATGCCTACACAGGCATTCTTTAAAAAAAACAAACAAACCATCCACAAAACCACAGTATTCTCTAAAAATTATGCCTACATCTCAGTTCTCAGTAGCTTACAATCTGCATATACAACACAGCACACACTGCAAGAGTAAATCTGTATTCTTCCATCTTGTTAAAAAGAATGAACAAAGGATTGCCAAATACATCTTTTGATGATCTGTGTTAGTTTCTCTACCAGTATTAATCACTAAGGGCCAGATTCTGATACTCTCCTCTTATACTAAAAGGCATCTTATTCAATGGGAGCATAGATAAAAGAATCTGGCCCAGAATGCAATAGTCAGTGGTTTTCAACCTCTTCTGTACCAGGACCCATTTGCAAATATTGATGGCTAGTCCTGACCCAGTGGCCCTCACTCCCAACCCACTGTCCTCCAGGACCCAGTCCCCCAGTGTATGGGTCAGGGGCTGAGTGTGTGGGGTATGGGAAGCCCCAAGTAGCACCTTGCAGGCTGAAACTCTGCTAGCCTGCAAGACATAAAGCCACAGTTTCCCATGTTTTTCTCCTTTAAAGGAGCATCCATTTTGTTGACCCATTTTTAAAGTTTGTTCACAACCCTTTCATATATTCTTGTGGCCCACTTTTGGGTTGTGACCCACCGGTTGAGAAACTGTAATAGCCGATACCTTTCTCCCTCATGGGGTATGGGATGTTTACACCTGACTTTTGAATGAAGACATATTGAGCTACCTGCTGAGCTCTATACTACCAGTTACACTGCTAGCAGCCCCACACTAGTTCAAAGCTAAATCAAATACATAGCTTTGTACAGGCACCCACTTCCTCCTGGGAGAACTGTTGCTCTCCGGGAAGAAATCATGAGTGTACAGATGTTCAGATATCTTCTCCCCAGATAAAAATGCCACACAAAAAGGAAAATAACCTGGGAACAGCTATGGTTAGACCACTTTCAAAAGAGTTTCTCGTAGGAGATCAAACATCTGTACTTGCTGATAACACAGGCCGACTATGGGCAATCTGAGTTGGCCAACTGGGGCTATCCTATGCACGACTGCCATTTGTTGCCAGGCAGTCTAAGGAGCCGACAGAGCATACCAAAATGTGTGCACAGGACCCCCACCCTCCCCACCCCCACAGTGTCAGCACGTCAAGGTCTCCGTTCTTAGGATCTCAGCATTTGAATCATTGTATGACTAATTCTGGGTAAGTTTTTTTACCACAAGAACAAACCTGGGAGAATTCTCTGAAATTGTTTGAATATATGTATGCAGCCTCTATCTACATGAGTTGCAATTGCTGCTGCATACAGATAACTATTGACCCCTCCTTACTTTTTGGTTACAATCCCGCAACACACATCACAGCTTATGGTTAACTTGTTTTAAATGGTGAACAAAATGTCAGCAGCAGCTTATCCATATGCCAAAAAGGGAAAGATGTTAGCAATTCTTCCATATATTCTTTTTAACAAAATTGGATCAGGGAATGGAAAATTATTTCTGCATCCAAGAAGCCCAAAAGTCCTTCTCTGATATCTATGGGAAGAACGTTCAATGTCTCTATACTATCCCTATTTAGAAAGAATTTAAGTAGAAGTGGCTCAATAGTTCAGTCTCAATGATGCTGACTGCCAACTTCCTTGCCAAGGCCTGTGGCAAAATATCCCTGGAGAAAAGAGGTAGACTGATTACATTCAACAGCAGCATCCTGCCCAATCCCAATAAATTATTGCTCTTAGAATGGGTCAAAGCAGGATCAACTGGACTCCTAGATACCCTTTGAGAGACAGTATAGGGGAACAAAAGGAGAGCTACAAGCCTACAAAGGGGCTTGAAGAGGAGAGAGAAGTGAAGGCCGTAAAGCACCACTGCCAGAAGATATAAATAGGTCAGTAATGCATGATCCCTTGATTTGTCTCTGTATTTTCAGATTCAAATATCTCTAAAAACTCATAGTAAACATAATGGACTATAAATTGTGGAAATCAGGTTTGTCAGCTTAGGTCCTAGAAAACAACACGATTCATAACTAGTAAATTTTGCATATTCTTTGAGTCAAGTCTTGATAGCTTCATGTACCAAGAGCACATTAAACAGGCGCCATAAAGAACGAAGGGATTTCTTTAAAAAACAATATTCAGCAAACACAACAGAAAGTGACTTTTGTGAGTCAGTTGGCAGAATCTCCCATGATATCACCACATTCCATTCTTCTTACGCTGAGCAAGTTGGAAGTATTTAGGTTCATGAACTTGAGTCTGTAACTAGCTGCAGCTAGTACAGTTATTCTAACTAGGGCCACAAGGTGCTTTCAAAAAATGTTTCAATTTAACCTTGAAGTGAACGTATATTTGCACCTTAAGAAGGAAAAGCTTGCCCATCCTTAGGCTACCCTAAGGCTACTATTTCTCTTTTGAATATAACATATTATAATATATAGAGAAGCAATTATTCTATTCAAGATTAACGTAATATAACAAAGGTAAATTGGGGTGAATACAACTCTAATGATTAGCTAAAATTTTTGCTGTGATTATTCATTTGTTGGTTATTCAGCTTATATCAGCTTATATCTCTTTAAGAAGAGAACAACTAAGGAAGAATGGGGGAGGGTGAATATTAAAACATAGTGACTGCAAATGAATAATTTAAGCACTAAAGAAATGTATGGTTTAGTGCACTGTGCAAGTATTAGGATGCGCATGTGGTCCTTTCAATGGTATGACTTTTTTCATCATTGCTTGCTCTGACACGAGCTGGAGGCAGCACCTAGTGGTAGCAACACCACAGCAAGCATGCCTGGTCTGGTACACCCTGTACATGATGCCCATTGCCAAGAGAGCCGGCAACCTCCAGTGGTGATAGCTGCAAGGTGACTTGGCCACAGGCACCTCTGTCCACCACTTAGGCCTAGCAATGCTGGCAGCCTGCCTTTCTGCAAGAAAGAGGTGGAGTAGACTCTCTTTCATCCTGAACTTCCCCCAGCTGTGGCCATTCTTTACTCTTCCCTCTTTGGCACACTGGACTTGGTTGTCTCCAAGACTGCATATATATTCTTTATCCTGTACCATGTAACCAAAGGGACTATGATCTGCCTGGCCAATTTCCTACTGAAATAGGACAAGATGGTGACTCTGAAAAGCCACAGAAACCAGCTCACAGAAACTGGGTCTGACAGTGACCTCCAGCTGAACTGCTTCTTGGCCAGGACATGTGTCATATTTGAGTTTGGACACTTTACCTTGCAACAAAATGTGGACCAGTGTGTGTCACACTGGACCATCAAGGGGGCCCATTTGTGAGGTACAAGACAGACAACTAGTCCTAAATGTGTAACCACATGAAAGATGTGGTAGGGAGAAGGATTTCAAATCTCTGGTGACATGGGGGTTTTTGTTGCTGACAAGAATTTCCTGCTCCACCTGCAAGAGAGCTACCCATTTTTGCACTTTCATCTTTTTGTTTTAAATATTTTCTATGAAAGGTTCAAAAAGTCAAAAGGTGCTCTCTCTCGTTGTCATCCATACATATGAAGCAAGGACAGAAAATAGTTACATGGATATCAACTAATACTGGTAGGAGTTGTTCTGATAAAACCATTATACATATCCCTATCAAGCTATAAGCAGGAAAAAATTGTTACATTTTTAATCCTGGGGGTAAAGTTACAGCAAATAAACTTATTTATGCACTACAACAGGTGTCAAGCATACTAACTGCACAGGAACAACTGATTTCTGCTCCCAAAGGGCAGTTCTGCTGCTCATTTTAGAAGTCCACAGCCAACATGGTTATGTAAAAACAGCACTTTCCTTTGTAATGATCTGTTCCTTGTGTGAATTTAGTCATCTGTACTCAGTTAAGTTACAAAAATGTGATTTTGCTACAGATCACATAATGACGTACTCGCATATAAATGGGCGAAAAGGTTATCACTAGAATCAGAAACAAATATTTACCTTCATAGCTGGTATGCTCCCCTGCCAGTAACTAATTGTACATCCAAAGAAAAAAAAAAGATGCAAAAAATACATAATGCAACCAGTAGAGATGCATCATTTCCCTGTTATGGCACTCATGGTCAATGTGAAATTTTATTTGCTGTCAACAAGGACAAATTCTAAACCTCCTGTCGAGTTTCCCCTTCCCACACCAATCCATTTTCTTCCCCAAAGAGAGAAGAATCATGAAGACAAACTGATGTTGCTAAGGTACGGATGGTCTGTACCAGTTAGCTGGGGTATGAGACCTTGCCTTCAGCCTGCTGGCCTACTCTGGGGCTCTCAGACTAAGTCTGTGATAGAGGAAAGAATGAAAAAAAAAAGCAAATGAGAGTTTAAGAAAAAGATGGCCTAACTAAAACAGCACCCATTTTGGGGAAAGGTAATTTGGAGGTAATTTAAAGTGAAAGGTGATTTAAAATGCTTTGTGACTTCCATTCATTTCCAGTGGACTCAGCACTATGAGCATTTTTTTATAGTACAAAACAGCTGTGCCCAAGAGCCCAAGTGATCAGTGGAAGAGGACAGAAATCAGCAGAGCTGCTTAGCATCAAAATGCAGCCCACACACCCAGCGCCGGGGGAGATTGCAGCTGCCACCAGTCCCAGGTGGTAGCAGCAGCCTCCTCTCATCTGGCATGCAGATCCGGGTCTCACAGCTCAACAGCCCTCCCAGGGGTGCAGGTTCCTGGATTTGTGCATCGGATGATAGAAGGCTGCCGCTGCTGCCTGGGACTGGCACTGAAGCCATATAAGCCTGGCTTCAAAACTCAAAATGTTTCAAAACTTTCAAAACTTTTCGAATGCCCTTGTTTAGTTTTGAAGTCTTCTGTTTCATATCGATTTCACTGTTTCAAGTTCAAAACACATCAAAACAGCTTCAAAATGAAATACCCAGCGAAATTTCACACAGCCCTACTGGCCACTGCTGCTGCTATCCATCGCTGAGCCCAGCTTCACTCAGAGCCTGTTTACAGCAAGCAGGACCAGTCCTAAAGCTTCCTCACTCACCCTCAGCCCCCACCCTAAATTCTTTCCTACGATCCTTTGTTTTCTTTTCCCTCTGTAGTTAAAATAATAATAATCATAATAATAGTTTCCCTTAAAGCCTGTACTGTACTGAAACTAGCAGTAGTGAAGATGTACCAAAACATTTCAGTACTAAATGAACTGTCCCATCTTCTGTAGGCAATAGACTACATATGCATCATGCTTAAATACAGTGTTTTCAGAATTATGCAATGGAAAATATAACCTCTTTGGATTTCCAGTCTCATTCAGTGGTCACAAAAGCAGGTGACCACAGATTAGTACATTTTTGGTCTGCTTGGATCTAGTCCAAGGCAAATTAGGAGTGACTACACTGCATTCAACATTTAAGTGAAATCAAATAGCATCTGAAAATGTGATGTTAAAAAGAAGAAACTCATAGTTAAAAACTTTTCAAGTTCACCTGGAAAAATCTGAGGCTTCATTAGGTATACTGTAAAAAAAATTCCCAAAATAATAAAGGATTTTTAAAAATTTATTCTCAACCTCTTCTTCATGGACTGCTGTTCCTTTAATATTATGTCTGGCTGTATTTTCAATTCCTGCATTAGATGATTACTGTCAGAGTTAAAGCTGGTATTAGAAAAAGAGAGGCAGGAATACTCTTTGTGGGAACCAGTAGCAGCTGAAGAAGACTCAGAAGAACAGCAGTTTGAACATACATTATTTTGCACACTAGGTTGGAATCTAGGGCCAGTTACGAGAACATGGTGTACTCTCTGGGTAAAAACAGGCATCAGGTCTTATCTCAGGGTTGATAAGCAGACTTTGCAAATCTGATTGCCCCAAGTTAGATTGTCTGATGGCCCCAAGTTTTGACTCGCATCAAAACTGCAGGACAGTCATTTATACATGTATCTTAATCCCTGACCCCTTAAACAAAAGTAATAGAGTTTCCAATAATTCTTGGTTCCAAAACATTGTACTGCTTGGGGAGACTTTTATATCAGCCCTGAAGCACAACGACTATTTCATCAAAGAAACCACTATTGAGCTATAGGGTCCACCAAAACAATAAGATCCAGATCACCAAGTCCCCTGAATGGGACATGTAAATTGGGTTACTGATTTTGGAGAAGGTAAATGGCAAGAGCAGTATTGCTTCTGCTTTTATTCTTTTACACAAGTTAGATAAGCAACTTGTCTGAGCTTGCAGTTTAGCCGTCAGCAAAAGTGTGGATTTGAGATTATTTCCCAGGCAGCTCATTTTGCTTTACATTTCTCTGCCATCATGCTGCCTAATCCCTGCATACTCATAAAACCCTCTAAATGTTATTTCTAATAACTGGCAAACCAACTAACTCAACTTCCCAATCACTATTGTATCACTCCTCTGACATTTGTCCCATTTACTAGTCAAACCTACTTTGTTACAAAGAATCAATAATCTTCACAAAAACGGTCTGTGTGACGGGCCATAATGGTCATAGCAAAAATGTTCGTGTCACAGCCCCTGTCAGATTCCAATGGATCTGCTAAATTCTGATAACCAACAACAATCTCCGATGTTCATGATACTGGAAAAACATCTAGTTTATGACAAGGACATGAAAAGATCGCAACAACTGACAGCATCTTTATTATATCTTCCTTAATTGTTAACTACTAATGCAAAGGTAATGTGTTTTCATATCTGAAATACAAAACCGCTTCTTGCAGATATGACTTCACTACAACATTGTAAAGTATGTACTGCTGTTCCTATTTTGTGAATGGGTAAACTGGAACAGATGCAGTGACCTCCCCAGGCAGGGCTGAGGGCCAAGGAATTTACGTTAACCCAGTGGTACCTTATAAAATGTGGCTCAGTGGCAGAGACATAAGCAGCACATTTTGCTCTTGAAAAAACCCACCAAAGACATAGGGAGGGGTATCAGTCTTACCTTTCCTGGAGCCAGACCCTAGATTTGGCTACTGCGTTGCTGTTTGCTCACCCATGTCTGCTACAGCAGTATAATGTCCCTGTATCCAATTGCTACTGCTATGATGTAGTACACCTTCCACCATGGCATATACTCCCTGAAGGGAGAAAGAGGCTGCCACCCAGTACACCTTTTAAGTTGGCAACCAGGGGTGGCACCCTTCTTTCCCATCCCTAGTTACACTATTGCTCTAACGTTGCTCTCTGCTATATCCGGTGGAACTTTTAAATAATTCCCCACTTCGCAATCTGAAAGGAAAGGAACCCTGGATCATATGGAGCTGTCTGCAAAAGGACTGTATTACTGAATGCTCTACAACACAGGAAAATTTTAGCTTCTCAACTGGGATCAGTAGAGCTAAACTATTTTACTTTAATATACCTGATGCATTGAAAAGCTTACAATTTCAGCTGGCCTGATGTTGTTTTTTTAGTTGCAGAATCAATTTGCTCTACCAACTCACAAAACTCCACTGCCTTTATATGCAACTAAGGTATTGAATGCTTACGTGGTATTTACCCTGGTATAAAATAAGAGGGAGGAGAAAAATTAAAAACAAAAAGCAGACTGCTTGCTTGAGTCAAGTAGCCATATGTTCCTCTAGTTCATGAGTTCAGATCTCATTTTTACTGGCAAACCAGACAACTCCTACCCTTCTACCATCATTGCTTGGATTTCTGCCAGCATTTTAAAACCTTTCCCCTCCCCCACAAAGAAAACACATCACCAGCATCATTCACTTCTCCTAAAAATACTTATAGCACAACATTAGGTGAATACTTTTCTTTTGTAAACAGCATTGCCTTGAGCAGTTAAACAATAAAAAATTTTTTCATGCCAGAGAGATACTGTTTTAAATAAGTGCTACTGACTGAGCACAGATAGATATACAAAAGAAACTTCCTAGAGATGAGGTTCATTTCTTGTCTTTATAATCATAACATTTCACTGTATACAGGTATAAGGCTGAGTCAACCCACAATCACCCAACCTTACAACCTCAAGCCCCAAGGGAACTTCTGAACAGAGGAGCATGTGGAAGGTCTATTAAATCTGAGCAGCAAACGGAAAAGTACAAAACCCTTTTATTTTACAGCCAGTTTTTACATCAGCACCAGGTTTCCCACAATCAGAATCAAAAACCAACCACCAACCCCTTCCAGCTGGCCAGAATTTATACCTGTCCTAGGCATCACGCAATGGGGCCAACAATGACTTGGAAAGAACATTGAAAAAGTCAATCACTTGAAATTTAAAATACAAAAAATGCTGTCCATTTTTTCAACCCATAGCCGTTCAAGAACTTCTTTCAAATTTGCTTCAAGGCTCCTACAAAAGATGATATATGTCAAGAGAAAAGAGAAAGTATGATATTTGCAAAGCAGATAGAAGATTGGAGAAGCTAAGAACTACAACATTGTAATCAACATAGTTTGCTTAAGCAATAGTTAAAGGGATATGTGCATGTGTGTGGTCATAATGTACGAGTAGCAGAAGGAAATGGTGATAAGTTATTGGAAGTGGCATATAAAGGCACAACTAGAAGCAGTAGGATGATAGTTTTAAAAAGCAATGGTAGAGACGAATATCAGGATATCTACTAGGCATTGAAATCTGGTAACCTAATCTCATGTGCTTCAAGTGGTGGAAGCCTTGTCACCTTGGGATATTTAAAAATTAAAGAGACTACAGGACTGGGAATGTACCCATGGGAACAATCCTGCACCAGAAGGGTAGAAATTACATGGCGTAAATACAGAGAAATGATGAATGAAAGGAGCAAGTGCCTGTCCAATCATTTGGTAGCATTTATTAAAAGAATGCAAGGACAAGAGGTGAATGTTGGAAACTCATCTGTATGGTGACAGGAGCCAAATACTAAAGGAGTTGCAATTCACACTTATACTTGTCAAGTCTTTGGATGGACAGTCTTAATAGTGTAAACTAAATCTGATTCAGTTACTTGGTTCCAGATACTATATAAACAGGTGTTTGCACCCATTGGGTGGTAACACCCAGAACCGTCCAAACCTCTAAGGACAAGGAGCTCTGTAGTATTCCCTCATCTCTCTAGATTTTCACAGCTCACTGTCAGCTTTAGTCTTCCTACTGATTGCAGCTGCTGGGGCAAATCTCGGGGGGAGACATCCTGGCATACAGCTGAGCCCCCATGCCATATGAAATTAAAGATCAGAACCAGGACTGCAAACAGAACAGGATGCAAACAGATGTTGCATTTCTCTTTGCAGAAAGCCCCTTTTTGGGGGAAGGGGGTTGGATTCTAGCGATGTTCATGCCCGTTGTCCCACTTCAGGTACCTGCAAAGTATGCTGAATAAAATGTACTAACACTTTTTCCTAGGACATCACTAAGTGAACTGTGGTTGATTTAACTAACTTTGCTTCATTCCAAATCAGACTGTGTGCTCTCACTAACCACCTACCGGCAGAGGAACAGCATTGCAGCTTGAAAGGACTACATTTGTAAAGGACCAGTGCCGTTCCTGTTTTGTTTCAAGTCAAAACCCACAACAGTCAGGTACAAGCTGCTTCAAATGAGACATGTTTACAACCTTATAGAAACAACACCTTCACCAATGCTCTGAATGTAGAGGCCATGGACTCAAAGGGCAAAGGTATCAGAATACTTCCTCACTCCTTGGTATTATTCACATTAGATAAACTGAGGCACGTGGGACAGGGTGCTGGAAGAAGGTATGGCTATCAGAAATAATTTTGTAATACGGAAAGATGGTGCAAGTCCTATGAACTGTCAGACAACTTTTTAGCAGCAAAAAAGAACTTGGAAGACATAGGAAGAAGTACTATTCTTGTCGTAAATTCTGACATTCCAGTTTATCTTTTCCAACTGGTCAAAATTTAAGAAGTCACATCAGAAAATATAGAAGAATAATAAGTGAAGGGAATGGTGCTATACTGCGTAGCAAACACTATAATAAGCTCATGCCTCTTCTACTTGTAACTAAGATAATAACCTCAGTGAATGAGGAACAGCCAAGGATAAGATTAAATAAACATGGTTACAGCTCCAACCCTACATTAAGGCATGTATTAAAGTGTTTTAATTCTTCTGCTTGAGCTGCTACAAAGCTTACAAATGTGTACTATCAAAGCTCAGACAAATATGATTCAGTAAGAGGAGGATTTCCCTTTCAGGACTCAACCTTTCAGTAGTACTATTCTTAAGCCTCCATGAGTCTTTTGTTGTATACAGACTACTCTGAACTGAATATGGGTAAGACTGAGTCAGTTTTTCAAAGCTTAGTTCCATGAGCACCACAATTGCACAATGCAGCAAAACCTTCCAGACTGCAAATACATATTATGACTCAAGTTCTGAGCACTTGTACATTCATAACAACTTTTAAAATAGTTTTCACTAAAACACTGGAACAGAAAAAGAAAAAAATGCCATTGGGATATTTGTTGTTCACATTAAATAAACCAACTAGCAAAAAACTGTTAAGCCAGGCTGAGGTGTTTATCTACTTGAGGTGAAGAAAGCTGCCCTCACCAACCAGCACTTAAATTTTATTTTATTCTAGACCACCCACGGTGCATTTACTCATCATACAGACAGGCTTGTTGTAAAATAAACAGAAACATAATTGTAACTTAATATTAAGGTTTGAATTCTATGCCATGTACAGTAGAATTGATTTCAGGTTCAATGTAAATATGCAAAAGAGTTCAAGCATATAGGTAGACTAACTTAGAGCTTTCACTACTGGGCAAAAAACAATAAAGAATTCCAAGAAGCGTAACATAACACTGGAGAGAATTAAGACTTTGGTGAGAAAGATCACATCGCTATAAAGAAAAAGACAAATATTTTATAGAAATTCAATAGCTATGGTTATTCTTTTATAAAGTCTGCTTTAAAAAGTATTTAATACCTAACAATGCAAATGTGGTGTACAGCTCCAATGACTTCACTGGCATACAAGATTCCAGATGTATGCAATCACAACATTAAATGAAAAAAAAATTGAAAGCAAGGACACTTGTCCTGCCTTACAGATCCCTCAACCTCAAGCAATAGGCCACCAAACTCCTATTCTCACCCAAGCAGCAGGCCTTGCAACAGACCCAGATGTACACTGTGCTCCCTTATCAACACAGCTCACAACATCCACTGGATCAAATAACATGGATTATTACATCCAAAGTCCATTCACCTGCTCCCCTACCAGTGTCACATATGCCATCATCTGCTTGTAGTGCCTCTCTGCTGTTTACATTGGACAGATGAGATAATTCCAATGTAAAAATGAAGGGACGCTGATCTGCCATCACGTCCAAAAAGAACGTACGAGCCCGTGGCAGAACATTTCAGCCGTCCCAGACATTCCTTGCTGGCCTCACAGGAGCGGTTCTTCAACAACGGAACTTTAGAAGTTAACTTGAACACAAAATTGCAGAACAAGAAATCATCCACAGATTGGATTCTGTTAAACATGGTCTAACCAGGGCAACTGATCCTTATCTCATTACCTGGATTAACGTTTTTGACCTCTGTGCGCCTATGGATTCACTACTGGTTTGCATTTCTCAGCACTGCCCCCTTCCCTGCTTCTCCCCCACCTCCCACCCTTCATTATTGAAATTTCTGTTTGATAGCCTGCTCTCTGCATGTCCTTTCATAGCACCTGATGACATGAGCTGTGTCTCACAAAAGTTTATGCATCTCTGATTCAGTTAGTCTATAAGAGCAAGTCTACCCTACCTTTTGCCTGACTTCAGGCTAAGATGACTAACTACTTCTGTTGTTAGCCTGTATTTAGTCTACCAAACAAGTGGTTAAGAATAAAAGTTGTTCATTTAGTACAAATGGTAACATTCAAAGGATGTGATGCTGTTACCAGTACCCTAACTTCACCCTTGACTTCAACTGCACACCAAAGTAACCTGAAGCACCTGAAGTTAAAGAGATCTTGTCATATGGGAGTCACTATGCTGATAATGAGGGAGAAACGAATCTTAGTTTCCTTTCAGGTTGTTATCAGTAGAGCTGAGTAGTCTCAGTACAGTGGTACCAAAGGTGCACTGTCGTGGCCCTGAGAAAGCTTTTTGATCACACTGGACAAATTAGTTTCAAAGAGCTGACCAATAAAATGGCTCTTATGCGATGATGGGACACAAAGGAGGGTCCTTAGCTCAAACCTTCCAACCTACCATAACAGCCAGCTTGGCTGTCAACAGAAGAACTAAGTTATCCTTGACCAGCTGTTGTGCATGTTTACTTCCTGTTTCCCTAACTTTCTTTGGGATCAGCTGTTACCATTCAATTCGGTCAGCTGGCCTGATAGCTAGGTATGCTATAGATATAGTCTCTCCAAAATTAGTCATAATAATTCAATTACATACACAAAATAGAAGAATTATAAGCCTAGATAAATCATCTTGCAGTTCCCCCTGAATTCAAAGAATATTTTGTTCTGGTTTTCCTTTGTTCGCCACCTGACCCGGCGGCCTGCCCCTTCTGCCCGGGGGTGTTGGACGAGTACATTTTCCACGCGTTCCTCGACTGCCCCTGGCTGCAGCCGCTCTTTGCCACCCTGGGCGTGCTGCTTCAGGCACTGGGCCAGGACTTGTCTGAGGACATCTACGTCCACTCCTTCCCCTACCGAGCATTGGAGCGGGCCGTGGTCGACCTGGCCAACTTCCTGCTGGGCCAGGCCAAGATGGCCACCTTGAAGAGCCGGTGAAACCAGCTCGCTGGGACTGGGACGGTCGACGCCCTGCAGCTCTTCCGCCTGCTGGTGCAGGCCTGCCTTTCACTCGAGTTTGAGCACGCGGTCCTGCGGCGGACGGTGCCTGCCTTTGAGGAACGCTGGGCCTTCAAGGGGGTGCTCTGCTGAGTCAAGGCAGGGCACCTGCTCCTCGCCCTGTAACATCCCCGGCTGCTCAAGCTGCAGCGATGCATCCAGCGGGCCAAGGCCTTGGAGTTTTGTTTCGTGCGGGTTGACCCCTGAGGCCCCCCATGGGTGTCCCCGCTGACAGAAATGTAAATATGAAAATAGTCCTTTGGCTCACTATGGTGGTTTTTAGTCTAGAGTATCTGGGCAGGCCTTGCAGGCCGTGAGCCCAGGACCATGTCCGTGAGGCCCAGGTGTTCAGGCCAGCCTGTACATACTCTCTACTGGCCCCGATGGGTCACCCTCCCTGGAATAAACAATTCTTAAAAGTCAAAGTCTTACAAAGTGGTTTGCCAAAAACAGAAATAGGCGGGGGGGGGGGGGGTTGCAGAAGAGATGTGATCCTTATTTTAGGACCCTGTTAACAAATTTACTGGGAGTCGAGACCTAGAAAGCTAAGAGTAAATGTGAGAGATTTGTACACTGCTCATCTGAAACATAAGAACTCTGACCATTGCTACTAGTCCTTTCATATTTAAAAGGGACAGTAACTGAAATACAAGTTTATCTAGTAAAAAAAAGTTTTGTTAAATTATTGAATTCTTATCTGCATTACTACTAGAAAAAGTCATAGAACTCATTGAAAAGGAGTCTCCAGTGTAGCTGCTACAGTAACACCAGCCATTATAAAAATAACTTTATTAGCTCTGTATGTTTAGTTAGTTAACATTGCATTTTGCTATTAATATTTTAATACTAATGAGCACCACATATATTGTAGACAGCTGCCTAAATAAAAAAAGCCATCAAGTTATGTACTCTTGCTATTCCTTGGGTGTATGCACTCTCCTAACGTAAACCAGAAAAGATAAGTATCAGTAACTTATGAAAAATGCCATTACAGCATGCTGAAAGTAAAACAGTCATGTGAAATGAGAGGCACAGAACTCAATATAGCGTGCAATGGCTGTAAGCTTCAATGCCCACATACTAAGCTTTTTGTACTGTCATGGTCTGATACATTCATTTTGACCCAGAGACCAGAGATAAATTGTCTTAGCAATTCAAACAAACAGCTAAGCAATTAGGGCAAGGTTTTTGGAGAACATACTGATAACATCTAGAAGTATTGTTTGGTGATGGGGAAAAACAGCCCTGGAGATAGCAGTTTTAATTTAAAGTAAAGGAAAATGCATAATTACTGTTCCAAATTACTATGTTAGAAAAGAAAAAAAGACAACAGAAAAGCTAATAACACTGATATTTGCTTGGCATATTTTTCTAACTATCAAACCTGAAAAGCTGTATTTAGTGTCCCATGTCCAAAACAGCAAGTGTGGTCATAAAATGTGAAAGACTGTAATTGCACAGCTGTAGAAGCTGTAGAAACTGCACAGGTGTGTACCTGTTGAAAGCAAGACATTTAAGAGGAACCATTGGGTATTGAAGAATCACTAACCACTAACTTGGATTTCCTTAAGAAAATGACTGCTAAAATTAAACCCACTCTTCGGAAACTTTCAAGTCAGCAAATTTTATCTGTCAGCGTCCTTTACACATCAGCATTGTCTCCAAATCCAGATAAAAGAATTATATAGATATAAAATTAGAATGCTATTCACAATAATGCATCATCAATCATCAATTCCTAAGCAGTAGAAATATAACCTGGTATTTTATTTTATCCTTTTATTACATGTAGAAATAATTATTCAGTTCTCAATTTAAAATATTGCACAAAGCACATTTTTGAGAGAAACAAGAAGCATGAACTACATGGACAGAGTTAAATGCTAGGTTTAATATATCTCTTCTGATAGATCAAAATTCAATACCTTTGGAATATTATCCAACAAGACATGGAACAAACAGAGTACTCAAAACTAATACTCATTTCTTTTAAAAATGGTTAACAGACTTTCCACATACACAATCGTGTTAGCTGGAGATGCTGGTTTGTATAAAATGAACACAGTTCATAGCGCATATGGAAAGGAATATCTTATACCCATTGCAACTATATGACTAATAGTTTTATATAACATACAGCTCCCCAATATTGTTGGCAATGATCTTGTTTCCAAAATAGCCTGGAAATATTTACTCTAGCTTATTTCCTTCTTATTTAAAGAACATATATTCCAAACTATAGAACTTTTTTATTTACTTTCTTAAAAAAATAGTAAACTCCATTGCAAATTGTAAAGCTTAATGTATATGCATTTACAAACTCATCAAGTGCTCCTCATGATGACTAGGGAGGCTTCAATAATTGAATTACATGCTATTTGTACAGCTGTATAAATTTTATTCAATTTCCCTTAAAACCTTAGATACACAAGATGCATCCTGTACCTCTTGCATTATTTTGCATGTGCAAACAGTTCATTCTCTACAGGTAACAGTTACTTGTACTTGCATAACATTATGAAGGCTCCAGTAACAGCTCTTTGCTAAGGACTGAATCAAGATTAGAATAACATGCATCTAGGACCCATCCTTCTATGCCATCAAGTTAACTTTTTGTTTATGAAGATAAAGATTTGTTTTATACATTTGTGTTAAGGTGAAGTGATTTTTCTATCTATTTTCTGCATAAAACTATTTTTATTATTGCACAGTGTATACAAAGTTGTGTACTACTTGCTCAGATGATCTGAATAATGGATCTTTGGTTTCAAATTATGCCATTTTAACTAGGTTAAGTAAATTCCTTGCCGAAACAGTCTTTTAAAAAGCAATTCTTTCATTTAAAAAACTATTTTTTTTATCATTGTAACATGCAGATGGAAAATGTTTGATATATAGCAGTTTCAATAACTCACTCCAATTCCAATGCATTTCTCTCTTTCCCCTTGTCCTCTCTATTCTCCAATGTCACACTCCTAGATTTCCTATTCTGTTATCCTCTAGCTTTTGAGGGCACCTATCAATTTATGCCCTCATTTCAAAATTATGGTGCCTTGTCTCCAGACCTTAAAGCAGAGTAGACATTATCTTTAAGTAAAGATGCAGCTGTAGGGACCAAAAAGTCATTCTCCACAATGGAAGGCAGGATTCTGGACTTCAGGGATCTATCTTCACACAGCTCTGGTTGATACAATTATGTGCGATTAAATACTAAACATGAGTTTAACATGCTTCCCCATCTTAAGACCACCACAACCACTCCTGAAAGCTCTCTCTCCTGTCCTCCTTCACACTTTCACATTGATCTACCTTGCAGATGTATTCGCTCTCCACCCCCTCAATCTAGTTGCATGCTTCTTTTTTCTTCCTGTACACACTGCAAGCAAAGACTCAGTCATAAGTAGGAAGCTGGACATTCCTGCTTCATAGGGATCTCAAGGCCTGGTAAAGAAGCCACCTTCATTGCTCCCATATGGGAAGAAGCCGCATTTGCAGCTTGGAAAAGAGAAGATATTATGTTTGAGCTGCCATATACTACAATTGCATAGGCTGTGTACAAACATTCAGACAGGTTAGGCAGTTAGATCAAGTTAAAAATAGCCACCTGACCTAAGGTCAGTTGGGATGAGAGGGGCTAGCAGGCAGCAGGGGTTGGGAGGATCAGGGGAAGCAAGCAGGCTCCAGGGCAGATCAGTGGGTCCACAGGAGACTGGAGGGGCAGGAAAGGTCTGGAAGGGGGTTGCTGGTGTCCAGAAGGGTTTGGTGGGACAGGGAGGCTTCCAGGGTCCACAGGGGGCACTTGGGGAGATGAGGGGGCTCTCTACACAACCCCCATGGCACTAGGGGGCATTTTTAGCCCCCCCTCAAGACAAACAACCACCCTCCCAGCAAACCTGCACCCCCTATTCCTCCCCACACGAGGACTTACTTCCTCAGCTCTTGGCATTGGCAAATGCTGATAAAACCAGCTCTGGGAGCAGTTTGCAGGATCGTGGGAGTTTGGTGCTTTTGGCATGGGATGGCTGGTTGGTCCATTGTGGGGGAGAGACTTGAGGGGCTGGGTGCCCTGCTAAAAATATCCTGCTGCCAGTGGCAGGGGGCATAAAAAAGCACAGCCCTAGGGGTGAGGCCAGTGGCTAGGTTTTTCCAGCCCTGGAGCTGTGCTGGAAACTGCACAGAAGTTCGAGACAGTTAGATAGGTCTAAAAATTGCCAGCCCAATCTAAGTTAGACTACCTTGGAGGTAGGGTTAGCTTAAATCAGGTTGGATATTTTTAGACTAATCTAACCTTCCTGAAACTTCTGTACAGTTCACTCTTTGATTGACCTAATAAGGGATCTAAGTGTAAAGTCCTCACCTGGGTGAACTAAGTTAGATTAGGTGGCCATTTTTAACATGATCTAACTTTCCCCCAACCTCCATGAATGTCTGTATGCACCCACAGAGGCTGATTTATAGGAGATGCATGCTCCTTTAGCAGTAGGCCTGCACCCACTGCACTTAAACACCACTAACATTATGTCAGAAGCTCATATAGGTTTGTCTGTTACACTGTAGTATATTGATGCTTTCCAGATAAATTAAATCCATGGTAAGATCCCCAGTAAATCTGAAAGAGTTTTCTGCTGCTCTTCCATACTTGGTTATTGGAGAGACTGATTAGGGAAGAATTATTTGTTATAACCTTCATGTCCATTATGACTGGCTTTGAAAGCAAAAAGATATAAAAATGGTCCTAATAATATAAAATTCTTTAAAATATTTCTAAAGTAGGGATTTTTTTGTTTGTTTTTTTCCTGCTGTCAAATATAGTCTATAGCCAGACACATGAAGGCATATAAAGATGTCAGCATTGGTTTGGAGTGAGCTGCATAATTCATTCACAGCCATGTCAAACTCATGCCTGCAAGGTATCTGAAAAAACTTATATATCAGGTATTCCTCTTATTTCAGATATACTGCTTATTTCATTATACAATTTTGATAGAGTGTGAAACAACTGTGGACTTGAAGTGTTGTGTTATTTACACTGTTGTCCACACACATTTATCTTAGCACAGGCTTAAAATGGTACAGCAGTAGCATTGTGTACTTCTGCCAACCTACAGTCAAGATAGGTATTTGTTTTGACATCATTTCTTAAAATGTGTTAATTAATTCTTTGTAGTCCAGCAAAGGCAAAGAAATCAATTCTGTATTTTGCTCTGAAATGCAATTAACTTAGTAGTAGCTTCTTCCTTGGATATACAATTCTTACAATATGTACACAAAGGTCTATCTTGGCAATAAATGTTATTTTACAATATATTCTCCAGCAGAGAAAATACAATAACCATATTAAGTTATGTCTGTGGGACTTCAGTAGGTCATTAATTAAAGTGATATACAAATAATCTTAGCTTTTTTCTCACATCAAAGCAGCTTCTCAGTTTAAAATTGAAGAAATTCAGGTGCTTAAAAGTTAAGTTTATTAAAAGTTAAGTAAGTTTATTGAAATGAAAAATCACATCTCTAAAAATGAAATATTTTCGTTATTGCATTATAGTATAGTGCCCTCTACTGCCCAAGTACCATCACTCTTCTTTCTTTATTTAAAAACATGTTTATATTTCAATGGCTCACACTAAAAATGGTAACAGACAACAGAAGATATATTGCTTCTTTGAAAAGCTTACTGCATTGGCATGGTTTTATAGTAATACCAATATGGGGTATTCTCATATAACAACATTTATTCATCTTTGCTGCTTTAAAAATGGTGTCTCGGTCTCAATTGTGATTTGCATGGGATTTCAGATATTGTAAAAGTGATCATAAAGATATATGTTAGACAGGTGCAACTTTGGAGTTTTTAAAATTCAGAATACAGTTTAAGAATTAATTAATGAATTAGACAATCAGCACGAATAAGTCCAATACTCACATATTTGGAAATCCAACAAAGCTGTATTATATTAGAAAGAATGGAAACCATGAATTTTAAAATTAAGGCAGGGGCAATTTCTGATTTCCATCTTGGGTACTGGAAGTTTTTCAGCTATTTTCTAAATATTAGCTATCTGAAGGAAAACTCCCTTTTGAACCTTGCTGCAAATGTTCTTCTTCTAAATTCTCCTGAAAAATTGTCTAGGCTTTATTATCTAAACATAAAACTCCACCAAAAATCCCCAACGTTTTCCAATTATTTCATTGCATATATGTATTTATAACATTCAATATATTTCCTTCAAACAACTACAGATGCCTGCACTACAAAATCCCAACTTAAAAAAAAAAAAAGATTTAAAGCCCAAAAGAGCTGGAATTAGTGCCCTTTAAAGTGTATCCTGCTGTGGGTTGGGGCAATAGTACAAAAGTGAAAGTGCTGGGGCAGGAGGGAGTGTGGGATTGCAAAAACACATAATACTTCAAGAGCAAACAGAGATATCACAATTACAAGAAACATTTATTAGTCACCGTGCTAGATCTTAGGAACACAACTTTATATTTCCTGCCTGTGGATAGCACCATTATTTTAAATATTTCACTTGCTCTTTCAAATTGCTATTTGAAGTCTATTCAAATTACTGTTTGATGCAGTAGACAGAGCTAGCTACATTAGCACTGCAGGAAATCTTCCTAGTTTTTCACAACAGGTCCACATGAGGATGAGGCTTAATAAGTACTTGTGCTTAGTCAAGACTTAGAACAACAGGCATAGAGTTTAATACCTCAAATGAAGTTTTCTATGGAGGCAGGCTTTATGAGATGTATCTAATTTAAACAAGAGATTATTATTTTTGATTGATTCAGTACTTCATTTACCAAATGAGAAAGTGACCACTCACTTGCAACACCAAGGAGACAAACAAAAAACAAACCCAACTAGATAATATTTTAGAAAACACTAAGTTTGTAGACATGTGTTAAAAATAGAGCAGCTCATCTGGTCTCAAGTTCACACTGCTCCTTTCATGTCCTGTCAGTAGGAGATCTAGAGGAGGCGTGGTGACACAGCTGTACCCGCCAACCCCCTTTCAGGTCATGCTACAGGGATTTAAAAGAAGTCCCCTGCTGCTGCTCGCATGATGTGGTCTGTCCACTCAAACTGGGAAGTGGGGAGAGGTCGGGAACAAGGGAGTGCAGCTACTCCTGCAACACTTGCACACTCCCCTCTTTAAAAAGCCTGAATCCGCCTGTATGTCCTATCAGTTCATTTCTATCTCGTCTTGGAGTTCTATTGCATCCTGATTGTAGATTGCCTCCTCCAGGGTCTTCTCCAACTCTTAAGATAAATCTTCACTCAAAACCTTGCCTTGTCCTGAGCTTTCTGCCACTTTCCCCGGAAGGTCTGTCATCCCACAAATTCTTCTAGAAAAGATCAAGTATTCCTTGCTAAGAAAGGGGTCAAGAACAATGTTGGGCCACTGTAGATCAGTTACAGCATATAAAAATGTCCTCTAATGATGGTAAGAGTATCGTAGCCATTGAACAAAGCTGAATAAGGGATCACATTTATGTTGGGGACAATGGTTAAACAAAATGTTACGTACAGTTAGCACAAATGCAGCCAAGCCACATCAGAAACTTAAAACCATATTTTAAATTGTGTGTGTTATAACTGAAACTATGTCTAAAGACATATTTCCTTAACTTAATTTGAGCCCAAAGTGGCTAGGCCTTGGAGAGAAGAACAACTGTTAGTCTTGCACTCAACTCATGAAAAGTAATTAAGCCCCCATTTTCCAGTGGAGAACAGGTGTAGCTATCACTTCACTGGCAACCCATTCCCACTGCAGAGTTATTACTACAGCTGTTCAGCTGAATGCAATTACCACTGATGATGGTCATTGTATGTGGCTTTCACCTTCTAAAGGTTTCCTCCCAGGAGAATGGAAGTGATGATTGCTGAACTGCAGCATTACGCTGTTCTGCGCTAAGAGAGACCAGCTGACATTTACCTTTGTGTGACCTTAGTGTGCTACGAAACGCATATTCAGCCACAATTGCCTAATCGTGCTGACATATAGTATTTCTAATTTTTGTTTTTCCTGGCCATATAAAAGACTGTAAACAGCGCAGCTTTAAACCCTGTGGCACAGCTCTTAAAAAACAAACAATAGAATATCTGTTTTCAGGACTGCTGCTGTGGATGTTTTCACCAAGATGGGCCAATCTGTGATCAGACTGGTATACTCTTGAACTAAAATCCAAGGCCCAAATTTTGACTTTGCTTCCTAGGAGATTAACTCCAGCACATGCCACAAAACATTCTCTTGGCTTATAATCTTGTTGTGATAGGGATGTGGGTGTTGAACGCCTCTTTTGTTTGCAATTTTTACCTATAAAGCCAAATCGGGAGTGGGTAAAAATCACATGCCCAGATGTCCGTGGGCAAATCCTTATGAATGTACACAGCCCCAATGACGTCACTGGAATTCTGCGCTGTATGCACCCTGATAAAGTTCTGTTGCAGTTAATAAGGTTTTATGCAGGCATACGTGTCTGTCTGTAGCCAGAGGCGTAAGTGGCTACCTCTGAGCTTTGGAAGGCAACCCTCACTTGAGGCAGAGTCAAAAGCTGGGCTGCTGGAAGCAACAACTGCTATTTTTGAACTCCACCCAAGTCAGCACCCCGGGCTGGTGCTGCAGTTACCACTCACCTCCTTAGCAACACTTGTTTCTGTGCCAGTTGAATGCATACCTTCTTGTATTACCACCGCTTGGTAAAATAAAGGCATAAACGGCTACAAAAATATCCTAAGAATGTTCCCTAAATCACTGATCTACAGACACTGCTTTGGGAACCAGGAATGCCCCAGGTTTTAGGGTCCCTTATTCTCCCTCTTCAAGACATTGGTGACCTACTATAGGACCAATGGACACTACATTCCTTTCATATAGTCGTTCTGTCCAATGGTTCAGTTAGCCTTAAGGTCACATGTTATAAGCTAAACACACCAACCTAGTGACCGGACAAGGGTGGATTCACGTCTGGCCAACTGTAGCAATTGGGTACATTTATTCTGCTTCTTTATAGCAACCTTTCACATATTTGAAAATGACTATCATGTCCTCCCTTTAAGCTCCTTTCCTCAAATTAAACTAACATAGTTTTCTTAATATTTCCTCATACAGTTTCCTTTAACATCTCTGTCACTGACCTCTGGATCTCCTTAGTTTTTCCACATCCTTTATAAAGCACAGAACTAGACATACTACTCTTCTAGCTGAGGCCTAACCACCACTGAGTAGAGAGGTACTATCACTTCTCATGACTTGCGTATAAAACTTAATGCAGCCCAAAAGTGGTTTTTTTGTGTCTGCATCCCACACAACTGACTTGCATGAAGTCTGTGATCCACCAAAAACCTCCGATCATTCTCCGCAGCACTCTTCTGAGCCAATTACCTTCCGTTCTGTATTTGTATATTGACTCTTCTTTCCTAAGTGTACCACCTTACACGTTGCTGTTGAATTTCCTTTGGTGTCTATAAACCCAGTTCTTCAATTTATCAAGATTCTTATATATCCTCCTAGTTTTGCATCATGTGCACACGTGATCACACAGCTCTATATTCCTGCATCCAAGTCATTAATAAAAATGATAGCACTAGGCCCAGAGAAGATCTCAGAACAGAACCCCACTTGAAGTCATCTACTATTCTGATACCAGTTTATCTGTAATTATTCACTTTGCCTTTGGCTCTGATGAACCCCTGTGCTGGGAGCCCTGGCCAGTTGAACAGGGCTCCCAGCTGGGGAAGTGCATGGAGCCCTTGGCTCCAATACACTCCCATGACTGGGAGCCCTGAGCAGTTGATCGGGGCTCCCAGCTAGGGGAGCACAGGGAAGCAAGCTTGTTACTTGTCAATGCAGGAGGACTCCAGGATCATGATCCCAGGATCCCCTTCACTGGCATATGGAATGAGGGGATCTGAAGCACCATACCACAATCGTGCAACAGAGCCCATCATAGAAGCCAAAGGCTCGATGTGCTCCCTTAGGTGGGAGCCTCCAATCAGCTGATAATCACTCAGCCTCTGGAGCACATGGTAGTTTTCAAGGGCTTCAGTGTGCTCTGGAGACTGGGAAT
>JAGPOW010001296.1:14388854-14416243 GCA_030014935.1 Caiman crocodilus | reverse complement strand
ACTTTGTGGCTTATTCCTCGTGTTATCAAATTAATTAAATGCCATTAATTAAATGAAAGTTAAATGGTAATTAAATTAGCATTAATTACATTACCATTCATTAAATTAAATTAAATTACCATTACTTAAATGAAAGTGTGGTCAGTTTAATCATGTCTTAAGTATAATGTCTGTCAGGGGCCTGAGGCAAAGTAGTCACTGACCAGCAACACATTCCGTGTCTTTTGTTAATAGCTCACCCTGACCTTTAAGCACCGAACCTGCATTTTCTTCAGCCTATCTTATTTATAGAATTCCTTGTCTTGAATGTCCCTCACCAGATGTATCTAGTTGCTCACTTTTGCTTTCCTGGTTTTGTACCTGAAAGTTCTTGCTGTTATTGGCATACATCCTTTGTGACTTGCTCTTCTTTCCACTAACTGTATAAGTCTCTATCGTTCGCTTCCTCAAAATCAGTCTCCTTAGAGAGCAACATCAGTTGCCCTAACTTCCTAATGTGTTGGAATAGGTCCTTGTTCAGCCTCCAGGATGTCATCCTTTAGAAATGTCCGGTTCTCTTGGACCCCTTTAATCCTTCAGTCTGTCTACCCATGGAAGTGAGCTTCAGCCCACAGAAGTTTGTGATCTATATACCATATTTACTCTATTCCAAGACAAGGTTTTTTCCCATTCATCATGGGAGAAGCAAAGCGTCATCTTAGAATTGAGTATCATAGCTGAAAGCTATGGTAATCTGCTGTACAGGGAGCCCAGCTGGGGCCAGGACAGCATCAGCAGTGTGCAGATTCATGTTTCCAGCATCTGCTCCCTGCCTGGCCCCCTTCTCCCACCTTCCCCTTATCTGTTTCAATGGTAGGGAAGAAGGAATCTATACACTGTTGCTGTGGTCTCAGCCATTGGCAAAGCAGTCCCTCAGAGATTCTAGCTAGTGTCTGACTCAGCTGTAGCAGGCAGAGGGGAGCTCCAGAGCTGATACTGCCCTGCACTGCAGAGAGCAGCTATTCAGGGAGCCCAGCTCTGCAGCGTACATATTCCTGCTTCAACCCTGCTCCTGGCTACCAAGGGAGACAGGAAGGAGAGGTAGGCAGGGAAGGAAGAATCTGACAGCTATCATGTGGGGCAGGAATTACTGTGGATCTCCCCGTGCACCTGGATCAGGAGGGAAAGCAGCAGAAGGGGAAGATGGGAAGGCAAAGTGTAGAGAAGTTATAGGGCTGGGCAAAGGGTGAGGACCATGCTTTCTACTCCCCTGCTTTCCACCTGCCACCTCCCACCCCTACTTTATGCTTGCTTTTTTCCCTGCTTCTGATCCCCACCCCCTCAACTTTGCTTACCCCATCACTTTCCCACCCTCCCCCACCTCCACTGCCACAGCTTTTCTGCCATAGTAATGAGTGGGGATTTAAGATGACTCTCCAATAATTAGATTCTGAACATGGAAAATTATAACAAATTTGTACATTTTCCATGTCTACAATCTAAATTATTGGGAGGAACATCTTAAATTCAAAGCCATCTTGGATTCAGATAAATTCTGTCTGTCTGTTTCTCTCATTAGTCTATAAGGTGCAAAGCTGCCCACCTCCTACCTATGAGACCCTGCCCACCATTTCCTTGAGTTGAATAAAATCTGCTTTTTTGAAGTGCAATTCTCTTATTCTGTTAACCTCAATACTGTTCCTTTCTTAAAATCTTGACTCTATCACATCATAATTAGAGGTGCGCTGATACATCGGTCCCAGCAGTGAAGGAGTGGGGCTGAAGCAAGTGCTGCACAGCCAGGGACAGAGCTGTGAGTGGCTTGTCCAAGGAGCACAGGGGTGGGGGCAGCTCCTGCTGGTGAACACACCCCAGGAGGACATGGGGGGTATGTGCCCCCAGATCTGCATGCAGGGAGAGAGTGGGCTGCCACTGTGAACTGGGGTGGCGCTGGGCACTTCTCAGCAGGGGGCTGGGCTGGGCTGTGTTTCGGGCAGGCAGTGGTGTCATTGGGAGGGAAGAAATGGGAAGGCCATGGTGAATTTTGGAATGGCTGCAACCTTGCATAGCATATAGGGACTGGCTCTCTGGCAGAGACACATGGGCATAAGTTCATTGTGCCCCCAAGAGCCGTAGCCCCCTGGCAGACCCTGAGCCCCAGCATGAAGCCAGGAGGTAAGTGGGGACTGCACCAGATAGCCAGAGCAGTGGTAGGAGGCTGCTGAGTGGAACTGAGGATGATCACACTTCCTCCCCCCCAAACTCCTACTTTGCCCAGCCCCACAGGGAGCCACATGACTGGAGCCATGCAAACAGGAGCACTCTGGGCCCAGCATGCAAATTAACACAGAAGTTTGTGCAGAAGGGTGCGTGGGTGGGCTACCAACGGACACTCTCAGTCCTGAGTTGCCTCCTGGTTGCTCCACATGTGGCAGGAATGCTGCCCCCACTAAGGGAAGTCCTCTGGCACTGGACATCAGGTAAAGGGAATGAGGGATCAACCCTCTCCCCCTCTCCAGGGAGGGACCCAGTGACCCTAGGAATCCCTTGGCTACTTGGGACGTAGAAAAGCTAGGGAATCCCATCACAGGCAGCTGCCTGAGCCTGCCTGCTAAGCCACAGCAGCAGTGGAAGCTGGTAAGGACCATGTGTAGGCAAGAACACCCACCCACCTGGTCTATTATATAAACACCTAGACAGCCACATGACCAGGGTCACTCTACAGTATGGTGATGGGCACACGCCACACCTCTAGGCTTCCTGGTCTGGGTGGACCACATCCCCTGCCCAGTACCTCAGAAGCCTCCACCCAGACAGAGCCTATGCTTCCAGCCTTGACGCATGTGACGCCCTTGTCTCCAGGCTAGAGTGGTTGCCTGGCATGCCTGCTGGGAGCAGAGGCATGAACGCTCCCACTTGTGGGATGTGCTCACTGGTGGAAATTCAGGAGCATGGGCCAATCACTGACAGGAAGTGGGGGGGAGGTCCCCAGCAGGTGGTTGATGATCAGGGTGGGGAGGTCCCTCAGTGGCCAATTGTTGACGGTGGCCGATCGCTGCTGCTGGCAGAAGTGCCGGCAGCAAACCCAGAAGTGTCTCCAGAGCTGCTCTCAATGCCCCCACATTCTCAGGCGTGGGGGGGGCACCAGCCATTACCCCCACTTCCCAGCTGGCAAGGGCCAATCTCAGGAGGGTATGTGCCCCCACCCCCGTATCCCTCCTACATGTCATCTATGCTCTGAAGGGGCAGGTGAGGGAACTACAGGAGAAAGTAGACAGGCTGAGGATCATCAGGGAACATGAGGCAAAGATGGATGCCTACTGTCAGACCCTGCACCTAGAGGAGGATGCCACAGAGGCTGGGCAGAAGACTGGGCCTGGCCAAGATACCATGACAAATAGCAGGTGGAAACTGGTCATGTCAGGATTGAGGCCACAATGTGCATCAGTTGTCCCTCCAATAACCCTAAACAACAACTATGCAGCCTCTCACTGTCAATGGATGATGTACTTCATTTGGGATCATTCAACCCCAGCAAGGAAACAATATAGGGTCATAGTCATGGGAAACTCCCTGCTGTGGGGCACAGAAGAAGCCATCTGCTGCCCAGACTCCTTTGCAGCAGAGAGGTCTTCTGTTTTCTAGGAGCCAGGATTAGAGATGTCACAGTGAGAATCTCTAAGCTGGCTCACCCTAGTTGGCCACTACCCCATGCTTCTTGTCCATGTGAACACCAATGACACAGCGCAAAGCAGCCTCAGGAAGATCACGAAACACTAAAAGACCATGGGGGCAAAGCTCAAGGGCATAGGTGAACAAGTTGTCTTCTCCTCGATCCTCCCAGTCAGAGGCCACGGCCATCAGACAGGTTTAGGAGATGGTGTCACCATGTGGGCTTCAGAGATCTTGAGTTTAGTACACATTTTGTGTACTGTGACAGCATTCTACGTGCAAGGGACAGCATTCATTTCATAGGCAGAGGGAGGAAGCTCTGCTATAAGAGTTACCAACTTATTGAGGAGAGTTTTAAACTAAGCGCATCCAGGGGCTAGGGAGAAGGTTCCACTGCTGGACACGACGCCACAAGCCACAATGATGCTTGGGAGGGCAAAGTCCCACCATTCACGCAGGTTCCTATCCTGTGTACAGGACGTCCATCTTATAGAGGAGGTACATGGTTCCACTCAGGGGAATGCCTTACTGGTATGGGCAACGGGGGATGATGTGGTAGGAGACCTACAGATTGGTGGTCACCTGGGAGACAGTGACCACCAAATAACAGAATTCACCATAAGACGTTGAGTGGGTAAGGTAATTAGTAGGGTGAAAGTGCTAGACTTTAGGAAAGCTGATTTCAATGAACTCAGGCATTTAGTCATGGAAACACTACAGAGTAAGAGTTTTGAAGAGTTGGGAGCCCAGGAAGGGTGGCTGTGCCTAAAGGAAATGATCCTTCAGGTACAGAGGGAGACAATCCCGATGTGGAGAAAAAGGGGGAAAGAGGCCAAGAGGCTTCCTTGGCTGACCAGAGAAGTCCAGAGCAGTCTACAAGCTAAAAGGGAGGCATATAAAAAGTGGAAATGGGGAGAGATTACTAAAGGGGAGTATACCTCCTCTGCTCGTGCTTGTAGGGAGGCAGTTAGACAGGCCAAAGCTACCATGGAGCTGCGGATGGCATCCGAAGTAAAGGATAACAAAAAACTGTTCTTTAGCTATATAGGGAGTAAAAGGAAGGCCCAGGGTGGAATAGGACCTCTACTAAATGGGCACAAGCAATTGGTGACGGACAGGGGGGACAAGGCTGAACTCCTCAATGAATTCTTTGCCTCAGTGTTCCTAAGCGAGGGGCAAGACAAGGCTCTCACTGGATCGCAGAAAGGCGGCAGCAGGATGCCAGACTACCAAGCGTCAACTCTGAGATGATGCACAGGCACTTGAAGGAACTGATGCGTTTAAGTCGGCAGGCCCGGATGAGCTCCATCCGAGGGTACTGAAGGCACTGGCTGATGTCATTGCGCAGCCATTGGCGGGAATATTTGAACACTCATGGCACCTGGGCCAGGTCCCGGAGGACTGAAAAAGGGCCAATGTGGTCCCCATTTTCAAGAAGGGAAGGAAGGAGGATCCAGGCAACTATAGGCCAGTCAATCTCACCTCCATCCTAGGCAGTCTTTGAAAAAATTATCAAGGCTCACATTTGCAAGAGTTTGGCAGGAAAAATGCTGAGGGGAAACCAGCATGGGTTCGTAGCAGGTAGATCATGCCTGACTAATCTAGTCTCTTTTTATGACCAGGTTACAAAACGCCTGGACGCAGAAGTAGGGGTTAATGTAATTTACTTAGACTTCAGGAAGGCCTTTGATATGGTATCCCACCCCATCCTGGTGAACAAGTTAAGAAGCTGTGACTTGGATGACTACACGGTCCGGTGGGTGGAAAATTGGCTAAAGGGTTGTACCCAGAGACTCGCAGTGGATGGGTTGGTGTCGACCTGGAAGGGTGTGGGCAGTGGGGTCCTGCAGGGCTCGGTCCTTGGACTGATACTCTTCAATGTTTTCGTCAGTGACTTGGACGAGAGAGTGAAGCGTACTCTGTCCAAGTTTGCGGATAACACAAACTGTGGGGAGAAGTGGACACGCCGGAGGGCAGAGAACAACTACAAGCAGACCTGGACAGGTTGGACATGTGGGCAGAAAACAACAGAATGCAATTCAACAAGGAGAAATGCAAAGTGCTGCAGACCTGCTTGGAGGCACGGAAGTGGAAAGGGATCTTGGAGTGATGAACATGAGTCAGTGTGACAAAGTCATCAGAAAAGCTAATGGCACTTTATCATGCATTAGCAGATGCATGACAAACAGAACCAAGAAGGTGAGAACAATCCCTTCTATCGGGCACTGGTCAGACCGCAGTTGGAATATTGCGTGCAATTTTGGGTGCTGCACTTCAAGAGGGATGTGGATTACTTGGAGAGGGTCCAGAGAAGGGCCACACGTATGGTTAAGGACTTGCAAGCCAAGCCCCATGAGGAGAGACTAGGGCCTAGGGCACCTGGACCTCTTTAGCCTCCGCAAGAGAAGGTTGAAAGGCAACCTTGTGGCTGCTTGTAAGTTCATCAAGGGGGCACAGAAGGGAATTGGTGAGGCTTTACTCACCAAGGCGCCCCCATGGGTTACAAGAAATAATGGCCACAAGCTAGGAGAGAGAGCAGATTTAGACTAGACATTAGGAAGAACTTCTTCACAGTTAGAGTGGCCAAGGTCTGGAACAGGCTCCCAAGGGAGGTGGTACTCTCCCCTACCCTGGGGGTCTTCAAGAAAAGGTTAGATAAGCATCTAGCTGGGGTCATCTAAACCCAGCACTCTTTCTTGCCATGCAGGGGGTCAGACTCAATGATCTATTGAGGTCCCTTCTGACCCTAACATCTGTGAATCTATGAACAGGTGAAGGATCTTCTACAACACTTGGATATTTTCAAGTCTACTGGGCTGACAATCTGTGCCCAAGATTCCTGAAAGAACTGGCTGAGCTTATAGCAGCACCTCTGGCCAAGCTGTTTGCAGTGTCATGGAACTCAGGAGTGGTCCCGGATGACTGGAAAAGGGCCAATGTGGTACACATCATGCCCATCTTCAAGAAAAGGAACAGGGACAACCCTGCAAACTACAGACTGGTCAATCTGACCTCGGTCCTGGGTAAAAAATTTTAAAATATGTATTAAGGAGGTCATCAGTTACAAGCTGGTAACTGACGGGGTGCTAAGAAGCAACCAGCATGGCTTTGTTGAGGTTAGATCATGCCTAACAAACCTTGTGTCTTTTTATAACCAGGTAACTAGACATCTACACAAGGCACACGAGAGTGGTGTAATTTATTTAGACTAAAGTAAAGCCTTTGATTCTGTTCCCCATTTGATGCTCTCAAACAAACTGGAGATTGCTAGGCTGGACCAGTCTACAGTGAGTTGGGCGGACAACTGGCTTAGATCCTTCTCCCAGAGGATGGTAATTGATGGGATAACCTTATCCTGGAGGGCCGTCTCCAGTGGTGTCCCCCAGGATCAGTGCTTGGACCTGTGCTCTTCAATATATTCATTAATGACTTGGATGAGAGGGTGGAGAGCTCAGTGATTAAGTTCACAGATGATACCAAACTATGGGGAAACATGGGCACATTGAAGGATAGGGCCAGGATCCAGGACAACCTTGACAGACTGCAATCATGTGTGGAATGAAATTGGATGAATTTTAACAGGGATAAGTGCAAGGTCCTTCACCTGAATAGAAAGAACCCTTACCACAGTTACACAATGGGTGGCAGTCCACTGACTGGCATAGCATCTGAATGAGACCTGGGGGTCACGACTGATCAGAAGATGACTATGGGCCAGCAGTGGGATGAGGTTGCCAGGAAGGAAAATAGAACTATGGTGTACATCAGCCAATGTGTGGCCAGTAGATCCAGGGAGGTGCTTCTCCCTCTCTGTTCAGCACTGGTGAGGCCTCAGCTGGAGTACTGTGTCCAGTTCTGGGCACCAGACTTCAAGAAGGACATGGATAAGCTTGAGAGAGTACAAAGAAGGGCCACCCATATGGTCAAGGGCAGGGAGGATATGCCCTACAAGGAGAGACTCCGGGAACTGGGCCTGTTTAGCCTGTGGAGGAGAAGGCTGAGAGATGATATGATAACTGCCTACAAATACATCGGAGGTGAACACCAATACCTAAGGGAGCAACTCTTCAGGAAGGCACCCAAAGGGAGGATAAGGACCGATGGGCATAAGAAGGTAATTTCAGGCTTGATACAAGGAAGAACTTTTTCTTTGTAAGGGTCACCAGAATCTGGAACGTACTCCCAGCATAAGTGGTGCAGTCACCCTCCTTGGTGGGGTTCAAGATGAGGCCGGAAAGGCACCTTATTGAGCTCATCTAAGCCCAATAACTTCCTACCCACAGCAGGAGACAGGATTTGATGATCTTACCGATTGGTCCCTTCTAGTTCTATGATTTTATGATATATTTTTGCCATACAGTGCAGAACCACCTTCTTTTTTCCTCAAATCTATCCTTCCAAACCCCTCAATGTTGATATTACAATCATGGGAGCTATCTCACTGTGCCAAATCAGTGACTTGTCTTTACCTACGTCCAGTATCCTCTGTTCATTTCTTACATATTTGTACATACAAACTGAAGATAATTAATGTTTTGCTGTACTGGTTTTCCTCTTTCATCTGATCTTGCCACCAAAAGAAACTCAGGAATTCCTTTACCATTGCTCTAACTGGATCACTAGAGGCAGCTCATCTTTCCTCATCTGCTCAGACCCCCTAGTTCAACTCATCAGCTGAATGTACCAGGTGATTCAAATAAGAATCATAGAAAGTTAGGTTTGGAAGGGACCTCAGGAGGTCATCTAGTCCAAACCCCTGCTCAAAGCAGGACCATCCCCAACTAGATCATCCCAACCAAAGTTCTGTCTAGCCAGGGTTTGAAAACCTCCAAGGATGGAGCTTCCACCACCTCTCTGGGTAACTTGTTCCAGTGTTTTACTACCCTCCAAGTGAGAAAATTCTTCCTAATATTTAACCTAAACTTCCCCTGATGCAACTTGAGAACATTGCTCCTTGTTCAGTCATCTGCCACCATTGAGGATAGTCTAGCTCATCCTGTTTCAAACCCCACTTCAGGTAGTTAAAAACTGCTATTAGGTCCCCTCTCAGTCTCCTCTTCACTAGACTAAATAAGCCCAGTTCCCTCAGTCTTTCCTTATAAGTCTTGTCCCCTATCCCCCTCATCATTTTTGCCACTTTCCACTGGACTCGCTCCAATTTGTCCATGTCCTTTCTGTAGTGGGCCTAAAACTGAACACAGTACATCAGATGTTGTCTCACCAGTGCTGAATAAAGGGGAATAATCACAGCCCTTGACCTACTGACAATACACCTACGAATGCAGCCCAGTATGCCATTAGCCTTCTTGGTAACAAGGCTACACTGCTGACTCATATTCAGTTTACTGTCCACTGTAACACCCAGGTCCTTTTCTGCAAAGGTGCTGCCCAGCCAGTCAGCCCCCAGCCTGTACTGTGCATGAGCTTGTTCCATCCTAAGTGCAGGACTTTGCACTTTTCCTTGTTGAACCTCATGATCACATCCACACATGTAGGTACATGTGGTTCCAGCAGCTCAAACAGAAGTGGTGCAAATTTGAGCTGGGGCCTTTTGCCTCAGTGCATGTGCCTGGACATGCACTTTGGTGTGGGGCACATTGTGCCACTTGAGGCAAAATAACCATGCCTGGCTCCTCCAGGATTTCCAGCCAGGTGGAGTTAGAACCTGGCTGCCCTGTTCTGGCCCCATCAGTATGAAAAGCTTCCATGGCAAGTAGTTCAGTGCTACTCACTCTCAGGAGCATGTGGAGGTGGCAGTGGAGCTGGGACTAGCGACCGAGATCAAGGACAACATGAAGTCCTTTCTCAAATACACATAGGGGCAAAAGAAGGTGCAAGTAATGTGGGGTGTCTGCAGGACACGCTAGGAAACCTGGTCATCTCACCTGATGGTAAAGCTGCAATATTCAACAATTTCTTTGCCTTTGTATTTCTGAGGAGGGACCTGAATATCTCCTCCACTCTCCCCTCCTACACCTGAGGGCCCTGTGGGTGCCACACCCAAACCTAGGGTTAATGAGAACCTTGTCAGGGAACTTCTGGAGGGACTAGATGTATTTAAATCCTCAGGTCCTGATGATCTCCACCCCAAAGTGCTGAGGGAACTAAGCAGGGGTCATTGCAGGACCTCTGGCACAGCTCTATTAGCACTCATGGTGCTCAGGCAATGTGCTAGAGGACTGGAAAAGGGCCAACGTGGTCCCCATCTTCAAAAAAGGGAGGAAGGCCAGGAAACTATAGGCCCGTGAGTCTTACCTTGGTCCTGGGGAAGCTTTTCAAAAGAATTATCCTGGCACAAGTCCAGGAAGGGCCAGCAGGGGAGGTTATGCTCAGGGGCAACCAGCATGGTTTCATTAGGGGCAGGTCTTGTCAAACCAACCTGGTGGCCTTCTATGACCGGGTCACCAAGTCCTTGGATACAGGTGCCGCAGTGGATATAGTCTTTCTGGACTTTAGGAAGGCCTTCGACATGGTCTCTCACCCCATTCTCAGTAAGAAACTAGGAGACAGTGGTGTTGATGCCTACACAGCCAGATGGGTCACTAACTGGCTGGAGGGCCGCACCCAGAGGGTGGTGGTGGACGGGTCTTATTCGACCTGGAGGGATGTGGGCAGTGGGGTTCAACATCTTCATCAGTGACTTGGGCGAGGGGGTAGAAACCACCCTGTTCAAGTTCACAGATGACACCAAGATGTGGGGTGAAGTGGGTATGCTAGTAGGAAGAAACAGGTTGCAAGAGGATCTAGACAGGTTACAGGGGTGGGCCAAAGAGAACAGGATGGGTTTCAACACTGACAAGTGCAGGGTAATGTATCTGGGGAGGATGGACCAGCTGCACACCTACAGGCTGGGGAATTCCCTTCTTGCCAGTGTTGAGACAGAAAAGAATCTTGGGAGTCATCATTGATGCCACAATGAACATGGGCCGGTACCTTGTTGTTCATCCACAGATGCATCTCAAGCAGGTCCAAGGAGGTGATCCTCCCCCTCTATGTGACACTGGTCAGGCCGCAGCTGGAGTACTGCATCCAGTTCTGGGCTCTGCACTTCAGGAGGGATGTGGCCAATATAGAGAGGGTCCAAAGGAGGGCCACCCACAAGATCAGGGGTCAGCAGGGCAGGCCTTACGAGGAGAGGCTGAGGGACCTGAACCTGTTTAGCCTCCATAAGAGAAGGCTGAGAGGGGATCTAGTGGCAGTCTACAAACTAGTCAAGGAGAACCAGCAGGTGTTGAGAGAGTCCCTGTTCCCCTGAGCAATCCCGGGAGTTACAAGAAATAATGGACACAAGCTGGCAGAGGGTAGTTTCAGGCTAGACATTAGGAAGTGCTGTTTCACTGTCAGGGTGGCTAGGACCTGGAACCAACTTCCAAAAGAAGTGGTGCTGGCTCCTACCCTGGGGGGTCTTTAAAAGGAGGCTGGATGAACATCTGGCCGGGGTTGTTTGACCCCAGTGCTCTTTCCTGCCAATGCAGGGGGTTGAACTAGATGATCTCCTCAGGTCCCTTCCGACCCTAGCAACTATGAAACTATGAAATTATAAAAGAATTGGTATCTGAGGACGCTACTCCTTGTGTCAGCTGGACTGCTGAAGCAGCCTGAGAATTCCCTGCCTACTTTACCTACTGCAACACTCTGGCAGTGGGGGCTGCTGCCTGGATGTTACCTGCTGCACAGCTGCCAGACCCTCCACCCCCTGCCCCTCCTCCAGATTTGGAGATTTGGCTGCTGAATCAGAACAAATTTCCTCCAAATCAAATTAGCACCTCAAGCTTCGCACAGCCCTACTATTTATCACACTAGATATATGCATATGGTTGATCATTTGGCTCAGATCTACACTACAAAGTTTTGGTGACATAGCCATATTGGCTAGGTATATGGAAAAACACACTCACCTTCATGATGTCACTGTATGATAGCAAAACACCCCGGTGTAAACATAGCTATGTCGACAAGGGACTGCTTTTGTTGGCTTGGCATGTGTTGTTGGGGGAGGCGTAGCTACAACAGCAGAAAAACTCCTGTCAGCATACACTTTGCCTCCACTTGGGGCCTCTGTTAGCATAGATAGAACAAGGGAGGCTCTAGTGTAGACAATCCCTTCATTGAAGGGGGTTGGTGTAACAGGCTGAAGAAATAAGCTGCACTACATTATTTTGAGACACCAGTAGGATTACAGTTTGATTCGGAAGTTGCCTTAGTCTTTTGTGTTGTACATTTTCCCTTAGGTCAAGGAATCACTTGAGACAAAAGAAAGTAGTCACATATCTATAAGCTAGATATGAAACAAATGCACAATTTATGACACACTAAACTGAGAAAATTAAAAGTTTTGAACACTGGAAATAAGAAACATGCCATCTAAAGTTTCACTCTTTGAATACAAAATCTATATTATTCTGTCATTTTATATACATAATCTTCTACATGGTAACCTACACAATAAAGTCATCATGTGGTATAATTCACAGAAGTTATATAAACACATTATGAAATTCATAAATGCATTTTGTATCTCCTTAACAATAATTCTTTCTCAGTTTCCAAGAGCAGACAAAAAGGTACTGTATGTAGAAAGTAATGGAGTCACACTTTGTTTACCCTGGTTTCCCAGTGTAGCTCACTATCTGAAAAAGGAGATGGGTAAACAGTCTCATAGCACATCACATGTGTTATGCTAGTCTCAATACATAGTATTCTTAAAAAGTACACACTTCAACAGGAATTCAACTTAACCAAATCTGTTAATATTTAACTTCCAAAAAAACCCCCAAAACACCCTCACCTCACCCCTATTTACAAAAGGCTATTTAACTTCCATAGGCCAGAACCTGAGCATACCTACATGTAAATCAACAAAGCTATAATGTTTTACAGCACCTGGGGACTTGACCCCAACATATTTAGCAGCTACATCTGAATAATACAGCTCTTAATCTCATGTTGCAAACTTGCACCAGGTTTTCAGGGGTTTTTTAATTGACTCCTCGTCCTTTCTGAGATGATGCAAATTTAGTTACCCAAATATTCTGCTTGCACCAGCATCAGAAATATACCTCTCTATTGGTACCGGAAGTATGGGATATTCAAGAGTAATTTTAAAACAAGAACGTGGGCAGTGCTAGGAGCTACGGTGAAGGCTTTCCTGTACTGAAGACATAATACAATGGACAAATCCTATCTCCCTACACATCTTCACACTTGAATACCCTCATCACAGCAAAACCAAGGGGAAGATGAACAGGACGCTAGGACCCAACACAGCTTGCACCAACTACAGAACATGAAACCATAGCGATGCACAAACCATTCTCAAACACAGAGCACAGAGCATGCAAGGGCTATTGCAGTTCCCGCACATATCTTTCTCCTGTCTCTCAACAGTGTAGAAGGCAGGATTTCTTCACCCCTTAGATGTATGTGATTATACTCCTACCCCCCCATTCAAACTCCAATAACTATCCCAGCTATGCTTAGATATAAGGACACAGCCCTACATGATTCCTGGATATCAGGCTGTGCTTTGTTTAAGTAAACCGACCAAACAAAAACTGACATCTTCACAACAAACAGCATGTGGGTGTCCCCAATTAAAATGATCATGAGTGCATACCTAGTTTCACTGTGAGCCTGCAAAGATCTAATGCCTTGCGCAAGCATACACCAGGAATAACTATTTATACTAAATATATCATTTAGATTAATCACAACTCAGAATGAAAGTAAAGCTCTCAACAGAAGGAAATCCCATGAATGATGCACAAATCCTCTTCACAAAGCCCAGCAGGCAGTAATGTAGGAAATGGACTGATATACACAAAACAAGGGTCATGCTGCTTAAAGGTGGCTCACACCAAAAGGGAGGCATAGCACACACGAACACTTACCTGCTTATACTTCTGTTAAAAGACAAGATAAACAATGCAAATTAAAGTTATCCAATACTAGGCAGGAGATATTACATATACATATGTATTTGATATATGTCACATGTTGAACAAAGACATTTTCAATCTGTATAATGCACTGCCAGAGTCCTGTTCAGCAATCAGACAAACTGGACAAATGACTATGCATTTGCTACCACGATATATGAAGCAGAAATTCATTTACCAGAAAAAGTGAAACGATCGTGGATGAATACTCCGTATAGCAATACACTAAATGGAATAATGGCATGACAATATTTTAATACAGAACTTAGAAATATAACTTTTCTATTCTTTATTTGTAAATATTATCTTTAGCTTTACAGTATATTACAAATGTCTAACTAAAACATTGTTTGCATAATTTAATGTAATTTAATAATCACAAAGTTAACATTTTCAAAGTGCATTCATGCTGTACCCATTTTAAAGATTCTTCTGATATTGCCTGAGTAGAGCACATAGATTGAATACATATTACCTTAAACTCTATGCAGAATTTGAATATATTTGATAGAAATATTCTACAAGCCTTCTACATTTTCTTTCCGTAATTTCCACCTGTGGCAGGGCACTGGTTGTGCCTAACACGTTAAGGACTCAGCCAAGCAGCCAGAAGGTAAGCACCATTTTAGATCTCCAGAAGATTGCGGCAGCCATTTTAGATCTCTGGCCACCTATATAAACAGAGCATTTTTGCTGTCTGGCAGCCCAGGCAGCAACATTGCCTGGTTGCAAGGCTTCATGTATCATTCTGATGTGGGGGTATGTATGTATCATACCCCCACGAAATACCAGGCTAGTTACCACCCCGGTGAAAGGTGGGTCAGGGCGCCTTAATAACCCCAGCTCCCACAACTGGGTGGGTTACCCCTTTGTAGGATACAGAAGGTGGACCTCAGAGAGAGCGAGCAGAGCTATAGACTCAGAAACCCATCTTGAAATCTCCCAATGCTGGGGCCAGAACCAGAAGGGCTGAAGGGCCAGGGGCTCACTGCAAGGGATGCCCAGAGCTGAGGGCCGGGGGTACCAACTGGCCTGGAGCTGAGGCCAGGGCCATCAGAGCCAACGTTCCTGGGGGGACCACACACAACGGGGAACAGCTCAGGGAGCTTGGTAGCCCAGAATGAAGGCGGAGTAGGCTGCCTCAGTGGAGGGAGGAACGAAGCCACAGATAATGCCCCCTGGCATCAGGGCAAGAAATGGGCAGCCTCCCACCTAATTAAGATCATTAATTAGATAACAACAAGGCATAGCAGGTGAGAAGATGGCAGTTGTCCCAGAAGAGGTGGGTGGAGCTTTGGTAGATCGGCCCCGAGAAGGCCCCTGTTACACTACCCAAGAGAAATGCATGTACAAATTTAGAAAACTTCCATATAACAGCTTCGCACCACCAGTTTTCCACATACTGATCAATGAAAAATTATATGATTATTTCTCGCACGTGTCCATAATAGAATCAGTTATTGTAATGAGATGCTTTTCCTGTAGTATACACTATTATGTATTGTACTCTTTTCCTGTATTATACTAGCACTATTAGCTATAATGTTTTGAGCACAGTAAATTGTCTTTGATAAAAGGCGCAAGAAAGGATCATCTGAGGAAATTATTATCACATTGATTTTTAATACAGGAGCAAGCAACAGATAAATGAAACCTCTGTTCTATATTCAGCAACTAAAGATAATAAAAAACATATAACAAGGGTCATATCTCGAGCCAGAACATAAATTCTCTCTCAAACTCATTCTAACCATTACAGTCTTTATTTAAATAATGCTTTTATTTTTAAAACAATTTCCTCCCCATTTAAAACAGAGAGACCCATAGAATACATTTTGTTTACATATTTTCCTTGTTTAAACGTATCCAAAGATTAAATACAATTCACCAGTTTAATATTAAATAGCTGAACATTTTCAAAAGTGTACAAATGTCTTGGAAGTTTACATTTCATTTTCAGAGGAGGCTTAATTACCTAGGGCTCATCCGGATGAGCACACACGTGCCTCTTGCAGCATCTCAAACCAGTTTGGGACACCACAAGAGGCATGCTGTGAACAAAAAAAAGTTCCCTGCATTGCATATTTGCAGAGTGGGCTCAAAATTTGCTATTTGGAAATCCAGGTATCAAAAAAAAAAAAAAAACCATGGAGGGAAACAAGTGGGACAGAGCATGGTCCCATATTGTGCCTTGACGTAACCTGGAAGCTGGTCCTCCAGAAAGACACTCTGGTTTCTGGCCAGAGCATCTCTACAGTGCTTCTGCTGCCCCAGCACACAGGTCGTGCACACTTAGCATGCTGGGGCAAGCAGAAGAGTGAGGCAAGGCTGTGGCATGATCAGGACCTAGGTGCTGTCCCAAGTAAGTTAGGGTTGTGGGGGGGTATGAAGGGGGTGAGGACGGTGGAGGGAGGTGGCAGAGGGATGTGGGGGTGGTTAGGGAGTGGTGGAGGGGTGGGGGGAATGTGTGTTCTGTGGGTGGATTTGTGGAGGGACTTGAGTGGGAAGTGCTACACACCTGCCTGCCACCCTCCCCCTGCGGTGCCAGTGACAGCAGCCAGCATGGCCATAACAGTGATGCAGCACTGCCTGACACAGGCTCTATACATGCTGTATAGACCCAACCCATCCTGGCCTGCTAGCACACGGCTTTGGACAGGACTGGGAAAACCATGTGCTAATGGGCTGGGTTTATTCAGCACAGAGCTCACGTCACACAGCGCCGTGCCACTGCTGTTCTTGCTGTGTCAGTGCCATGGGGGGGTGGGTTGAAGGGCAGCTGTATGACAGTCCCCACTCAAGCCCCTCCACAAACCCACCCACAAAGTGCACATCCCCCCACACTGCACACACCTGGTGCTAGCAGCCAGCTGGGCCATGCTGGCGGCAGCACTGCTGGATCCACAGTCTGTGTGGGGACAAAGCACATGGCAGAACCCAACCTGGCCTGGCCTAGCATGGTCCCCTAGTGAGCTTTTGTGCAGGATCAGGATGCATGGTTCCTGTGCAAAGACATGCTAGCTGTGCAGGCCGGGCTGGGTCTCATCAGGCTCATTCTCCATGAGGCACAGGCAGCAATGCACAGCCGCAGCACTGTGCCTACAATGGGCCATGGTGCATCGCTGCCTAAGCCTCATGGAAAATGTACCCAGCCAGGCCAATGTGACCCAGCCTGGCCCACGGAGCTAGTGCTCACCTCTGTACAGGAGCCATGCTTCCTGGAACTGTGCAAAGGCTCATAAAGTCTTGCTGACACAGTCTAGCTGGCTGCTAGCGCCAAGTCTACATGGTGTAGCGGGATATGGAGGAAGGACCCAGCCTGGTGCGACACACAGTCCCCATGAGTGGTACCAGGCCCTGGGTGACAGCCCAAGTGGTCCAAGGCTGCCTAAATGCATACACCCCTGCACTGTATGACAAGTGGCACAGGTGGCACCAGGTCTGAGGCAGCCAGGGCACACCACGCAACTGGGAGCTCCAGCTGTAGTGGGCCCTGAGTGCCCATTGGCCATTGCTGTTGCAGGGAGGAAGGGGACTGTAGGCCCTGTGAAGGGGGGCTGTATCCCTGCAGGGGGGGATGTGGCCCCTGTGGTGGGGGGAGCTGTGGGCCTTGTTGGGGTAGCTGATCGTGAGCAAAGTGGGTGGGGGCAGCTCTGGGAACAAATGATGACTTTAAAACACATATGCATGCCTGCCTACACACACACACACACACACACACACACACACCCGCGCGAACTGAATTTCAATTTGAATGCCAATCTGCGGCAGAATATCCTGAACTCACTTCAGTGAAGTAGAGAGATTTTCATGAAATAAGCTTCAGGAAAGAAATATTATTTAAGCCTAGCCTTCATGGTACATTCCTGTTATGCAAATCCATATAGCTATTTAAGAACTGATTTGAATAAAAGGTGAAACCAGTGCCTGTGGATGGACATCAACTTTTCTTTGTGGATGCAAGGGACAGAACAAGGAGCAATATCCTCAAGCTACAGCACAGGAAATATAAGTTGGGGATTAAAAAGACCTTCATTTCCTATGAGAGTGGTCAACCATTGGGACAGCCTACCTGAAGAGGTTGTGGCTCTCCATCCCTAGGAATTTTCAAAAGCAGATTGGACAGAAACTTGGCTGAGATGTTTTAGTGAGGGATGATCCTGCCTTAAGCAAGGAACTAGCCCAGATAACCTCATAACGTCCCTTCCAGCCCTACTTTTTTTATGATCCTATTTCAAAATTAAAAGCATGCTGCTTGAAGTACTAATGATGCTACTTAATGTCGAGAGTAGAGATGATGCAAAAAATTAAATGGGAAACAGATGAAACTAGGAAATACCAGTATACTCAATGCTGCTTCCGTTGAAATCAGTTTCTACTGTGGTTTTATCAACAGTCAGGATCCTTTATCTGTAGGATGGAAAGAGCTTCAATCCCAATCAATACACTCTTCTAGAAGCTTTTCCATCTTATTTACAGGGAACACTGTGGACTCATCTAATACAATTTATTGATTAATTAAGAAATGCTGCTATTTCATTTTAATATTGGTAAAAACTAAAAGATAACATTTATTCTAGGTCAACTTAATATGTACAGAACAAGAGAGGTTATTATTTATGTCTTCAAAAAAATTTACTGAAGGACTTTTTTTTCCACCTTCAACCTAGACAGAGTTTTAAAGATCAGAGTCTACACACTTAAATTAGAAACAGAAAATCAAAATGTTCACATGGAGACTTGATTCATACTCAAGAGACATACCCGATTGCTGAGGAAGAACGTTTCCTTGTGAAAGAACAGTATTTAAAAGCTGCACCCATGACAATTCTACCGTTGCACTGAGCACTTGGGAAAGAAGTAAATCTAATGTCTTGAAATAGAAATTCTTTTAACAAATTTATCTTGCCCAAAAGACTATTTCCGATCAAAATTTTGGCTTGTTTGTAAATCTGTCTTAGTTATAGCCTACACACCAGATCCTGAGCGCCACCTGACCTAACTCAGTGATTAGATAGGTGCTGGGAGCCTGATTCAAGGTAAACAGGGGTAGGGAGAAGGGCATGTGGGATTGGGCTAGCAGGACCTCAGGGGCGGGTTGGGGATCTAAGGGATCAAGGGGGGAATGCTCAATGGGGACCAGGGACTGGAGAACCACTCCAATCCTGAGAAACATTCCCAGGACCCTCCCAACTCCCCAGCCTTCCTGACCCCATTGAACTGCCCCAACCCCCAGTGCTGAGAGCCTGATCAAAGGAAGTCAGGTTAGGGTAGGGGCAGGATCAGGGAGGCTAGCAGCTCTGCAGGGGGGATAATTGGTAGGATCAGGGGGCTAGCAGTTCTAAAGACAGGTTCGGGGGTACCAGGGAGGGTTGATAGGAATAGGGGGCTTCCGCCTACTGGGGGCTATTTTTAGCCCTGCAACCCTCCCCCAGGCCAGGCAAACAACCCCCCTGCCCTGCAACCTAACCCCCCACCTCCCTGATTTGCCTGCCCCTCCCCCCAACCCAACTTCCTTCAATCAGGCTTTGTGAGGCTGTGCCTTTGGAGTACAACAAATGATTGGAAGGAAAAGGTCTTATTCTTTCTGATGAAGGAAAGAACTCAAATCTTTTTCCCCTTGCAAAGAGCATTAGAGAAAACTTAATGAATGATAACTTCAAAGGGGAGGAAGGGTGAAATGTAAATTTCACCTTTTCCTAACCAATCATTTGTTGTACTCCAAAGGCACAGCTTCACAAAGCAATTTCCATGTTCTCCTTTCCAAATGTGAAGGGGTCAATTTTTCCACTAGCGCTTTAAAAAACTTTCAACTTCTTAATTTTAGTAACAAATGCACATATTAGAAAACAAGTTTTCTTTCCCTATATCTTTGGGATGAAAAACCTTCCTACACACATCATCCCTTTGAAGAATATACAAGAAAAAACTGTCTCTTCCTAGAAGAAACCTTTTAAGAACTCTTCCTGCTCTGTCCATAATAGGAATCTACAATGCCAAATACACAAACACACACAGTATCTGGTTTACAATATTATGGGGTCACACAACACTGCCAACCAGGAGTTTTATTCATAAGAACTAGTTGCACACCTCCTAGGATGAGACCATTAGTGAAGCTGGCAAAATCAGTACAGCTTATTAATTTCTCTTAAACTTGGATACAAAGACACAAACTGTCCTGTTAGCTAGTCTAAAGCCTGACCATCCAATACACTGTTTTCCATTTGACAATTATCAGCTAAGTCTCTGTTCACAACTAAGTTACATATTATATTAGTGAGGTTTCAAAGTCTTGGGGTGAACTGTGACAAACACTAAGAAGTTGCTATGGGAAGCGCTAAAATGACTCCAAAGAATACTGCTATATACATTTGTGAAATCAAAGCAAGCAATGTGAGAGAACAAGTAACTCTCCTGCAGCATCTATCTGCTTTGTTCTGTAGATGTATTTTCCAGATCCACTTCAATGGCAGTTAGTATCTTGTTGATTTTTCTACATCTAATTCATGAGAAGAATTTCTTTATATTAAGCATGTCTGCATAATTCCCAGCAGATCTATTCTAGTTGTCTTTTCTACCTTTGGCATAACAAATCACAAGTTCACTGCTCCTTTAATGTAAAGATTGTATTTAAATTGTTCTTTCAATATAAAGTTAATTATTTTCAGGCTATATCTACACATAACTGTTTTCTTTATATTTATGAAGTAAATCAAACATTCTGCACGGTCAAAGAACGTTAGATATCGCATGAAGGTCAGATACCTACAGATTCCAGATCTGTCTTTGAAACTCAGCCCCAGGAACTGTTTATCCAACCAAAAGTGACAAAAGAAGCCACAAGTATCAACAGCCAGATTCTATTCCACCCTGTTCAAGTCCTCAAAATCCATTAAGGCATCTACTTTTGTAACATGCAGTTATCTGACCCCTGAAATTGAATAGCAAGAAAATAGAGAGGGAGAAGACCCATCCACCTTTTGCATTAATAGTTTTCCAGGGTCTTGAGCAGGGTAGAATCACACTTAGACACCTAAATCCATTTATGCACCTAATGGGTAGAATTGAAATCTTGCACCAAGTTTCCAGATCATGACATGGAGGACAATTCTTCTTTCTTCATACACTAACAGATGCTACCAGAAATCAACACTTACATCACATAGAAATGTTCAGATACAGTAGTATAAATAAAGCAGATTCCAGCTTCAAGTCTAGTTAGCCAAAAGCATATACAATATTTTATCTACTTAATAGATTGCCATTATTTTTCCCCACAATTCATGATTAACTATATTTTCCAAGTAAAAGATATTATTCCACTTACTGCACAACATCGGATACTCTGGGCAGTGGTGACTCTTCCGACATTAGATCAATGTCATCAGTGAAGCTGTTGGTCCTTGACATTTCATTACTGTTGCCTTCTAAATGCCTTTTCACTAGACAAATAATATAAGGAGAGCACAGTACATTAGAGAGGCAATGTATACATAAATTCCTATTGATTTTTTTTAACATTACTCTTGCAAGTGGGCTCAATGATTTTGAGACTTTTTATAGCTTATAGGTATTGGTTTCAATAGAGGTAGAGTACAGATGTGCATGGAATTTCTGATGAAGGGTTCCCTCTACTCCTCCCAAGGACTGTTCTCACTCAAAGCTGAGGCTCACTGTTTCAAGAATTGTAATTTGGGCATTGCAATGAATGACAACAAGTTCTGGCCTTGATTTATTTCTCAATAAATAGTATTTCACTGAATCCAAGTTCTTTGTCAGCCACTTACTGGGTTCAGGCAGGGCCACAGTGACTGTCTCTACAGCCACTGGGTATTACATAAACAACAAAGAAGGAATCATCCCTTTGTGGCTGCTATCACCCAGTTCCTCTTGGCACTGAATGCTGTGGAAACACCAAGTATGCTCATTGCTTCTCTCAAGTGTGGCAGGTTGCCCAGAAGGAGCAACCACCATCCAGAAAGAAACTTTAAAAATGCCTCAGATCCTGTGTGCTGCCAGCTCAACGAGGGGGCTTAGGAACAAGGTGATAAAATGGGTCCAAAGGACTACATTTCCACCATCAGCTAGGAAAGGAGAGAGACTGTCCAAAAATTATACCTTTTAGGAAGGGGATGGGGAAAAGAGAAACCAGGTCATGGTTTGCCCATCTTCCCTTCACTTCCCTGATTTGGTGACTGGAGGAACCTAGTCCCATTAAAACTGAGTCCTACAAGATAGCTCCACTGGGGGTGAGGGCTTGCAGAAGGGAAAAGATACAGCTCCGTATAGTAACACAAGCAGCACATTGACCCTACCAAGACCCTAGAAACTATCCCTAATAAATGAGCATGCTCCAAAGTAATGGGCAAATCTGGTAACAGGAGCAGTTTTGTACCTACTTAGATATAGTACAAACTATGCACGATATTAATCCAAAGCCAAAAGACTCAACACTCTCAGTTTGTGTGCATACTCCAGGTACCCCTGTGTCCCACAAAGGATCCATGTGTTTATTAGCACCACCCCCATTCATGACTGCAACTGGGTGTTCGTGTTATGAATCCTGAGATCCTCCAAAAATGTCTATGCAGATGAGGCACAGGACAACCTGGTCCAGCTTCACTTCACGAAAAGCAGGGCCACACTAATCATAGAGGATGAGAGAGGGGCTGACAAAAGGATTCTGGGTGAACTGTTTGGTTATATATGCCATATATTTAAGGCTGGGGAAGAAACAGAAATCATTGGAAAAGGGAAAGAAAGGTGCAGCTCATGTTTAGGAGTGAAGAAGTAAAAATGTATCCAATTTAATGGCTCACCATGATTTGAAAAAAGAGTTGGCTGAGAGGGGGATTGCACTCAATGTGCACTATCATATATCTTATTTATGTGGGCTGCCCTAATTTAGCCTTGGGGTATGTTTCTATCAATAGATGGCTTCTCAGCCTGTGGGCCAAGATCAATATGATAACCTGGTCTTGCCAAAAGGTTTACAAGGGATCAGCAGCAGCTAGAACAGTGGCCGCAACAGCAAAAGCAACATCTGAAATGGCAGCAAGGAAAGAAGGGGGACAGATTGCACCTGGTGGAGGATGGTGGATGAGAGCCAGGCATGAGGTTTTTGCTTGGGCATTTTGAATCTAAGGATGACTTGGCTAGATTTTAGCAGACTGATACTGCAAGGGATGCAGAAGGTTTGGGTGCTCACTCTGAACTGCCTAATCCAGAAGGTAAGCTACTTGGACTGGGAGGTAATGTTTAGGGATTTTACAGCATACTGAAAGTTCTGGGAGACCTACAAAGAATGTCACAAAGATCCCCTCCTGGCACATTTTGATTTTGGGGCTATCAAGGACACCTGAAAAAAGGCAGTTACTATTAAGTTGTATATGGACTTTGTTGAAGGGAAGAATATAAGATTTTGGCTACTGAAGCACTGCAAGAGAATGGAGAATATGGACAAGGTCCAAGACTTGGACAAGGTATGGACTGAGGCCTAGGGAACCCAGGTAATACTCTGAGCTGACTTAGTAGGGGCAGGAGGGGTACAATACCTGTCTCCAGGAATTGCCTTGGGTCCCACAAAGGATATATATTTCTTATATATCTTCATGCACATATTGGAGTATTGTGGTATACTAATTGGAATTCCAATAATGTGGTCCTTGGATTATCTCACAGGGGGTCCCATTCCCAGAAAACCCCTGGAAACCCCCCCACTTACACCCACATTCCTGCATTCACATTCCTACACTGTTGGGGTCATTGTTTCATTCAGTGTTTTCCTTCCATCCCCAGACAGTGCTTGCCATGTCTCTGTTCAGGTCTCTGTTCTCATAGATCCCTAAGTCCCAGTTTCCTCAGGCTGTCCCCCATGCTCCATCCACCAAATTCAAATCCATAGGCCAACCATCCAAGCTCCCACCCCCCTAGCTAATAAAAGACCCTGGCAACCAGGCAACCAGGTACGCTACACCAGCAGCACCCACTCAGCCTGTCTCTGGCTATAGACCCATCCCCACCAACATGGCCTCCCAGTGGGGGAACCACAGCTATGCACAGGTGGCTTCAGGGCAACCCAAAGCCTGGACCCTCCGCAGCTGGCCCTTCCAGCTTGGGCAGCAAGGCTCCCTTTCCAGCACTCATCCACAGGCACAGGGTGAAGTGCCAACTACCCAAGCAGGAGAATCTGCACTTTGAGACCTGGGTGCAGACCCTGGCTTAGGTAGTGGGGGCCCCCTCAATATCATGACAGCTTCTTGCTTTCATAGCAAGGGGGTCTTTTTTCCTTGCTTCAGAGGCCGCCGCATAAAAGGCAGTAGAGAGGGGGCTCATGATGGAGAGTGCGTATGTCCCCCTTGAACCCCTAGAAGAGCTAGGGACCAGGGTGGTCCTCAGTTCCATCTCTCCCTATAACCCTAGTTGGGTCCTGCTCCCACAGCTCCAAACCCTGGGGGGAGTTATCTCCCCAGTTGTGGCCCTCTCACTGGGGTGCCAAGACCTCGGCCTCCGCCATGTGCACTCTTTCTGTCACCAGTTTATGATCCAGCTGGCAGTGGGAACGTCGCTGGAGGCTTAGGGTTGCCTAATGATTCATTTTCAGGTGGCCCTGGTGAAAGTTTTCTATATGCTGGGGGACCTGCAATGATTCTGGTGCCACATCCTGGGGCACTTGCATCAGAAGCGCCCCATGGGCCAGCAGGAGAGGGCATCTGCAAGTTCCACTGGTGAGGGAGTTGCCCCTGCCACTGGTATCCCACCCCCTTAGGTCCCCCTGGTACCCTGGCTACATTATGCACCCTGCTTGTGAGCTCAGGGGACTCTGGCCCCAAACCAAGTTTGGCAGGGTCCCTGGGAAAGCAGCAGCCAAAAAGAGAGGGAGTGGGGCCTTCCTACCCCTACTCATCGCCCTGCTGTAGCTGCCCCACCACCCCAACCCTCACCTTCTCCTACTGAAGTCTGCCCACCTGAGGACCACCCCATGGCTGAGTGGGTGCAGGTCCCCTCCAGGGGCAAAGCCAAGAGGAAAGCCCAGGTGCAGCTGAAGCCCTCTGAGTGGAGGACTCCTCCCCCACCACTGCAAGACAACCACACAGAGGGAAGGAGCGGACCAGTTTCCAGGGGCCCCCCTGGCTGTGCCTGACAGCCCAACCCCAAGAAAGATCAAATGGGGATCCCCATGGAGGAGGTTTCAGGGCTGCTGGACAGACCCAAGCAGGAGTCCATGAAGGAAGCCCCTCACTCTGAAGGCCAGGGTTTACCCCCTGCTACCACAGGTGCTGAGGCTGAGGACTTGGCTGACCCAAAGGAAGGTCCAGCAGCAGAGCCCCCTCTCCAATGATCTGGGGGAAATAGGGACCTTGGGGCTCACCCCAACAAGTCCTGAGGTAGGTCCCCTTCCCCAGGACCCCAAGGCAGACACTGAAGCCTGATGGGTCAGTTCCCAAAAAACCCTCACTTCCAGCCACCCCCATGGTCCTGCACCAGATGGAGTTGGGGTGGGGTCCCCTGATCAACAGGCTGATCTTGTCTGGGACCCTGTGCAGATCCCCCAGGGCTCCAGCTCTAGCCTACCATGTTGTGAAGTAGCCCCACCTCTTGTCCCAAGAGGCTGCAGAGCTCTCCCAATCCCAATCAGAGTCTGGGGTCTTAGCAGATCAGGAGGTTCAGACTGTGCCTAAGGAGCCCGCTGAGTCGCAGGACCAGGAGGAAGACACCCAAGAACCTGCAGGCTCCATGCAGCCTGTGGACCTCTTGGCCCCGGTGGTCCCCAGAGGCGAGCTACTTGCATTTCTTGACCGCAACTACACCCAACAGTCTGCCAGCAAGGTACATCTCACCTTGGACTGCTTGGGAGTTTTTGACAGTGTCCTCGCCACTGTGAGGGCACTGGTTGGGGAAGGCAAGGGACCCAAAAGCTGCAACACCCAGATCTATAGGTGGGTCCACAGTTTCATTAGATGCCCTCTATACATATGGGAGTGTGCTGCACCCACTGGCAGGCCCCACACCAGGCGACAAGATGTGCAAGGCCCCTGCTGAACTGTCCACTCCACCCTCTGCCCAGTCATAAGGTGGTTTAAGATCACAACCCTCAATGTCTATAGCTGCAGGAAGGGTCTCCGGAGAAGCCGGGTGCTCTCCTTCCTTCAGCAGAGGGGATTCCCCCATGGTATTCTTACAGGAGACCCCAACGGCTCCAGCCAATGAGCCTAATTGGGGGCTGGAGTGGGGAGGTGAGGTCCTCTTTGAGTTACCCCAGGGCCACCTGTTGCTGAGTGGCCACCCTGTTCTCCCCAGGCCTGCAGCCAGAGGTTCTCCAGGACATCAAGGTGGTGCCAGGCTGCCTGCTGGGTCCAAGTGCAGGGGGTGGTCCTGAACCTTCTGAATGTGTACACCCCCAGTGGATTTTTTTCTGCCAGGTGACCACTTACGTAGGCATCCTCAGCCCTCGTGAGTGCCCGGTTATTGGCGAGGACTTTAACATGTATCTAGGGTGACGAGGCTAGCTGGGCAGGAAGCAGAACCAAGCTGTGGGCATCCTCAGGGGAGGGATTCTCCCTGGTGGACATATAGCATGCCTGTCACCCTACCAGACCACCTGCCTTCACCTATGTGAGGGTGGGGAAGGAGCAGGCATGCCACACTCCCAATTAGACTGGATTTATATCTCTTAGCTGCATTTTGCCTGGGCCTATTCCTCTGGCATCTGGCTGACCCTTTTCAGTTATCACCACCTTGTCTGGGCCCAGGCCACAGTAGGGCCTGGGCATCTGGGGTCAGCCTACTGGCATTTCAATACCAGTCCACTGAAGGAGGTAGGCTTCAGGAAGGCCTTCCAGGAGTTCTGGCTGGCCTGGTGAAGCTTTCCCCTTGGCTTGGGCCGTGGGGAAGGTGCACATCTTGCTATTTTGCTGCAGCTACAGTCAGGGGTACACCCAGAAGAGGGAGGTGGGCTGGGAGCAACTCTAGTGGGAAGTGCTGGAGTGAAGCCTGTCTAGCGAACCAGCCAACCCGTCCCTCTTTAGAGAGTGTTGGGAGAGGGAGGAAAACCTTCATGGTCTGGATGACCACCACGCCTGCAGTGAATTTGTCTGCTCGCAGATCCAGCCCTTTGGGAGATGCACCATGGCTCATGCTGCTTCTATGCCCTGTAGAGGAGGTGGGGGGCCAAGAAGTACATCACCTGCCTTCTGGTGGGTGATGGCATCCCCCTCAAGGATCCAGGTGAGATGCACCAGTGCAAGCAGGCCTTCTACAAAGAGCTCTTCTCCCTGGATCTGATCAAAACTGAAGCCTGTCAGACCCTGTGGGAGGGACTTCCACAGGTCAGCATGGGTGACCAGGACTGGCTGGATGCTCCTCTTACCATGGCCAAGTTTTTGGCCGCCCTCTGCCAGATACCTGGTAACAAGGCGCCGGACATCGACGGGCTAACTGGAGTTCTACTGGGCCTTCGGGGACATCCTTGACCCAGACTTTGCTGTGGTCTGGGCTGAATCCAAGGAAAGTGGGGAGTTCCCCCTGTTCTGCTGGAGGGCTATGTTGACCCTTCAGCCAAAGAAGGGGGATCCCTGTGACCTAAGGAAATGGTGTCCCATGTCCCTCCTCTGCATGGACTACAAGGTGACAGCAAAGGCCATCTCACTGTGCCCGTGGTCCATGATTACAGACATGATCCATCCTGACCAGACATACACTGTGACGGCGTCGGGCCGTCACTAGGGGCACGAGAGGGACCCCTGGGGTCGAGAGGAGGCGAAAGAAACTTACCAGGGAAGTGGGAGCAGGGGGAAG
>JAGPOW010001296.1:14368729-14388754 GCA_030014935.1 Caiman crocodilus | reverse complement strand
TCAGATATCTAGATTTCATCAAAGTCGTGGCGGGCGAGATGAGGGGTTAGGGGCGCCCTGCAGGAGGTACCAACGAACGGGGGACTGGCCAGAGTCACATACACCATGCCCCGATGTTCCATCTTCAACAACCTGTACTTGGTTCGGGACCTCCTGGAGCCAGTGCATGGGGAGGGCCTGTATTTTGCCCTCCTGTCCCTGGACCAAGAGAAGGCATTTGACGGAGTGGATCACAGGTACCTCACAGGCATTCTGCGGGCCTTTTGCTTTTGGTCCCCACTTTGTGCAGGCTCTTCAGGTGCTGTACACCTCTGCAGAGTGTTTGGTCAAGCTCAACTGAACCCTGATGGAGCCTCTCTCATTTAGGAGAGCAGTGTGTCATGGCTGCTGACTGTCAGGCCAGCTGTGTACCTTGGCCCTGGAGCCTTTCCTTGTTCTCCTACGGAGGTGGGTGGCAGGGTTGATGCTCCAGGAGTCGGCAGTGTGGCTGGTCATGTCAGTGTATGCCAACGATGTACTCCTCATGGTCCAAGATTCAGGCAACCTGGTGCAGGTAGAGGCCTGCCAGGCATTATACTCAGCATCTTCCTCTACCCAGGTCAACTGGGTTAAGAGTTTTGTCCTGGTAGTAGGTAACGGGTGGCAGATAGGCTCACTACCACACACACTCCATGGGATCCACTGGAGTGCAGGCTCACTGCTCTACTTGGGTGTCTACCTGTCCCCCACAGATCCTTCCCCACCAGAAAACTGGCACCAGTTGGAGACAAGGGTGGTGGGGCAGCTTTAGGCATCAGCAGGGCTCCTGAGGTGTCTCTCCCTGCATGAGAGAGGGCTGGTGCTGAACCAGTGATCCTGTCCATGCTCTAGCACTTTTTACACACCCTGCCTGTGCCCTCTGGCAGGGCTCCAGAGACTGGCATTGGAGTTTTTCTGGCGCTGGAAGACAGCACTGGGTCACTGTGGAGATCCTGAATCTCCCCTTGTAGGAGGGTGACCAGGGCCTGGTTTGCCTGTGCAGCCAGGTCCTGACATTCTGCCTTCAGGCCCTGCAGTGACTGCTATATGGTGTTGGTAGACATGCAGCATGGGGCCACCAATTCTGGGGGTTCCAGTATGACTGGCAGCTCCTCGGCCTGCAGGGCTTCTCTCTGCAAGACCTGTGAGAGACTGCCAGAGTTCTGCCAGGTCTCTTCTGGGCCTGGAGGCTGGTCTCCAGCTCCAGGTCCCCTGCAACACTTGCCCAGGGTGCTAACCTGCTCACCGAATCCCTCCTCTAGAATCCCCAGCTGGAGGTGCCAACAGCTGGGGCATCCTGGTTGCAACAGAGGTTGATCCTGGCTGGTGTTACCCATAATGGAGACCTCCTGGAATATGATAGGCAGAAGTAGGTGGAGTCCCCTGTGCTGGCCTGGTGCATGGATCTACTTCTGTCTGGTCCAGGAGGTGAAATCTGCCCTAGCTCCCAATGCCCTTGCTCTTGTTGACCAGGTTGTACGTGGTTGGCAGTCCCTGCCTCCCCCTCTCACCCCCCGTGTCTTCCAAACCACTAGAGTTTGTCATGGGCTGGCACCTCACCTCCTGGTCCAAATTCTCTGATACTCCCCCCCATTCTCTCATTAAAATATCCAAAATCCATGTTCTTTCATGATTAAAATGAAATGCCACTATATAGAGAGATCAGTTCAGCAATGTTTTATTGATATATTACAAGTTTAAAGCAATTTGGAAGCCTATCAGTGCTACTATCATCATAATAAAATTAATTCTAAATATCTATAAACTTTAGAGTTTTCTTTGCCTTTTTTTAGCATAGAAAAATCAGAACTGCCCCTGCCCCCTTCACTTACCAGGATGTGGGGTGCTGAGAAGCACTGATATACCGGTATCCTGTCTTTGCCCCTCACTCCCAACTCACAGCCCCTCAACTCCTTATCTTCAGCCTCTGCCTGCCCTCACTAGCTCCCTCCCAGCTGCAGCTCCATCTCAACATCAGGATATGGGTCCAGCTAAAGCTGTCCCAACTGCTGCTCTGTGGCTCTGATCAGTGCCAACCCTTACTGTTCTGCTCCCTGTGTTCCAGGCAATTCCTGGAGCTCTCCCTGTGCCCAGGCCCCAGCAATCTCTGTGCTATTCCTAGGAAGACCTCAACTGGAGCTCAGGGATTGTGCTGGGCAAGTCTCTTCCCTTCCAAGCTGGCCTCCACCTGCACAGGCTGCTCTATGGGATCGGGTGGGGGGGGGGCTCTAAGCCTGGCTCTGGTGGCCTCTCCTACCTGGAGCTCTCCCACAACCCTAACCCTCATCTCTTTCTCTCTGACACACCCCTGCTGCCCCCTCCTTCCCTCCCCCATCACAGAACCCACAGGCTGGGGCCCTATGTCCCAGCACCAGTGTGGTCATGAGGCAGAACTGCAGTGTGGCAGTTGCCCCTATGGTCATGGCTTCTGCCAGCATGTCCTGTCCTGTCTGGCAGCTGGACACACAAGGTTTGAGGTGTGGGAGGGATGTGAGGTTTGTGGGGAGGAGTGTGGGAGGGATGTAGGGTTTGTGGGGCCAGCGTGGGGTTTGTGCAGGGGTTTGGGGATGGACTGTAGGGGTGAAGGGGACTGCTCAGGAGGGGTGGGCTTCCCACCTGGTGCATAGCTGCCCTGCAGCAACAGCAATGGCCATCAGGGCACTCATTTCTGTGCTTTACAGAGACCCTGATGGCATAGGGCTGCTTCAGACTGGCAACTGCACAAGGTGCTAGCCCAGCCCAGCCTAGCCCAGCCTGTATGCCCTTGGACAGACTCGCACTGGCTCCTGATCTTCCCCATGGCTTCAGGTGCCTCACACAGGGTCTGCACACTCTTGGGCTGGGCCAGGTCTGGCCTCCATGTGCCCCACATGCCATTGAGCTGGTCTTGCTCCATATAGGCAGGACCCAGCCTGACCTAAGGATATATTGCTCTTGCATGCTGGAAACAGTGGGTGACAGTAGGAGCCAGCCTGGTGCCATGTGCAGTCGCCAGTCTGAGGTGGTCCCGTGCCACTGGGGGTCTGTGCCAAGAGCAGGCCTGAGTGCCCCAATGGCTGCTGCTGCTGTGGTAGGGCTGTGTACCATGAGGAGGGGAGAGGTGAGCAGGGTACCCACACCTCCTGAGCAGTCCCTTCCACCCCCACATCCCTACTTACCTGGGACAGTGCCTGGGTCTGAGCCACTGCAGCAGCCTTGCACCACTCATATTTGCCCCAGCACTCTGAGGCAGTGTGCTGGAGCAGCAGGGGAAGTGGGGAGGCATAGAGATGCTCTGGCCAATTGTCAAAGCATCTCTTTGGAGGACCCAGACTCCCGTTGCCCCAGGGCACATTCCAGGAGCCTGCCCTGTGCCACATTTTTTTCTCAGCATGGATTTTTTTTTTTTTGTAATACCGGGTATCAAAAATAGAGCTTGTGTTATTTTTTCGTTCCCAGTGTGCCTCTTGTGTCATCTCAAACTGATTTGAGACACCACAACAGGTATGTGCTCGCTTGTCTGGATATGGCCAAGGAGTGCAAATAAGGTCTATGGAATACAACTCTAAAATGACATATTATGTATTGGAGAGGGACAGAAAGTTGCCAAACAATTTAATTTATATCTCCTGCATTTATTCATAAACACTTAGGTTTTTCTTTCCCTGAAGATAGTTTTTTCTGCCAGTGAGAATCAAATGTCTATGTGCCTCTGGCATTACCAAAACTATTGATGATACTGGAGCTGTTTGTACTTGTTTCAAGACACATTTTTATGGGGGAAGGCTCCACCATTGAACATGTCAGACAAGTAAAACAGCTATTGGAAACTGTAGTACTTGAGGTAAGGTTACAGTGCAGGGTGACATCCAGTCCCTCCAATGCTCTCTGGGAAGATCACCTGTTTCCAGGGTCTAGTCTCAGCAATGGAATGCCCAGGAAAGGTGTTTGAAACAGGACTGTCCTATTAAAAAAAGGGATGTGTGGCCAACATAATGAAGGGTTTGACTTTTTCACACTCAGATGACTCAATATCACCTATGCCCATACCTGGAAAGTAAAGCAAATGTGGTCTGCCCTCTACCGAAAGGTAGATTTTTCTTCACAAAAAGCTAATAGTGTGAAATACTCTGACAAACACAAAGCTAGTCAGTGGCATAAATACTTCAAGGAGAGAACACATATTCTAGACAGGGTGTCACACCACACAACTGACTATTCCTGCTAAAGCAGTGTAATAGTAAGAGCTTTGCTAATGCTAATAGCAAGAATTTTGTATGCCGATTCCATACTAGGCCAGTATTATAGCACATAGCCCCCTGCTCTGTGAGCGTGACCAAACCATGAACCTAGATAGTAGAGTGTTGTAATACAGTGGAATGTGGTAAACACCAGGTGTGTTGGATCACGACTCATCCCCAAATTCCTAGCTTGAGATAACCAAATCTCTGGCTCTAGATAACACTGTTTACTCCAGACTATGTAAGCTGCACATTCTTAAATTACGACAGGTTCCTCAGCTCTGGCAAAAAGTTCTGACTTGCGCGGAGCCCCGGCATAATCTATTGCACCCCCGGGATTGGGACACTCCGGGGCCAAGGAAACTATTCAGGGTAGCGGCTGCTGCCTAGAGCCAATGTGAAGTGACCATCCTCTCCGGCTCTGTCCTACCGCCTGCCTGTGCGAGTATCCTTAAGTAAAGCTTTGCAAGGGTGTGAACAACCATGAGTACGTTCTTTGTTCAAGCACAGGGAATCTTCTGAACCCAGTAGTTCATTCCAAGACAAGCAGGTACCTGGTTAGCTGAGTTTCTCTCCGACATTATAAAACTGGACAGATATTTGAGCTACCCTGACAACTGGCTGTGAAACACAATGACAATGCATTTTATGCCCCCTAATATCTTCACAGTTTATCTTTCTCCACCAGCTGCTCTTCTGTCTTTAGAACAACTGATTGATTTTCGCAACCTTTACTTATCAAATTCATTAACAAACTTATCATTTTAAACCAACTTAAAATGCTTTAACCCCAGCATTCTTTCCTGCCCATGGCAGGGGGTCGGACTGGATTATCTGCTCAGGTCCCTTCCGACCCTACCAACTATGAAACCAACTTCTTTGTTGTTGTTGCTGTTACCCCTGCTCTGTAGACATGTTCAGCTCTACAGTGGATTTCTGCTAAGTAGTATACTATACATCTGTTGTACAGATCTTCCCTACCATTTGCACACACTCTTAGAAAGTGGGCATATTAATACATAGAGTAACAACAAAGCTGGACAGTATGTCCTGAGTGGAAGACTCAGCTCTTCACCCTTGACTCTCCCTTCCACAGATGACTGACCAGGTGTACGGCCTAGCATTCAGGATTTGCACTGCTAGCTCTTGGATGTAGAACAACAAACAACTGCAGCTTTCTACATCTCAGGACAAAATGTACATTTCTTTGATCCCTGGGAGACATTCATCTAAAGATGCCACTGGATCTGATGTGCAATTCCAACAGTCATGCTAATAAGGACCACTAGAAAATATTACTGGGGGGCTGGGCGGTGTGGAGCATGCTCCTCTGGCCTCACCTCTCCCTCCTACACAGCCATTCATGCACTGGTGCTGTGCGCACAGTTGTGGAGAAGCGCACGTTGGGGGTGCTGGGCATGGCGCTGCAGCAGTGCTGGAGCTGCTGTGCCAGCCTGATTCAGGGGAGTTAAGCCCTGTTAGTCCCGGCCTTCCGCTGCCTGTGGTCATGCTTCCTGCAATGTTAACAAATGGCAGGAGGCATGATTGTGGAAGTGACAATCAGATTCCCATCATGTTATATTGGTGGTGCAGGGGGAGCCCAGGATCATGATCCTGGGCTTCCCCTGCATCAGCAAGTAGAAAGCCAGTCAGCTGGTCCCCTGCTCCCAGCTTCTGGAACAGACCAGGGTCCAGATTGGGAGCGCTAATCAGCTGACTACTGGTCTCAGCCACAGAGGTGCAGCACAGTCAGGGCCTCTGATGTGCCCCCGCAGCTGGGAGCAGCAGGTAGTTGCTTGCTCCCAGTCTTACAGGCACACTGGAGCCCTTGATACTGATGTTTCCCTGAAGCTGGGAACATCAGCCAGCTGATCGGCACTCCTAGACTTAGGGGTGCGTGGGAGCCCCCATCAGCTGATGCTGCCTACATGTGCAACTTAAGGCACAAGAGGAACCAGCTGTAGTTATTACACATTTTATATAATAACTTTGTGGCCTAGTCCTCATTTTATCCAGTCATTCATCGCATTGACATGTGACCAGGTTACTACTTAAATCTGGATTAACTAGTTAGGCCCTTCCTTCATCCCCTGGCAAAAAGACAGACCTCAGTACCATCATGTATGACTCTCTCACTTCAAACTTACAACTCAATTTTGTGCTAGTTGTCAGCACTATTTGGAAACTGCAAGTGGCGTAAGATTTTAGTAGCATGCTTTATAAGCATGTATCAATGTAGGAGACATATCCACTATACTCTGTCACTTGCATTACTTCTAATCCTTTTTCTGCTTCAAGGTGTCTAGCTAAAAGTACAGAAACCTAGGCTTGTGTGTGGTGCCAACCTGATTTATGACCTCTCCCCCATATACCAGATCTATAAATCAGCAAAAGCAATTTGGCTTCATATACTTCAGGATAAAACATAACTCATTATTGTTCCTGATGGTTGCTGCATCTCTTAAAAGTTACTATCCCTTTTATGCCAACTGAGTGCATCCTAAGTGACATTAATATTCCCTTTAGATTGTAAGCAATAAGGCTATGGTACAGATCTATACACTATAGGGACATAATGCAGCTTATTCAACTGTTTATAAATGCCAGAGATCAGCAAAGAAACCAGAACAGTTTCTCCAGATGATTCAAGGGCCTGGTGTTTCTCTCATAGTCCAGTTTCTACCATCCACAAGAATCTGGGAGAATTTAATTTATTTCTACCTCTTGCTGAAGAAGAAAGAGACACCCCTAGACATGCAGCTCTGAGTTGCTTAGGCAGGAAAGCACTATTTGAGACTCACAACATTTGGCAGCTATATACAATCTGATCCCATACTGCTCTCAGACAAAGTGCATGCTACTTTATTGGAAGTATTCAATTCATGCAGAGTCAATTCAGGTTAGTGAAGTATTAAGCTGATACAAGGCAATTCAGTTTTTATCCTTTCAACCCAAACAGTAAAAGCAATTTAACACCAAATCCCTGAACCCTGCTATGGCTCATTCAGTACTAAATGATGCCCTTCCATAACATTAACTCACTAAAAATGGTCCTACTCTTTAAAATATTAGTCCCCTAAACCTTTAAGTTTTCTCATCCTCTGCAACCAATCTTCACTATCAATGATAAATTCAGACTTCATGTTACCCACATTAAATATTTTATACCTTAAGGCATCTTTAATTGTTGTGTGTTAACTTTTTGCTTAGAAATGATGTATTCTGAAACGATTTTTCTAGTACATTGCAAAGGGACTGCAATTTTTATTGTGTGAATTTCCAAAATGTATGTTTGGCCATAAATCAAAATCCCAAAGATTACGTACAAAGATATGATCATCAAAAAAGCAGGAACTCAGAAACTAACTTTTGAAGCTATGTAGAGCATTGATATATTAAAATACCTTCAACATGGCAATGCCATCCAGGAATAAATATGAAACTAGCTCGAGATGCAACTCAAACCTGAACTGTGCCGCTTTTCTTTAATTTATTTTAATTGGGTTTCTTTCTCAGCAGCGGCCATGCAGAAACAAACTACTGCTTTTTGTGGGAGAGGGGAAAGAAGAGAAAAGGAGGCAGAAGCTCTACTGTAAATGCCATCAGCAGCGCAAAGAACTACAGCAAGTCTGTTTTAGAGCTCCAGGAGTTCTCTAAACGTGACCAAAGGAAGGTCAGTGACTTGAAAATCTGGAATTGGAACTAAAGCACTATGAGGAATGTCATTAAATATCCTGAACTGTTCAAATTAATTGTTGCTCCTAGAGCAGAAAAAGTTCTATGCATCTTTCCTGTTTTGCTGCTGATTACTAAAAGAATAAATGTACATACTCTGTTTGACCAATAACACCTTCTCTTTTGCCCAATACATTTTATCTTATTTTTATATATGAGAAAGAGAGAGAGATTTGGTGAGATTTTTATTTGGTCAACTGTATAGTTTGGAGAGGAACTAGACTAGTTTTTAGGCAGAAGTTGTCATTCCTCATATATCAGAAAGAAGCTGACGCACCCTAAGCTAAACGCAAGGTACTAGAATTGCTTTTGTTTAACTCAATAGGTTAATTAATGTGATTTAAAAAACAAAACAACAAGCCTTGTCTAACATCACTCCCAATTGTATAGTTGGGATGTCTAACATCTCTCAAAGTTGATTCAGCAAGAACGGGTTGGTTGGATTTTATTTTTAAGGTGATCACCAGGGATCTGGCTTTTCCCGTTTCCCACAGAAAAACAGAGTAAATAAAGGATTTCCCCCCTTACTGAAGTAAAATGCAGATTTGTCATTTTAGCAGAGAAACTCGTGGATTTTGCAGTTTTGCAGCGAGCTCTCTGCAGGCTGGCAGTTCCAGCCGGCAGGGGGCTGGGAGGGAGCAGGAGGGGGCAGTCAGGCAGGGAGCACTGTGTTCATGTATATGCATATGGACCCAGGCATCCTAGACAGCAGCTCCTGCAAGTAAGTGTGTGGGGGAAGGGGGGAGCATTGAGGCCCCCACAGAGAGAAAGGGAGGGAGGGAGTTGGGCAGGGCTGGGGATGCTGCCCTGATGAGCAGTGTGGGGGACATGGGGCCCAGGGCTTCAATGCACAACCGCAAGGCTTCAGTGAGCAGCAGGACAGGGCCACAGGCAGCTTGTGCAGGGGTGGGGGGCAGAGGGGGTGGCACCCCACTCCTGCTCACACTCCCAGGAGGGAAGGGGGGGATCTGCGCCTCCAGATCTGTGTGCAGGGTGGGGGCAGGCTCAGGCTCCTGCCCTCCTGCCCTCCCCCAAGGTCTCCGCAGCCCGACAGGTGTGACTTGGTGCTGCCGGGCAGAGCACAGCCGTGCAGGAAAGCTGCTTGCAGCTGCGAGCTCCACACTGCCCCAACAAAGCATCCCCCCCACACACACAGGGGCAGGGCAGGTGGTGGCACGAGGATGTGTCCCTCACTGCTGCCGTGCACATGAGAGACATCACCAAGGCAGTGTGGATCTCAAAGCCACAAGCAGCTTTCCTGCATGGCCACACTCTGCCCTGCAGCACTGGGTCACACCTACTGGGCTGCGGAGGTCTCGAGGAAGGGCAGCAGGGCGGGAGCCCAAGTCCACTGTGTGCAACTGCTCCATCCCTGTCCCATGCACAGATTTGGGGGCTATGGGTCCCCCCTGACCCTCTGGGAGTGCACACTGTGGCGGGAAGATCCTCTCCACACCCTGCCTGAGCCCACAGCAGGCAGAGGGCTGTGGACTGGATCCCTTGCCCCACAGCCCTGGCAATTGGGCAGCCCTCTGGCAGGACTGAGGGGGGAGCACCTTTAATTTTAATCACAGATTTGGGGGTTTTAGCTGAGAATTTATGATTTTTTTTATCAGATACCTCAATTAATCATACTTAGTTGGGCTAAGTACAGCCATTCAAGAAGTTAAAATTGGGTTCAAAATGGCCACCCAATATAAACTTAGCTTGTCCTGGTGCCAACCTTACAATTTCTGTAACAAAACAGAAGTTCCATGCACGCAAACTGGTTTGAAAACTGCAGAACCCAGTTAAACGTAAATCTGCACCCATGTAGTATCAGACTCATTTGATTTCATTCAAACTGCACTTCCCCTGCACAGCCCCACAGCTGGGAAAGGCCAGCCACTGGTCCTAGCTGCAGGGCTGCTCTTTTCACTTCCTCTTCCCCCCCCTCGCCCCACTAGTCTATGTTTTGTCCCTATAGTCCCTTGGTCCTCCCCAGCCAGCACTCTCAAGCCATTCCAGGTGCAGCTGCTTTTATCAGCAATTGCCACTGCTGGAGCTGAGCAACTAGATCCTGCTGGGGGGAGCGCAGGAGGGATGGTGGTGTAGTTTTGCTGGGGGAACATTCCTACTCTACCCATGGATCATATCCACCCCTCCTACTCCACCTATGAGTCATGTCTGCCACCCCCACCCCGCATGGGTCATGCCTGCTTCCCTGACTCACGGGTCACCCCTGCTCTCCTCACCCCTCATGGGTTGCACCTGCCCCCCCCACCCATAGGTCACATCTGCTTCCCCCACCCCTCACAGGGTGTGCCCACTCCGCATCCCCTGGCAGACCTCCAAATCCCTCCAGCCTGCTGACCCCCCACCCCCTGGCTAGCTCCCCTATCCTGACTTGTCCAACTTTGGTGAAACCAGGGGCTACCCGCAATGCCAGGGTATATCCCCCTGCCTGCAAACTTCACAGACCATATAGTGGTGCTGCAGTGGTGGGGTCCCAGGACTGATGCCTCCCGCTGCTGACCATGTCCATGACACGTAGGTAGCAGTGGTGATGCATAATCCCCAGCACTCCTCCACCATGCAGTAATAGGAGAGGTGGCTGCAGGACCCAACAGGTCACAAGTTGGCTTGGATAGGCTTGATCCTACCTTGAGCAGAGGGTTGGACTAAATAATCTCAAGAGGTCTCTTTAGCCCTACTTTTCTAAGATTCTTTTCTTTTGTTATCATGTTTACTGCTCATTGGAACCAGCCTATCAAATGTAACTATGAAAATTTTCTACAGTTGAGGCATGTTTGAACTGCATTATAGCATGGTCATTGCACGGCATAAATATCTGCTACCCAGTAACCTGCTAATTTAACAGGTTGTGGAAAAATGCAGTTATTCAAGAACAAAGTAGGGCAGTCCTGCTAACCTATCCTTAAGTTAAATTCCAATTGATTTGCTTTGCTTCCATCTTGAAATAGGAAATTATATTCATTATATAATTATATTAATCCACTGGTTGCACTAATCTGGAGCTATGGCAAATGATTTTTAAAATTATGCAACTGAAAAAAAAAAAATCAACTTATGTACCTACTTACATCATAAAAAGGTCTTCCTTTCCACTTATGGTACCACAAAACAGTGGCTGTGCCCCAGCACCTGAACTACCTTTCTCTATAAGTCACCACAGAAAAGTAATTAGGGAAGCCTACTAAGAAACCTTTTAAGTTTATCTCTAGCAGTTAGAAAATGTTCAAGAACACATACCCTTCTCATAGAGTAAGCAATCACATTATGAATCATATGCATGTAATAAAAGTACAGGGTTATTATATGTATAAATATAATCCATTTTTAATTTTAGTAGTAATAATTATTATGAAGGAACCACAATTATTTGCATTGCTGGTTTTTATGTATAATTCAGTATCTGAATTGTAGCCCCCCAAAATTCTACAACTTTAGAAATAAACAGAAATTAGAATTTTTATTATAGGTATTTGAAAATTTCAAGCCAAATGTTCAAATCTGGTGCCTAAAGTTAGCATCATGATATCAAAGTCAGGGATTGGGATAGGAGGTGCTATACTACTACTCCCAAGTCACATGCAGCTCCCATGCAGTTTAAATGGAGCTCCTGAAGAAAGGTATTCAGCAACAAATTGCTATTTAGCTGTGCCACTGAACGCAGATCACCAATGCTGCAGCATGTACATCTCAAAAGCGTGGTGTCCTATGGCTCTCAGCCATGTTAAATTTCGGTTGTAGTTAACTGTATATAGATTTATTTTTTGAACTGCTGTGCACTGATGAAAGTCTACTAAAATTAATGGGAGATGAAATTGCTCCATTGTGAGGAAAAAGCAAATTACTGTGCTTAACGTTAGGAATCTAGGGCACTTTTATACATGCTCCAAGTGTGTGAGGAAAGGGCCTCTAACAGCTACTCTATTTAAAGCAGCACAGCATCTCATGTATTAGCATCCCTGCTTTAGTTCAAGTGCCCCTGTTGCCATTTTGCAGCATAGGGCTAATACACAAAATGTACTGTAAATACAGTGCATTGGAGCCACCCCACAGCATATGTACAAGTACCCCTAGGTTTGAAAGTTCGAGCCTTTTAAATGGCAGGACTGATGAATTTTATCATAAAGAAAACAATTCATACTGAACTCAATGGGTATTCTTCTCACAAAATGAAGATCTACAGAATCAGGCCACAGAGAAACCAAGAAATAATGCCAGAAAGAAAAATAGAAAAGCACAGTGGCAATGGATAACTGGAGTAACAAGAAGAAATCTGTATCTGCAGGTGCATTCACTGTAAGCATACTAGCAAGCATATGCAAAAAAATATGCTTTCAAAAGCAGAAAGTTTTAGAAACTCAGAAAAGCGAGTATGCTATTGCTACAGTTCTGTTGCGTGCATTTTAGATAAATTTCAACACATGGTTTCCTAAATAAATAACTATTTTAAAACAATCAATCAGCATTCAAATAGCATCTTACTACATTGCATAGAAAATTAGACACTAAACTGACAACATTCTTTCTACAGTCATTGAACTGGATAAAGTAACAGGTCAAATTACATACCGACTCACATCCCATGCAATCATAACTACTGATTACATAAGAGTGGTGGATGGTATGGTGTGCAAGTGAGTACAGAAGCAAATTAAAAATCACAACATCACACTGCATTTGAAAACTGGAAGATAAAATGCAACAGAATACACTCCTGAATTTGTAGGAAAAAACACCTACCTGATTGCTTGAACATCCTTGTAAGACCTAGTGGACAAGAAGGGTGCAATATATATATATATCACTGCCAAATATGTTAAGCTGATTTATTGATAGTTTCAGAAAGAGATTAAGAGAACTAATTATACTTGGAAACTGAAGTACTGCCACACACTCAAGTAAGACTTCTCAAAAGAACATTAATACAACACAGTAGTAAAGTAGCAGTGTGCATCACTGAGCACATCTACACATGCTATTACTGTGCCTGAATACACTTGGGAGTTTATTGTTCTGGAGGTAATTGCTCCCAGGAGAACCATTTTAATATGCAGCCAGGAGCAATTAACTCCAAAGCAATAAGCTCCAGAATTTATTCATGTACAGCACATGGAGCTGAGTCAAAGCCCTGGGGGTCAACCTGCCAGCCTACAGATGCTCCTCTGGGCTCAACATGCTTCAGAGGGGCTGGCTGCAGAATGAAGGAGCTTCATTGTGGGGTTAGCCAGCAAGCAACCCTCACGCTGAAGCAGCCTCATGCCCCAGCCAGCCCCTCTAGCACCTACACATCAACTGCTGCAGAGTTTTTTTAAATATGTTTCGGGGCAGGGGTTTAAAGTACAAATACTATCCTGCTGCAGAGTAAATTAGTTCACTCCAGCCAAATGGGGACGCATGTGCAGACACCAAGATGTTTACTGTGCAACCAGTTAGTCTACTGTGTAGTAAACATCTCATGAAAATGTGCCCAGCGGTACTAATGCACTTACTGATCTACAACTTTCAGTACTCTAAGCTTTATACCTTTAAAAAAATTGCTAACTTTAAACAAAGGAGTGAAACCCTGTGCAAGTTGCATCTGCCTATACTGTCCCCCTGATTAAAAGAAAACCTAGCAATAATGCCTGTCTAATATATCATGATAAGTGACAACGGAATTATTTGTGAACTGAAACATGAAAACCTATGAAATGACCAGCTTGGTGGCATGGAATCGGAAGGGGATCTTGGAGTCCTAGTGGAGACCAAGACGAACATGAGTCGGCAGTGTGACAAAGTCATCAGGGAAGCTAATGGCACTTTATCTTGCATCAGCAAATGCATGATGAACAGAACCAAGGAGGTGACAATTCCCCTCTATCGGGTGCTAATCAGACCACAGTTGAAGTACTGCGTGCAATTTTAGGCGCTGTACTTCAGGAGGGATGTGGATAACCTGGAGAGGGTCCAGAGAAGGGACACTTGCATGGTTAAGGGCTTGCAGGCCAAGACCTATGAGGAGAGACTGGGGCACCTGGACCTCTTCAGCCTCCGCAAGAGAAGGTTGATAGGTGACCTTGTGGCTGCCTATAAGTTCATCGTGGGGGCACAGAAGGGAATTGGTGAGGCTTTACTTACCAAGGCACCCCGGGGGGTTACAAGAAGTAATGGCCACAAGCTAGCAGAGAGCAGATTATTAATATTAATAGTTTAGAGATGTCTAAACTAGACATTAAGAAGAACTTCTTCACGGTTAGAGTGGCCAAGGTCTGGAATGGGCTCCCACGGGAGGTGGTGCTCTCCCCTACCCTGGGGGTCTTCAAGAGGAGTGTGGCGGGGCACTGGCCGTGCCCGCCACTTGCTGAGGCCCATAAAGGGGCTGCATTGGAGAGAGGACTGCGAGGGACTACAGTGGAAAGCACCCGAGAGAGTGAGGCGGTGAGGAGAGCCCCAGAGAGGGGGCGGTGTGGCTGGGCACGGTGCATGCCCGCCACTCCCTGAGGGAAGGCATGTGGCTGGGCATTGTGCATGCCCGCCACTTGTGGAGATTGTGGCAGGGCCTTGAGCCTGCCTGCTGTGGGTGAAGAGTACGGCAGAGCTCTGAGCCCGCCTGCCGCTAGTGAGAGCACGGCAGGACATTGAGCCTGCCTGCCGTGGGTGGAGAGTGCAGTGGGGCACTGAGCCCACTGCCGCTGGTGAGGATCATGGCAGGGCGCTGAGCCCGCTGCCGCTGGTGAGGATCACGGCGGGGCGCTAAGCGTGCCTGCCACTGGTGAGGAGATCGCGGCAGGGCACAGAGCATGCCTGCCGCAGGTGAAGATTGTGGCAGGGCACCGGGAGTGCCTGCCCCTTTAAGGCCCTGGAGTGGGCAGCCTCCAGGTGCCTGATGACGGCAGCCATTTTGAGACTGAGGCTGCCTCTATAAACACAGGTAGCTTGGCTGCCTGGAGGCCAGGCAGCAACGTTGCCTGGCTGGAGATCTGCTGAGAAAAACACCCGGAGGTAAGGAGGAGCTGTAGGGTTTGGCAAGGAGGCTCCACTGGTCCTGGGCATGACCTGAAACTGCATCCTGCTGGGGCTCTCAGTGGCGTGGGAGCCCCCAGGAAATGCCAGGCCAGTTACCACCCCAGTGAAAGGCAAGCCAGGGTGCCATAACCCCTTTGCCCCCACCGCCGGGTAAGTAACCCTGTTTATAAAGGGCCCAGAGGGTGGGCCCAGAGAGTGTGAGGAGCTAGCCTGAGTGAGAGAGTACCCTCGACTGGCCCAAGCTGGGGCCAGGGTTCAGGGAGCCAAAAGAGCCGGGGGCCCACCATGAGGGACACCCAAGAGCTGGGGGCCTGGGGTCCTGACTGGCCTGGAGGTGGCCCAGGGCTAGGAGCCGGAGGTCCCAGGGGGACCACACCCGAGAGGGGAAGAAGGTGCTGTGGTTGTCCTCAGGAGGTGGGGTTAGCAGCACCGTTATGGTTTTGGGGGGCTAGGTAGCCTGGATGATGGCGGAGAAGCTGCTGGATTGGAGGGATCATAGGAAGGGTCCCGTTGGAATGATTCTGGGGCCCAGCGTGGGGCCGGTGACTAGAGGAACACCTAGATGCCATCAGCGAGGCTTGGGCTGCGGTATGGGGTGGAAGGAGCCACAGAAAGCGCCCCTGGCATCGGGGCACGAGTGGGCAGCCTCCCGCTTATTAACATCAATTAGAGAACCTATTAGATCAAGTCGTGGCAGGTGAGAACAGGCAGGCGGTTGGCCCACCGAGACAAGCAGGCGGGCCGAGAGAACAGCCCCGGGAGGCTCGCTCTGTCACAAGGAGGTTAGTCATCTAAACCCAGCACTCCTTCCTGCCAAGCAGGGGGTCGGACTTGATGAGCTATTGACGTCCCTTCCAACCCTAACGTATTTAAGATTCTATGAAAGTCCGGGGGTGCACAAATGCCACAAGTGGTGTGGGAAGCAGTAGATCAAGGAGGTGCCAAGCAGCACAGCAGCAGATAAAGCAGGAAGCAGGGCAGCATACTGAGCAGAGGAAGGGTCAGATCAACACTAGGGGAAGGTATAGGGCTCATTTCTGGCATGCCTGTGAAAGGCTATAACCCCTGTCACCCTGCTTAAAATAACAGTTCCCATAGCTTCACCTTCTAGATTTCCAGCTTATGTTATGTTATGCTCAATACCAAACTATCTGTTCCTTTTTACATTACAGCACACCACCATGTCTGTCTGTGTGGAGCACGTTAATTGGTTGTTTCAGTAAGCATTGGGATTGGCTGCCAAGACAACCAATTAGAGTGCTCCAAGAGCATCACAGACAGACAAACAGACAAACACACAGACAGATGGACTTGGACTAAGCCCTTTTTATATATAACTAGTTAATTTTGTGTGCTATCCTAGTTATTAAGATATGCATAATATGATATTAGATCAAATCAAGGAACTAAAAACAAGTAAAAAGGATAAAGGAGAGGTCTAGATAAAACATACACTTGAAGGTTGTTACAGGAGAATGGCAAAGATGTGGATCACAGCCCTCTTGCTCAGCCTACTACTCTATGTCACTGGACTGGTTTAGGATGCAAAGCCCAGGGGTGGAGAGGAACAACAGAAAGATGATTCTCCTTAAACTTTAAAAAGTTTAAAAACTTTAAAAAGAGATATAGAGGTATGGGTGTGGGAGGCAGGGAGCAGGAGGGTGATTGGGGGAAACAGAAAGACAGTCAGCTAGCCAGCCTAAATTACCAATTGGACTGGTAAGTATTTAGGTAAGATACATCTGCATGTAGACGGCTGGTTTTTTTTAAATCCTCTCCTCTTGCTTTATTCCTAAAGCAGAATAAACCATTTCTTTTGCTTCAAGGAGGATATTTTGTCCTGTATATCAGTATCAAGGAAAACAACAGATATCCAAACTCCATCAGACTAGCTAGGTAATAATGCTTTACACACAGGACATGTCTACATGTTCATTAATATGCCTTTTCTACTGTGCATTAAGTTTGGTACCTCTAATATGAGGTACTAGATAAAGGTGCAGCATCTATGCTAATGCACAGTAGCAAAGGTGAACAGTTTTCTTTTTGGTGATGCTTAATGAGCAGTAGACTAATTCTACTGCACATTAGCATGGTTTTTGTCATGATGCGCATTCAGGCATCTCGTGTAGACCTGCCCACAGAGTACTGTATTTCAAGACCTAGTCAAGAGATAGAAGATTCATGTACTTCTGTTACTCCAAGAGATGAAGGCGCAAGTCTTCGCACATGCCTTGAATAGGACAGAGGTGCAACTAGGCCTATAAAGATATATGTCTATATGCCACTAAGTGCTGTAACCAGAAACAAAGCATTAGCATAGCATCATACCCAGCTTAATTAGTTCTGCCAAAAAGCTCATAAATTACTATCATTCATAACATACTACAGAACAGCTCCAGTTCTGTCACAGTTTTCTACACGTGTAGTTCAGCCTTGGTATTTGAAATAGCACTGGACTAATTGCTGACACCTATTGTCAGCACGGCCTTTTTTGTAACATATCTCAGGCCAAAGATCTTATTGTGCTGCCTGCAGCAGATCACAAAGCATTTGAACAGGGATCTCCTAAAAGCAGAGAACCTACTAGGTCTTATTCATTCAAGCTTTGGCAGGATTAAACCAGGTTTCAATATTCTACAATAAAGAAGCATTCTGACTCATTTCTGCCTAACAGGTATTTCGTTGTTGTCATTCAAATGAAATTCAAGACCTAACCAGCAATTTGAGCCATTCTTTTAAATGGTTTTTCTCAATGTTTGCGTTACAGTTCTCACTGCCATTTTTAACCCATTTAAATGTATCTTTTTCAGAGCTAGGGATGCCACCTGCATGCTGGGAATACATTCAGAGGAGTAGCAGGCCATGACTAAGGTCCCTCCAATTACTGTTATCAGTACATCAGACTAGCAAAAAATGTATTGATTGTACTTATTCAAGGATTCTGAAGAGCTAACCATATAGCATGAACACTCAGGGAAAAAATATCAGCCCAAATTAGCTTAGAAAATGTTACTTCTTCATCGCTTTTTTTGTTTGTTTTAAAGGACAAGAAGAACTTGACCCTACACTGAACAGAGAAATGCGATTTGGCAGCTTGTTGGCTCTGCGGGGACAGCTTCTTAACACATACAAACTCTTAGAATTACACATAGAAAGTGTATCATGAAATATAAATATATAGAGTTACTTTCCATTATGGGATTCAGAACCAGCTTTATAGTAAAAATGTTTATTTTACAGGGAAGTACAGTTTTAGTGGGACTATTAAAGAAAATAAACTAGTCTGAAAATGTTTTTATTTTTCATGGCTGTTAATGTTCAAGGAATACAAATTGCCTTGACATTAAAATTGGAATCATCTCCTGACTTCTTGTCAGTGCTGTGACTTCAAAGAACACAAAAACCAATTATTGTAATTACATTGAAATATACTGCATAATTATTTGCTGGTCTAATGCAATCTTTTGCATCACACAATTGAAAGCTTATAGAACAATTTACCATTCACTGGCAGTTAATTATGAATTCAAACCAAAACAACACTGTTAATGTTAAGCCATAAATCTGCTTATTCTCTAGTGACTGGGGGGGAGAAAAAACCTGGAAATTAAAATAAATCTCATTAGTAGACAGAATAATTATGGTATTTGTCCTAAAACCTAAGGCAAGTCAAGTGAAAAATTCTCTTATCCATAGACTGAATTAAACCTAAACTATTTCTACCTAAAACTCCCAAATATTCCTTTAGTTATTTTCTGCTAAATTCCAGGAGAGAAATAAGAAAGGATTTTTATGGGAAAGTTCACTTTCATAGTTTTAGTAGTTTTGGGTCAGAAGGGACCTAAACAGATCATCTAGTCTGACCCCCACCACTAGCAGAAGCACACGCTGGGATCACATGACCCCAGACAGGTGTTTGTCCAACCTCTTTTTGAATTTACCCAAGGTAGGAGCGAGGACCACTTCCCTAGCAAGTTGGTTCCAGATCCTAGCCACCCTAACAGTGAAATAGTGCCTACTAATCTCTAACCTGAACCTATTTCCCAGCAGCTTCTGGCCATTGTTCCTCATCACCCCAGGTGCTGTTGGGGGGAATAAGGCTCTTCCTATTTGCTGCTGATCTCCCCTAACGAGTTTGTAGGCAACCATCAAATCCCCCCTCAGCCTCCATTTGCTGAGGCTGAACAGGTTCAGGTCCCTCAGCCTCTCCTCATAGGGCCTTCCCTGTTGCCTTCCAACCAAGCCCGTGGCCCTCCTCTGAACCCTCTCATGGCAGGCCACATCCTTCTTAAAGTGTGGTACTCAAAACAGGATGCAATACTCCAATTGTGGCCTGACCAATGTCGCATAGAGGGGGAGTATCACCTCTCTGGACCAGCCTGAGATGCATCGTCAGATGCACAACAAGGTGCAGTTGGCTTTACTGGCTGTGGTCTGGCATTGGCAGCTCATGTTCAACTTGGAGTCAATAATGACTTATATGTATGCTATGGATTCCTTCTCCCCAGGTGCAGCACCCTGCATTTATCTACATTGAACTCCATCCTATTACCATCTGCTCATTTCTGTAGTCTGTCTAAATCTAATTACAGCCTCTCTCTCCCTTTGAGCGTGCCTACCTCTCCCCACATCTTGGTGTCATCAGCAAACTTAGACAACGTGTTTTCCATCCCCTTGTCCAAGTTGCTGATGAAGATGTTGAACAATGTGGGTCCCAGGACCAAGCCCTGGGGGAACCCACTATTCATATCCTGCCTGATTGAGTACAACCCATCCACCACCACTCTCTGGGTGTGCCCCATCAGGCAATTTTTCACCCATCCAACTTTGTAGGCATCAATGCCACAGTTGCTCAGTTTATTAATGAGAATGGGTTGAGAGACAGTGTCAAAGGCCTTTTTAAAGTCCAGAAAGACTATGTCCACGGCAACATCATCATCCAGGGATTTAGTTACCTGGTCATAAAAGGCCATCAGGTTGGTCTGGCAGGACCTGCCTTTGATGAACCCATGTTGATTTCCCCTGGGCATGA
>JAGPOW010001296.1:14325962-14364484 GCA_030014935.1 Caiman crocodilus | reverse complement strand
GACTTTGGAAGTCCAGCTATTGCTTGAATTTCTTGGTGTGGGGAAACAGCCCTATTCAGCTTTCTCATTGCAAGGAAGGAAACTTTCCTATTTCTTGTTGGGCATTTCACAATTAGAGAAGGACTGTTTTATTATTTGGGGGGAACAAAGATGATTAATAAGATCTTTACTCACATTGCTAGCTCCATTACCTTTTCTGTTACCAATGGAAGGGGAAGAGGCTGGGGGGGAGGGATGGGAATGAACAAGCAAAGCTGCACAAACTGACATTTACATTTTCAAACTCCTGCTTATATTCAGATTCACATTTGGGGTATGTTCTTTCTCCTTTTAAGGGGGAAATTCGAGTTTGGTTGGATGAAGTCACAAGAGGAATTAATGAACAGATCTAGTTTCCCAGCTCACAATGGTACCTGACAGAGCATCTTTGATTAAGAAAGGATGAGACTTGAATGGTATGAAGTTTCATCAGAGAAGAACAAGTTATTTTTCATTGAGTAGTAGTTTTGTTGCAATAACAACTGCTTTACTTAAGGCAACAGATGTCAAAGTTAATATTTCCTGCTATATTTTATATATTTTTATGTTCTCATGATCTCAGGTATCTTTAAATATGAAGACAATAACCAAATGCATTAAGTGTCTGAGACTACATTTAAACAATTGGGAAAATATGATGGGCAAATATAACTTTTTTTTTCTTTTAACCTGGGCAAGAAATCTATTTTTCTAATAATGTAGTAGAGGTGGTGCTTTAGATCCAGGAGGCATGTGAAAAGCAAGCTTTGTAAAGATAATATTTTTTGGACTATCTATATGGTTGAGAGAGACGTTAGGGAAGCTTTTAGGCATAAAATACCCTTCCTCAGACCACCCAAAGAAACAGATGTGGGCTAAGCTATATAGAAGGTAGAACAATTGCTTTTCTTCAATTTCATTATGTTTGAATGTGATCACTTAAAATAAAAAGTGGGGAATTAAATAGTGAAGCAAAGTAGTAGTTATCAGAAGCAGTTGCAGACTGACCAAAGAACAGCCATTCTGTTTAAACCCAATTAAGTTAACAAATAAGATCATGAGAAAGGGAAGAGACTCATTATCATTGGTGGAGCTAGCAGACGGAGTAGGTAAGTTGTAACGAAAAGCCTTGTCTGTGTTAAGCACCTGGTTTTGGTTCCCAGTAGTCACGTTTTTCTGCCCAGACCCTCTATTCTAAAGGGATTGCGTGATTTCATTTGAGGACAAATAACTACAAGGTCAGAGATAGGAGTGGTTGTTCTCTGAAAATTATGCTCCCACTGGTGAGTGGGTATTTTTGTTCCTTAACATTTTTCAGTGGGAGTTCAACATGGAACATAGCAGTAGTTTGTTTTCATACACAGTTTATCATTGTTCAGTAATGGAACCAATGGAAAAAGAAGTAATTAGAGGCAGAGGAAAGCAGATTTTAGATAACTAACCATAGTTTTGAAAAACACAGAAGCAATGCAACTGAAAGAACCGCAGCAAATCTTACATGAAGTTTTACAAAGACAAATAAACTTTACTTCCAAAAATCGAATGATAGGAAACTATATTGACATTTACATATTATGGTTGGTGATAGAACAGCTCTCTTCTCTTTTTTTGTAACACATGTTAAAGAAATGTTTCCCTCCTCTCCCACCAAGCTATTTCCTTTTCAGCTTGTCAGAGTTAGGAAGGCAGATACCATTTTTACAGTAAAGGTTTTGAACATTATTTACTTTTAGAAAAACTTAAGCATGAAATTGCATATAAAGCAAACTTAGTTCCTTGACAAGGCAAAGCAAATCTGATGTAAAAGCTGTCAATGACCTACCTAGTTAGACTGCTAGAAGCTAAACTCAATATTGTGCAGAACGCATATGAATAAACCTAACTTATTATTTTATGAAAGCACTTTAGCTCATCAGAAACACCTGAATTTCCAGAGATCTAATTTCTCCATGAAGAAGGGGAAATGTCCTAAATTAAGAAGGAACAGTTAAATCCAATTCCAAACAAGTTCTCACACATTCTTGCATGCCCGACAGATCACCTTATCTCAGTCCAACAATAAGAACAATCAAACCACAGCCTCTTTGCATTTGCAAGGTTATGAAAATGGCCAATTTCAGCCCTTTCACCAAATACCAATGGGACCCAGAAGTCTTGCAGCACAGTGAGACAAACAGGTCATAGCCACCCTGGCACCTTATATGTTGTCTCTTCTAGAACAGCCTTTAGGTCAATATGTTCTGAAATGGAACTTAATTGATCTAATGCAATAAAGTCTATAAAAGCCCATTCTTTTCGTCATGTTATTCCTCTAAAAAGAGAAATAAGAAGCCACTAACATCTTAATGTTGCCATAGTACTGCTTCTGATGTTTTAAATGCTGGAATCAAGTTCTGAGAAGTCAAACATTTGGTACACCAAGAAAATCCCACAATTTGATCCACAGGATCATAGAACTGGACCACAACAGATGCACCCAGGAGCTAGCAGCAAAGCAGACCTCCTGGAATTAGGATCAGAACTGGATCACAGATGATCTGCCGATAATTTATTCAGACAAATAAAACATTTCTGATCTGATACAGGTGGTTTAGGAAGGCTATGCCAACTGCACATAATTCCATGTTTGAATGGCTACATGCTACAGACCATTGCAAAAACCAAATAAAGGTTCAGAAGACAGAAAGATGTTTTCCTTGATGCCAAAAAATAACAACAACAATTGTACAAACGAGTCACAAAATCCATTAAAAAAATTGTAGTCGTCTATACTTTTAACTACAGCTAGAAGAATCTAGCCCATCCTAACAAGCTATGGGTAACCTAGCTAGTATTCTATAGTTAGGGTTCCAATAAGCTGTTTTGTGTAGAGCATTTGAACCAATTAAAAACAAATGTCAAGCTTGTTGTGACAGCCCCCAATAGCTATTGGTAGTACCTTACACATATTTGCCATATGCCTTTTAATTAAACAAATCATAAAGAGCCACTAAACTGCATGTGTGTGGGGGTGGGGGCCAGGGGCCAGGTCTATCCTTTCCATCTGTTTGGCAAAACTTTGGTTTTAATGTTTTGGATAGCAGTAATTAGCCACAATGGGTTTTTCTTAATGGCAAAACCAAGTGTGGGGCATTTGGAACCCAGCCCAAGGCAGAATGTAAAAAAACCCCAAAACCACTTGGAGTAAGAGTGGCAGAGCTAAATGTAATGGCCTAATGACCAAGAAAATTATTTGGGCCCTCAGATTTTTGGCCATAGTAGTTTCGAAAAAACCTATTTGCTATTGACTCTACATTCCCATTCCAAGAGACAGGTTGCAACACGTTCATTTACAAAAAAAAAAGATGAACCTTGATTCTTCTATTATGCCACTCTCCTTTGTACACTAAAGGCCCCAGTTTTTCTAAGTTTCTGTGATCAGAGATCTCAGTAACGTCACTGGGTGTTCTACTTGCAAACACTCTTGCAAGATAAAACACAAGTATGGTTTCTTGCGACAGAATGTGTATGACAGTTTTTATGTTCCTCAGAAAGTACCAGTAGACAAGTTGAAATATGAAAAGAATTCTAATATTATAAAAGCCTACGTCTGTCTGTCTGTCCATAACACTTCATTTGTGCTCCGATTGGCTGACAAACAGCCGATCAGAGCGCGAAAAAGCGTTCTGACAGAAGGTAGCCTATCTCCACGATGTTCGGGAGACAGGGGATGGAGCAGGAGGGGACGAGGCCAGCCGAGCTGGCATCGCCCTTCCCCTACCACCCTGCTCCCTGAAGGTAACGCAAGGGGAGGAAGTGGGCCCGAGCCAGGGAAAAGCTGTCCTGCTCCACCCTCCCAACCCCTCGCCACTCATTCTTGATGGTGTGGTGATGAGGGACCTCCACAGGCTCCTGAAGGTGAAACAGTAATCCCCGCAGGCCCCAAGCCCCAGAAACAGCACCCCCCGTGGGGAAAACTTACCTCCTGACAGGCAGCCAGAGCAGGAGCCAGGACCACGGCTACAGCAGTGCGAGCTGACGTTATGCCAGCTATTTAATCAGCTGTTTCCCGGGCAAACAACAGCTGGACCAATCACGGTGGCTGTACTGGCCACCATGGGAAAATTTAAAAGCCCTGCCAGAACCCAGGCGGGAGAGGAGCCAGAGAGACGGAGAGTGCTGGGGTGCAGCACGCCAGACACGCTGAGGCTCCTGCACGGGAGAGGAGTGGCACAGCCAGTGCAGCACCAGCAGGCAGAGCCGGGGAAGCCTCTGAGTCCCCTGCAAGAGGCTGGGGGAAAGGAGGCAACTCCGCACCCCTCTCCTCCCCAGGAGTATATTTCTTTTGAAAAAGAACAAAAGGAAAAATCAAACAGATAGAGAGAAGCAGTGTAAGAACAAAGCGCCCCACTCGGCGGCATTACAGTAGGTGCGACATCACGCCGAGATAGCTTGACAGCCTCGAGGGAGGGGAGGCTACGCATCGAGGCCAGAGGGACACGTACCAACTGAGCCCACTCAGACGTGGGATTCCTCCCGAAGCAAGCTGTGGGCAAGCCTGCAAGGACGAATCACCATTGTACGGACACGCATCCGGTTGGCGAGCGGATAGGGTATAGGGGAAGTGGAGCCTTATGGAACGCTGCACCAAAATCATGAGTACTGCCGATTCCTGGGAAGCTCTCCCTGGAAGATCTCTGTTGAACCCTCTCTCTTTATAGCATAACATCAAGTCATGGCAGAAGAGTTGAGGGGAGAGGCTACACACCAGGCAGGCAGTGGAACATGCAAGGCTCCTTCTATCACAACGGGCAATCGGCTAGCCTTACTATAAATCTACAGTAAAAATCTACACTATCTATCCTTCTTCCATTATAAATATGGAATATAAGAAGTCTCTTTTCAATGAAAAACTAATCTACCACAGACCTTCCCATGAGTGGCTTTTAGGAAAGCTAGGACTCTATAGAATAGGCCTAATACAGTACATGGTAGCATTTTCTCTTCAGATAAACCTAAATCAGAAAGGAGATCAGATGAATCACTTTTAAGTCATGTGCACTAATTCTGCATTTTGCATAAAACTTTATTTTAATGAAATCCATTGTATTTTTCTTTGTGAAATTTAGTCATCATGAAATACTTTGTTTCATTTTTAATGACCAGGGTCAAATTATTCCATCAATTCATTTATTCTCTCTCGCAAGTAGAATTTTAACAATTAACACAAATAATACATATTTCCTTGTATACCAGACACCTCCAAATAAGACTCGCACCTTGTTTCTGGAAGACAGTATGTAGGGGAGAAAAAGATTTTACCCAGTTATGGGTGACTGGGTGGGAACATGAGTTTTTCTGGAAGCACAGAGTGTCCAGAAAGTGAAATCTCTGGAGACAGTCTGGGTGAGGCGGCAGAAACTTCCTAGTATGGCAGGACATCAAACAAGACTAGTCCCCAAACTCTTGCAAGGACAGTGCCAGGACTACTTTAAATAGGTCCTTATATAAGTAATAAAGTGTTACTTCTACACCACAGGCCTCATCAAGATCCTACAGGTTGCATGCAGTAGCTAATTTGCCCTGAGCCACCTCAACTGCTGTTTCAGGTACATGATAAAGTGTTCAACCAATAGCTACTGCAAATGTGTTAGTGACTGTGAAAGGATTACCACTGGATTCTGCCCCATCTCCTTGCTGGGCCAGGAAAAAGCATCAGTCATCAGAGCACAGCATGGCATCTCCAGGCTTATTCAGCCCTCCTACTACTACCCCACGCTCCTCATCCATGTGGGAACTAATGACATGGTCAGAAGTAATCCAGAGTGGGTCACGAACAACAACAGGGCTCTGGGGGATGGGCTCAAGGGGCTGGGGGCCTAGTCATGGTTTTTTCATGGTTTTCATTTTCTGTGCTCCCTGTGTCCCAGAAGGGAAGGATGCATCAAGGAAGTGAACCAGCAACGCTTATGCTGGTGCCACCGAGAAGGCTTTGGATTCCTTGACCAAAGCACTCACTTCAGGGAGAGAGGACTCCTGGGAAGGGATGGCATCCACCTCATGAAGAAAGGTTAATTCCTTTTTGCAGCCAGCATGGCCAATCTTCTTAGCAGAGCTTTAAGTTAAGATTGCTGGGAGATGGGGATACACAAATGCAAACGTGCCCAGGGACCAACATACAAGTAAGCCCTGTAGACAGGGACACTGGGAGAGCCACTCTTGTGGGAGCTGAGGGAATAATTCTCCATCAGTGGGACAGGAAGATGAGGGCTGCAGGAGGAGGACTCAGGTGCCTATATACTAACACCAGGAGCAAGAGGAACAAGTAGGAGGAGCTAGTCCTCCTACCTCCAGTGGGCATTATGATCTCGTAGGGGTTACAGAGACCTGGTAGGACTCCTCATATGGCTGGAGCATAGCTATAGAGGGCTACACCCTACATAGAAGGAACAAGGTGGGGAAGAAATGTGGTGACATTGCTCTCTATGTGAAAGAGCAGTACACTTCCTTGGAGGCTGACATTGGATCCAAAAAAAAAAATGAACAGCTCGAAACCCTCTGGGATAAATTGCAGAGGGGGAGGGGGGCACACCGAGTTGTGCCCATCCACAAGAAGGGGAGGAGGGAGAACCCGGGTAACTATAGGCCAAATCAGCCTATCTTCCATCCTAGGGAAAATCCTAGAAAAGTTCAAGGAGTCTCTGTGATAAGCCTGCAGAAGGTAAGATTCTGAATGACAGCCAGCATGGCTTCATCGCAGGCAGGTCTTGCCTCACCAGCTCATCTCCTTCTATAACCAGGTAACTTGCCACCTGGACATGAGAGAGCAGGTTGACATTGTATGCCTAGACTTCCAAAAGGCCTTTTATCTAGTGTCCCACAATGTCCTTGTGAGAAAATTGGAGGACTGTGGACTTAACTCTGAGACAGTCTGGTGGGTGAGAAACCGGCTGTACAATAGAACCCAGAGGGTAACAGTGGACGGATCCGTGTCATCCTGGTTAGATGTGATTCTACGTAGTGAGGTTGTCACTATTTAAAGTATGTCGTTGCATCTTGGTTTTACACAGAACAGAAAATGTGTCACAGACCAACCTTTGATTACTGACTTTGTGGTGCCCACATCATCACATATTTTTGCCTGAAATCTTAGCTAACATCTTTCCCAAATGTACAGTTGGTCCAAAAAATGACATTGCCAAAGAACCCCCCCTTGCTTCTCTCATATTTCTTGGGCGATCATAGCTACAACAACACACTATCTTTTCTAAAGGTCTGTTAGGGAGAGAGGGGGCTCCAAAGCAGGGAAAAAAAAATCAGGAGAGAACAGAAGGCCCTCTACTATATCTTCATGTACTCAGAGAAAAAACAGGATTCATAAGCACCCTGCAACAAAGGCAGAACTACCTAGTAAACCGGAGTGTTTATAGAGTGCCTACTACCTTGGATCCAAATAATGGGCAAGATTAGGAACCAAGAAGCATTTGGAATAAACATCATCTTTCTCCATTTCTATGTTATAGCCCAGGGTGTGTGGATTTATGGGCAGCCAGCTGCATTTTACATAAAAGAAAAAGGTTTTTTTCACTCTGATGTTAAAATCTCCTCAACTTTTCCAGCTGACACATAACATAAGAAACAAGCCACTGCAAGCCATGTTAAGTCAGGCAGTCAGCCAGTGGCTCAAGAAGTTATTAATTTAACCGTAGAGAAACCGAATGTTAACAACACACTGTCATTTCCATTTGGGCACAATTGTGGCAAAACAATAAATAAATCACACATTAAATCAGAACCTACCACATATTTTCCTTAGATAATGTTCACTAGATTCAGTGAAGTCAGCTTCTCCACTGCAAAAATTGGCCATTGCTTACCACTATTCCTTTACTTATTGTTAATGTAAATAAGATACAAGTACTATGTTTATGCTTAACAGTTCATAATCTAATATTCTTCATTTCTATGACATGTTCCCTTTTGTCAGTCTCCAAGCACTTTAAAAATGATTAAGACTCAGAATATTCCTGAGAGGAAAGCAATGCTTGGTTTCATTTTACAGCTAAAGAAACTGACACAACTGGATTAACTGTCTTTGCTCACTGCCAATTGTCAATCAATAACAGAGCTAAACAGAATCCAGGAACCCTGACTCACCCAATGATCACATCCAATTGTAACACAAGTCTTTCATGTCTATTCTTTTTTCCCCACAACTGGGATGCCACTGAAATATAAGCAAACCCACCACAATGATTTGGAACTGTTTTGTTGTTTTCCAGTCTCTTAAAAGTTTCTCTTACTACTTTTTTTTCTGGAAAGCAGCAAAAAAATAGGACAACCACAATTTGCTGGCTTTTCACAAAATCACAAGGAATACTGGCTTTAATATAAAATTTCTCCCTCACCTCTGTCTAGAAGAAGGAATAGCAATACAAATGTGAAGATGTTTGGATAATCATATATCACCATAACTCCTTTAGAGACAATGATACTGAAGAAATTTCTGCACATGAAACACTGAGTCTACTGAAGTCAGATAGCCTTCAGTAAGACTGGGATCTCATCCTATGTTTTTAGGTAGTAGTAGTCATGGATTACAGGTGTTGGGCTAGCTTTTATTAATGTATTTATTTCACCACACAGAGTTACACCAGTTTTAATCCCTTCTCATTTTGACATACACAGAAATTCTGGCTACTTGTTTTTTTGCCACTTGACATTTAGACTGTTTCATAATATTTGCATTATACGAAATGCAACGTGTACTGAATGCAAATGTACCAAATGCTTAGTATATTGGACTAAAGTTGACTGTTGTTCTTATTTTATGCTGAATGGGGTAAAAAGGTAGGAAAGTGTTGATGAAGATTCTAAGGCCATTAGTGTAGTATTTAACTTTATGAGTGGCATGCTCAAAGCCCATTTAAAGCAAACCAAACATTTACATCTGTATTGTTCTTAGAACTGTTTTATGTTTTCAGATATAAATTTTCCTTACTGTATTCTCAGATAAACTCCATTCATACATTAGCTGCTTATTCTTTGACGCACAATCTAATTATTATCCTCTCTAATACCTGTTCTTCCTGGCCTGAAATGAGGGTGGTATTACAAGATTGGGTGGCAGAGCATTACTGAACAGGAACATAAGTGTTTTGTTGAAACAGAATATTATACAGGAGGTGTGACATGATATCAAGCTTCACTTTTTTCTTTTCAATTGCTCAATGGCTAGGGACAGACATTCAAAAAGCCTGAGACTGAACCAATTCAATTTTTTCAGGTTAGTCTAACCTGCAGAACTTGAACCAATTTGGAGGTGGATAGACATTCACTTTAAATAAATAAATAAATAAATAAATAAATAAAAATCAAGAAATGCAGGCACATGCTTGCAGTGGCTCAAGCTAGAAGCTAGGGGGCAGGTGGGGTGGAAAGGCCTCAGCAGGATGAGGTTTGGGACAGAGTGCTATAAACCAGAAAGTCTGGTACTACATTCAACTACGTTTATCATGCACTGAACTTCTGTTCTGTTACAGGTTTAAACCACTTTCTGATCACTTAAACTGGTTTATGTGCAACTTCTGTCAAGGACATCTGCCTACACTTTGAGACAAGATCAGGGTCACCAGAAGCCACAGATTACACATCACTTCTTGAAATGTGACTGCCCCAGTTCTGCTACCTGCTTTGAGGTTTAGCTATACTTTGATGGGCTTTTTCCACCTTCAGTCATCAGATGAGTCTCCTTTCCTACCTAATGGTCTCCTGCTTACAACAGGTTTCTCCCTGGAGCCATTTTTTCAAAGAACAAATGGATTCCAAAAATGGGGGCTGCTTGTAATGTTTAAAAAAAAAAAAAAAAAAAAAAAATCGAATTGTACAGTGATCATTCTGAAAGTTGGAAATTTCCATGGTAAGCACATGGTAATGGTACTCCTGTTTTGTATATTGTGTGTATCTGAAAAAAACATGCAACAACACAATTATATCTCCTTATGTTAAGCAGCCCTTAACTTCTTAAACTATTAAGGAACAAGGGACAGTCTGGTATTATCCTCCTATTCAGGTCATATCAGCTGCTTCTCCCTGTCAAATGGACACTTCTCAGAAGTGCTGCATATGAAGTAATTAGCCTCCATCATATGCAGTTCTTTCACACTCCGTTCCTTTCACTAGGAATGAAATAATGTGAGAATTGGATTATTACTGTTGTTGTTGTTGTTGTTATTATTGTATATATTTTGTGTTATGCATCTTTATTGACACTGAGACCAACAAAGAAAGCCTAGCTTTGGGAATCAAAAGCAATAAGTTTCTGGCTTTATTTTTAAATGTCACAGAAATAAAACTACAGCCTTAGGCCACAGAGAGACATGCATTTGAAGTGCTCCGAATCCTGGACTGCTTCAAGTCTGATGGTATGCAGACACATGGTCCCCCAACATGACCCCTGGACAACTTCAAAATGGCCACAAAGGTATGCAGCAGCAGTGCTTTCCAGGCTTGATATCTGGAATCTCTGCATGCCTCTTCTGCCATCATTGTGGGGGGAGAGGGAGAGTGTGGAACATTGTAGAATGCCGTAGGACCACTGGTGCATGCAGACATCTCAGAAAGCACTTCAAAAATCATTTTTTAAACACTTACACCATGTTCAAAGTGTTTCTTTGGCTGTGCACGTCTGCAACTTAGCTGTCTAGAGTGCTTAAATATCACATCTGTCCAGAACCTTAGAGTGACACTTCATTAAAGCATTGACTGTTGCACAGACAAGGCTCCTCTAAGTAGCAGATTACTCCTCACACACTGGAACTGAGCCGTTAACCACAATCCCCATCCTACAACTTCAGGCTACCAGAGCCCAAGTCACTAAGTATTCAAAGGTAAAATCCAAGATTTTGCAGTTTGACTCAATATTCTTTGGAAAATCTGAGTAACAAGACGACAAATTTGATGTGTCCACAGTACTGCAGGCAACACACTTATATCTTACTTCTAAATCAATAAAATTCCCCTAATCAAGCAAATGCTAATAAAAGGCCAATTTTCCCTACCAATAGATTTCCAACCACTTGATTGTTTGAAAAATTTTGAGAAGCTGTAAACATATCCTGCTAAATGATTTCTCATTTCAAAAAACAACTACTAATTTCCTAGGAACCTTGCTGTTCTAAAAGAACAGCAGTCCATGCATCTTCCTTTGAAAATTTTAATATCTGCCAATGATCTACCATCATGGATATCAACAAGTTACTATAGATGCTTTATATCAAGTATTATGCCTTACACAAGCAATAGTAATAACAATAACAACAATCATCATCATCTCAACCTTATTATTCAAGCAAAAACTTTTCAAAACATCCTGGATAGACCCTTAACTGTTTGTAGAACAACAGCATAGGAATTTCACACATAGAGGCCAAATCTTGTTCTGGGAAGTTTAGCAGTTCCTACTCAAGTGGATGGAAATGTTACACAAAGAAAAGAATTTAACCCACCTACTTCTGGTACATTAAAATGAAAGGGGTGGAGGGAGGGAGATCTTGCTTGTTTGTTTTTTAATGCTCTTCTTGCTCAGCCGGAGGCTGGAGTTTGTCACTCCATTGTAGCATTCCAACAAAGGGGGCTTGTGCTACCTATCTGTTTGAAATAGTCTATCATCAGTTTGGTAAAATATCTTGTAAAAGGCAAGCTATAAAATTAGGCTATGCATTTTGTTGTTGTGGTTGGCCTTTGCCACCAAAGACAACTACATCGGGGTGAGGGGAGAAGAAAGAAGTGGAAAAGAAGAAAGGGAGAGAGAAAAGAGAAAGGAGAGAAAAAGGAAAGAGGAGACAAAAAGAAAGAGAAAGAGAAAGGAGGGAGGGGTGAGGGCTAAGTCACACGGGTGCGTAGGTAGTTTATAAGCCTGATCTTTGCCTGAACAGTCTGCTGCAGCAGGGGCAGGAGACAAATGAGGACTGGGTGCAAGAATTGTAGGGTTGGAAAGGAACTCAGGAAATCACCTGGTCCAACTTTACGAATTCTCTCAGATTAGTCAATTGATGGCCACACCAAATTGTGCATAAATGTTAAAACAGACAAGTGACTTTACTATATGCAAGAGATTTTGGTTCAATGGCCAAGAGAATAAGATTCAAGCATGATGGTGCTAGCACCATTTGTGCCCTTGGAAATGAAGCACAAAAGTTCAGCTTTGTTTTGCTGAAACAGCATTCTCAAAGAAGGTTTCATTTTATCCTTGTCCGTTGGTCAAAAAAAGTTTTGCCTTCTAAAAATGAGACGCATTTTATTATTAGACAACATGCTGACTCATGAGGATAAAGTTACCTACCTCACCAATGATCCCCCAAGTGCAGAATTTCAACAATTATTTGAGATATATATTAATGTGGCAATAAATTTAAAATATTCAGTTGTGGGACTGGCATTCCTTCTATTTTATTTTTTTTAATTAACATGTGTTGTGCATGACTATGTATTAATGGTTTTGTTGTTTCACACCAAGGAGGATGCTGCTATAACAGAACCAAATCTGTTAAAAAAATACCAATGTTATTCTAAAATGTACACTTAAGAAAAAATGTGTATAGTGCACTATTTACTGTTTGGTATGCATCTTGTCAACTTGCTGATAAAGGCTGAATAAGAAGCATAGTGACAGTGTAGAAATGAATTGACTCTTCATTACTGAAGATGTAAAGTCAAGTCAAGTCTTAAATCAGTAATAAAGCACAATGGAATATTTTCAATAATATTAAAATAGGCCTTCTTGATATTAAAATCTGTTCTGGATATGTATCAATGAAATCTTTCTTGAGGTGGAAGACTTGGATTCAAATTCCTGCCCTCAGTAATTTGGGATTGAATCTCTTCCTGGATCAGGAATAACAGGCACTTGAGGAAATGTAGAAACAAAAATTGTTGAAGTCTTAAAAGCTGCCAAGAAAGTTATCCTATTTTAGTCCGCTTTTGTCTCAGGTAAAGGTGTGCTTGACAGTCACAGCTTATCCTTTTCCCCCAGTCCCTCTAACTCTCTATGGCCTTCCCTGACCTCTACACACACACAGATACACACAAACCCCAACAATTAACCACATAATTCAAGTTACTGACAGCTCCAAGGCAACCAGGCTGAAATGGCCAGGATGTTGCAGGTGTACGAGTAAAATGCACGCAGGTGCATGAGTAAAACTAAGCAAGCGCTATCTTGCACACAGTCATACAGTAAAACTACGGGGTCCATTAAACTCAGCCTCCTTCAGTCTTACAGCTTCTAGGAACAAGATTTCTGAGCACTTTCTCATAGTAACTTGAGGCATATATTACTATTTGCCCCATTCCAAGCTACTGACAGTAATTCAGACTCTCAATAACAGTGGTGTTTGCTTTGTTCAGTTAATTTTAACCACATGCCTTTTCTCAGCTTTCACTCAACTTGTCAGCAATAGAATTTTTATAAATCCACTTAAATTTAAAATATTTGCTTCTATGCATGTACTGTAGATTGTAATCCATCCACTCCACAGGGGAAAAGAAGCCCTCACCCCACTACAAACTCAAGCAGTCTCTAAGAACAAACCATCCACTGCTGGGTAACTAAACTCTAAAATGTCAGCATCCAAAGTACCATTATAGACAGAATAAATCAACATTGACAATATTATGTACTTGTGTAAGAGGTCTTCCAAACTTGTTTTTGAGTCCCCCAAAATTAAGATTTTTCCCAACTGTTGAAAAGTTTCTTTTGTGTAGCTTTGACTTAAATATAAGGAAAAGCATGTCAGTATGCAAGAAAAACCAAAAAGCAAATAAAATAGCATAATGATGGATAGAGAGCCCTTGTTTTTATCCCAGCAGAGATTTATCACTCTGAGGTTCTTGTGACTTTGACAAATTTTATAGAAATGAGTTGTGTATATGACCTATAATAACCAACAACGAATAATGTATTCCATCTGCTGGTGAAGTCCCAAGAGGCACTTTCCTTCAAGGTCCAAAAAAGGTTCTAGTTTCCACCTCCCCTTAATCAAAGGGGAAAAAAAATATGAAATGGCTATTCAGTTCATCTCTTTCTAGAAAGCTTGTATTAGACTAGACGGTTAGCATTTGAAAAAGAAACTCAACAAATGCATAGAAAAAGATACCAGTCACATGTATTCTTCTTCTTGCAGTGCTCTTTACTGTCTATTACTTTTCCTTGATGTCAAGTACCTGTCACCTTAATATGCCTTACCTAAGTCTTATAGATAAGCTAGCAAAACCACTTATAGCTTTACAATTCTGATAATAAACTTCTTTGTGACAGAGTACATAGGCCACACAAATGGTGGGCAGAAGTAAAATCAAAACCGGATTTCAAGGATGCAAAGCAATTTATAAGTTTCTGTCTCAGCAATCTGAGATGAAAAAGAAATGAAGCTGTGCTAAAAAATAAAACAGCAAATAGCAATGTTAAGAGCATACATCATTACAAAAACAGACCTTGAATTAGGACAGCAGAAATACAGGGCAGGAAAATCCTTCATTACAGAGTACTGCATCTTAAGGGTCTTTCTACTAAGTCTCATTCTACAGAATTTTTTGGGTAAATTCAAGCTGCTCCTACACAGGTGGGAAAGCAGCGGGATGCTTTTGTTTTTAAACTTTGAACAATATAGCAAAAATTGTTCATCAATACGATCTATATATTTGGATTGGGTTTGCTACCTCCAAAGCAGACCCATGTTTGTATGGGACAAAAAAACATTCAAAAAAAGGTCCAAAAATTTTTGTCCATCAAGATAATGGGGACATACAAGAATCTTTGGCTATCAACAGGAGCCTTTACCCCTGTTGGTTAGTGTAAACAAAACAATTATTATACCGTCTATTCATAGGATATAATAATGATGTGAAATTCTCAACATATAACAAAGTTGGGCCTTGGCAACACTTATATAAGCAACCTATGCCAGGGATGCTCAGCCTGAGGCCTGCAGGTACATTTGGCCTCCAGTACTGTGTCATCTGTCCTGCAGGGCTCCCCATGGTCCAAAAATTTGGCAGTGGGAGACTACTACTCCCCTGCTGCCAAATGTCTGGATCTGTTGGGAGCTCCAGGTCCCACACTAGATTGGATGCAGAGGGCCCAATCCCAGTGCACAGGGACTGGTAGGGGTGGCACTGAGCCCCAGAACCTAATTCCAGTGCACAGAGCCTGATCCTGGCACTTGGGGCCAGGAGGGGTGGCATAGGTTGCCAGGGCCTTATCCTGTTAAGTGGGGCCAGAAACAAGGCCCTATCCCAGTAGACGGGGCCAAATGGGGATCCAGGGCTGTTTCCCAGCAGGCAGGGCTAGGTAGAGGTTGCAGGGGGCCAGAAACTTGAGCACCACTGCTCTATATTCGTGAAGTTATCTGAACACTAAATTAACTCAACAGTCATTGCCCAAGTTTTGGTACAGATTAGTTTCAGTACCATGTCTCCCATGGGCTTCTGTGACTGCATCACACTGCTCACTCATGTTGAGTCTGTAATCTACCAAAACTCCCAGGTCTCTCTCAGTATACTGTGCTCTGGGCAGCAGGAAAACATAAAATACAAGCCATTTCTCAAATCTCAAGTATAGTCCTGCTGGCAACATTTAAACGCCTATTAAAGAAAAGTAGGGGTAAATGAGGACATAAGGAAGATGCTACAGTGAAACATGAACAACAACAAAGCAAGCCAGTCAAAACAGAACTAGCCACTGAACTGAGGGAGTTGTATCCGGGATTGTGAGCCTTTCTGCATCCCACACTAGGTCACATATTAACACATTCTTTAACACAGATAATAAAACACTTTCATAACTGCTAATTCACTATTATGCATATTTTCATACAGTATACTATTTTGTTCAAGATGACAACAAAATGGCTCAAACCAGACAATACTTACTTGTAAAAACAACAATTTTCTACCCTTCTTTTTCACATATGCAGGGTAAGAAAAATAACTGTTCATTTTTTATTCCCCCTTTTCTTTACATTCCTGGCAGATGTTGAAAAAGCCCCTGGTGGAAGTGCTCTCTCTATCACACTTTACTTAAAAGCACTGTAAGTTAGAGTGCTAGAGAATGAAACAGATGTTTGCTGTTCAGTTGGGGGGTGAGGCGCGGGGGCTTGGAGCCTGCCTGTCTTGGCCCCTGGGGGCACACTTGCGTGCCCCTCTCCAGACCCATCCCCCCACCAGCTGGAGACTGTCAGCAGCATCTGGGGAGAGAAAGACCCCAGACCCCAGTTCACTGCTACCTGCCTAGGGCTGCTATAGGGAGAGAGACCCCAGACCCCTCTTCCTGCAGCCCTCTCCCCACTCCCAGGGCTGCGCTGTGGTGTGACCCAGTAGGTGCCTGTGAAGAGAGATACTCCATAGCCCTTCCACTGCAACAGCCTCCTCCCCACAAGCAACAGCATGCTACAGGGCCAGGGTGACTGTGGAGACAGAAACCCTCCTTCTCCCCCTTAGTCTCCCAAGCAAGGCTGCACGCTGGACTGGAATCAGAGGCAGTCACTGACTAGGGTCAGTGATAGCTGAGGAAGCAGGGCCAGCCCAGGCTTGGGCAGAGCAAACAAACAAGCTCTGCCCAAGGCTAGAGCACAGCCCTGCACAATGCCATATGGGATGGCAGCGATCGTACTCTTGATGGCATCTGGCACAGACATTTGATAAAGCAGTCTAAGAGAAAGCACTTCAACAGAAAGTACTCATCCATCCAAGGTTAGCTCTTCAGAGTGCAATCTGCCATTTTTAAAGTACTCTAAAAGCCAGGAACATCTGTTCAGTTATGGCTTTAGAGTGTTTCCTGCCTGCTTAATGTGTGATGTACATAACATTTGTACCTAGCCCTTGTTCCTAAAAGATATGTACTATGAAGTCCACCACTTCATACTTGTATCTCATTCCTCTCTTTGCTGCACACGACTACCTGCTGTATTATACTACCTTCCATCTGAACCAGAGTAGCTCACAAGCAGAGTTTCTTAAGCCAAAAGCAAGGATAGACAGTGGAAGTTTACTTAAATAAGTTTGCATGGTCTTTCTAACAAACTTAGGACTAAAGAGCACCTGCTTATAAGGTCTGAAATGGAAGTAAATAGCATCCCTACCAACTGCAACTTTTTCCCCACCTTCTCAAACCTCTCAATACTCTTCCATTTTCATTTCAGCTCAGAAGGCAAAGAAAAAAACCATTTCCTCCTCCCCTTTAAAGGCATCTAGCCAAGAGAACTCTGATGACAGAGATGAGGTTAAAACCTCTAAGGCGCAAGAATATTAAGTTGATTCAGCAATCCAGTTGGCTCAACACACTTTTGGAAGTTTTAGCAGAAGGAATAAAATCAGAACAGCAAATAATATGCAACTTACTCCTGACTTTGGCAAATAAAAGCAGATAAAAATATAATTAAAATATTATGTATTGTTGCCTCTAAGAGTTTTAGAGAACTTTAGTTGTTTTCCCTAGCAGAAGGAAGAAACAATGCTTAATTTGCTTCTTCTATCCACTGGCACAACAACCTCTAGTCTTTCAGTAGATTACCTGCTAGACACAGCACTTTGCTTGAACTCACTGTGAATGTTTAAAGAATATTGTTTAAATGAACAGAATGTGCACTGGCAGAGAAATGGACAAAGACTTCACAAACTTTTTTTTTTCCTAGTATCTGTGCTGCTTGTGAATATAAAGGATTATTAGTTTATATTAGTACTATTAGATTATATTAGTACTACTAATTGCACATTCTTTTCCTTTGTCTGGCACTGTGACTGGTAGCTCAGGACCAGGATCTTTCTAAAGGTATGCCAAAATCTACAATTCAGTGGTACAGAAATAAAGTTACAGAGCTATAGTTAACAACTGAAGATAGTATTAAAATACAATAGTCCACAAGTGGAAGTATTAAACAAATAATACAAAGGACAGAGGAAAAACAACAATTTTTTTTAAAAAGAGCTCCCAACCTTGCAAAAATGTAGAGGAGCAGTGAACAACAATCAAATTAATGAGGTATTGTATATTATGTTATTAACACTTCACACCTCAACTAAACAAGAGATGGGTGAAAAAAAATATTTAAAAAGGTAGTGAAAAATGTAATAAAAACGTAAGAACAATTCAAAGTAATATGAAGAAAATCAATATATACATGAATTAAATCTTTATAAAATCAACACAGTATTTTTTTTTAGTTAGCATAAATTCAGCTGCATCGAGTATAGATAGCAGCCAATTTTAATTTCCTCAATAAAACTTAGTTCAGAGAAGTCAAAGATAAAGATTTTGATGGTATTAATTTACAGCAACTACTGATCAGATGCATCTCTGTCTAGATATTGTGTATAAAATAGAACAGTCTATCAAGATGTCCCAGGAGACAACAGAATGCCACTATGGCTAGGGACAGGCAATACACATAAACCGGTTCAAGTGATGAGAAACTGGTTTAAACTTACAACAGAATACATTCAGTGCACATAAACCAGTTTGAAAATGGCTGAACCTCGTTTGAAATAAACCTGGTTGAATCAGACTTAACTTATTTGGGTCAAACTGGTTTACGCCGTATCTGTCCCAGCCCCCTTGCTGGTTTAAGATAAACCAGATTCCCCAGCATCCCGACATGCTCTCTGGGCTGGGCATGGCTCTCTGCTCCACAGAAGGCTTGGCCCCCCGCCCCCGCCCCCTCCGCTCCCTGGCTGCAGCTGCAGAGACTGGCAGGCTTCTCCCCACTTCCCCTCGCCACTCTTTGCTAAAGCAGGAATTCCCTCCTACCCTCTGCCTTGCTGAGAGGTGTCTGTGTATTAGCTAGCAGAACACATACTGGCTCTGGTCTGTGTGGTAACAAAGGCAAAATCAACAGGTAGCTGGTATAATGTCCCGTGTTGTCTTCTTAATGGGTGATAAACACCGAGTTAGGGATGATAAAAACTCTTATCAATTCCCCGCTGAGCTAATCAGAGCATCCTGCTGGGGCCTGGCCATGCCCCCCTTTTTCCCACCCCCACTTCAGTATTATGGAAGTGCTGGTCTAGTGCCCCTCATCTTTTAGCCTGATCCACTGCAAGCATGTGCCTGCATTTCTGGAATGAAAAGGGAATGTCTATCTACCTCCAAAATCGGGTCAAGCTTTGCAAGTTAGACTAATCTACAAAGATTGAATCAATTCAGGCTCAGGCTTTTTGAATGTCTGTCCCTAGCCTGTATGTCTACAGTTCCCTAGCTGAAATTTTGTTTCCAGCTAAAGGCAAGGACTTTCTGGGGTGATATCTTTTATTGTAAAAACTGCATGGTTGAGATAGTCAGACAAGCTTTTGAATGCAAAGCATTCCTCACTGGGTCACCAATCATGCAGTTGTTCCAATAAAAAGGTATCACCCCCAAAAAATCCTTGCCTCTCACGTAATTCCTAGAGCATCACAGCTAAAACATTGCTTTAACACTATCTTTTTTCCTGTTACTCATTTGGCAAAGAACATCCACAATTGTTAGCTTGTAGTTTATGCAACATAGTAAACCACATGACCTTCACTCTTGCGGTATTGTTACAGGTTAATTTAACTGTGTGTTAACAGCCCTTAAAACAGGAGTGTCCATACAGGAAAACTTCAGTATTCGTGAGTTCAGCATTTTCAGTTTCAAATATTCACAAATGCCAAACCTGCATTTTAAATACACTTTAAACACTTACCAGAGCTCTTTGGGAACTGTGCACTTGCTGCCATCATGCTCCCACTGCTGCTACTGGAGCCATTTCCCACCCCCACCAGCTGTTGGGGGCACTGTGTTCATGAACACAATGCCCTATTCATGGATTTCACCATTTGCGGGGATCACAGGAACATATCCCCAGCGAATGGTGAGGATCGTCTGTATATGCTAAGGGTCTTCTGAGCAGCACAGCAATAATCCTCTTGCAACAGGGATTAACTCTAACTGTCTTTAGGCATCTTCTGTTGCAGTCATGTATGACTGCTCCACAGGCGCAAAACCAGTGGAGTGGTCCCTCCAGTATCCCAGGAGGCATTGTTCCCAGCTGTTCTATCTTCCCCCATAGTGACAGTGAAGGCAGCTAAAGGAACGTCGAAGTAAGAATCTCCCCTCTCCTCCCATTCTGGGTTCATCCCAGCTCCTAGGGCTCCCCCCATACATCTCTCCCAGATCCCCACATCATTCGCTCTGCAGCTCCTGGGGAAGCAGGCAGGGAATGGAAACCCACCTGCCACTGCCACTGGCTGCTGTATGGGTGTCCTGGCCAAGGCGGAAGGTGGGTGCCCATTCCGTGCTTGCTCCACTGGGGCAGCACCAGCAGTTGCAAGTGAGCCAGGGGACACAAAGGCAGGGGTGAGTCACAAGGGCCAATGGGAACAAAGGAGGAGCCGTGAGAGGCAGGGAGGGAGCCCCAGGAGCTGGGGGACAGTGCTGGGTCCAGTCTAGGCTTCCTTGGGGAGGGGTTGGGAAGGAAGGGGCAGTGGGCTGAATCCAGGCAGCAGGGTGCAGTGGGGACCGAGACTGCAGGCAGGTAAGGGCTGGCAGGCCTGATGGGAGCCTGCCAGGCCCCAGGTGTCCACAAGCTAGGCCACCTATGTTCCCCTGAGAGCAGATTAGCTGAGCAGGCCCAGAGCTGCTTGGCTCCTAGCCATGCCCCTCCGCACCAGCTCAATAAGTGAACATTACAGGGGGTATTAACCCTTTCCATGTGACTGCTTAAAGTATGTGCCAATTTTAACACCAATTAAATTAGCACATTCTACCTGTAATGTGTAACAAGGCCTTTAGCAGAGACCAGTAGTTAGCTATGTTAGTCTGAAGCATGAACAACGCATGCCCCCACAGGCTGGCGGGGCACGGCAACCGCCTGCAGGCAATGACAGCAAGAGCGTGGCAGCAGCGAGCTCCCACAGGCAGCCACAGCAGCGGTGCAGGGAAGGGGCAAAGGGATGGTGAGCTCTGACCAGCAGTTGGTAGCCACCCACAGATGCCGCTGGCAGCATGCATGCTCCTGCATGCACCCCCTAAGTGCTGCCAATGGTCTGAAGTGATGCAGAAGGCAGGGCAAGGCACCATCTTGAGGACTGATTCAGAAAGGCATAAGCTTTCGTAGGCGACAGCTTACTTCATCGGATGCTTTGCCACCTGTGAAAGTTTATGCCTCTTTGAAACTGTCAGTCTCCATGATGCCAACCTGTCCTGCCTTTTACCGTCACACTTGTCATTTTTAAAATCAAAACCATTCAAGGAAACTATCACATGCTACTGTGTTCATGGCAACCAGAGCACCATGCACACTCTGTGGAAACAAATGCATTTTAAAAGGAAACTATAGAAACAAAATCACAGCAAAAGACTACCAAAAAAAAAAAACCACGTGCAAGCCCCCAGTGGCACCTCAGAAAAGATGATGCTCACATTTACTGGAAACTTCCAATGGCCCCGGTCAAATATCTCCTCCAAACACACACAGTATTTGACCAAATTGCATCTTTGGGTTTCTTATTTTTCCTGGTGAGGATTTGCAGGCCTTCTGAAGAACTTCACACATTCGGACCCATGTCTACCACAGAAGCCCATTTCCTCTGGTAATCTTCAAGATTGTACTTACTGTCCCTCCACTCCCTTGCCCCCAATCAAACGAACAAAAAGTAGTGTGCAGATAGAAAAAATTTTTCTAAAAATATGTTCACCAACTGTAACAATACTATGTTATATTTGCATTTCCATGCTGACTTTCACCATAAGAATACCTCAAGGCATTTTATAAACACAGGAATAGTATTGTCTTAAGAGTGAAACCCAGTAATTGTTTAGAAGTTGACCAGGAACACACAGTATTTTACTGAAGGCAGTAAGAAAGTACACTCTCCAAATGAGCATAAAATATGTTTCTGGTACCCCTTACAGTCATGTCCTATAAACATATAATTATAAAGAATCTCTCGCTTGCTTCCTCCTTAGGGCACAAGATGTTAAGTTTACTGGTATGTGCTCTGACAACATACTGAGGGAAAAATAGGCTAAGAGGCTGAGTTTTCCATTTGGATTTGAATATGGAGTAATATTAGTGCAAGAAATTTAAAACAGACAACTAGCTAAACTGGAAGGAACAAAAAATTCCTTTGGATTTTAAATGCCCACAACATATTTGTCTGTAACCTTAATTTAATATGTCCACTTGGAATTTGTCATTTAAGGATCTTTCCTTTTAGATACCTTGGTTTATTAAAGTTAAAATTCTGTATACAGAGACTCTTTGTCAGATCAGTTATTGTAACTGTGTGTCTTCAAAAAATATTTCCTAAACGAAAACAAAAAGGAAATTACCTCCAGGTTCATCCATGTAAAAAGCCACATCTTTTTTGTCTTCTCTTTCAATGTGATCATATGTAATCTGTGGAACAGAGAAGGCTGTCTCTCCAGAATTTATTATCAGTGTAGAACCATTATCACGTCCAGGTTTTCCTTTTCTTTTGTATCTTCTACTCTGTAGGAATGATGATGGGATAATAAAAATGATAACTGAATACAGAAAAAGCTGCCATTTGAGATTGACAGATCAGTGAATTGATTCAAATTTGACATGAGAATCTACACTGAAGGTAAATTATAAAGATGAAATTTAGAATCAGAGAAGAGTACTCTGTCATTTCAGAAAATGAGACAAATAGAGATATACCCGAGAGACCTGTTAACAAGCTGACTCAGGTACTGAAAGCAGTCTAGGCATAGCAGCAACCATCTTACCCAGGGCCAGGCAGGCATGGGCAAACTGGGCGGCCACCCAGGGTTTGGACAGAAAGGGGGCCCAAAAATAGTAACTTTCTAATTATTATTATTATCATTATCTCTGGCAAAGCGGGGTGTGATACTAAAGGTTCACCTCGGACCGCCAGAAGTCTAGGTACGGTGCTGATCTTACCTGACTTTTTCAGTGGTGTTCCATACCTCTAGACTGCTTTTAATACTGAGGCTAGTTTGTTTCAGCTAGTTCTCAGGATACTGTAGAGAGGTTCACTATATGTCCCTATTTTAGACACTCACTTTGAAAATATCTCAATGTACTTCCTGCTTAGAGGAGCTTTGCTATCTATGTAGCATCCTGGAGCAGGAGAGGCAGGATATCTATCTCAGTCACATACAGTACCATAGTCTCTGATTCAATAACTTAGCAGCTAGCAAAAATGGTATCATCAAGGAAAGTAAGCAGAACCACAAAAAAATAACAGGCTGAAGTACTGCTGTATAAAAACACAAAACAAAGACAGCTGGTCCAGCTAACAGCAGAAGTCATTTTAGGATGAACCACATTAAACCCTACATTCAGGTGCTGTTGGATAAAACAGAAGCACTTTAGGCCTGGAACATGACTGGTATGTCTATTAAGTAAAGCAAGGAAACATTAGAAATGCGTGAAAGTTATTTTTTAAATATCTCTAGGGATGCATCTCAGAACTGAGAACTCAGACAGACAGTCAAAAGTCAAACTGCCCTGACGAGAAACACAGGCAAATTATCAATACATGACAGTTGACCTCAAAATAAAGGGTCAAGCAAAGCTTATGTGGCACTCGGACCTCTTCTGATGCTCTTCATAAAGGACAGATTCTTTCATTAATGAACAGTCAACAAAAACTGTCAAGTATGCAATTAATGTTACAGAGCAGAGAATGAATATCTAATACTTTATTAGGGGGAAAAACAGATATAGAAATAAAAAGACACAGTGTAGTCTAAATGGGAGGGCACCCTACTTGTAGAAAGGACCTGAACTATTTCTCAACTCCTTCACTGACCTGTTGTACAATGTAGAACAAGGCCCTTCACCACTTTGTCTGTTTCCCTTCTTTTTTCCTTCTGTGGTTATTTTATCTATTTAAGACTAAGTGTTTCAAGGGCCTTGACAGTCTCTTCCCTTTGCATTTGCAGGACCCATCACGTAGAGGTCCCATGGTGCCATAGTATCAATAACAACTTTAAAAAGTCTACAACAAATATAAGAGGGTAGTGTTTAGATGTGATTATCCACTACTGTTTCACCTTATATTAGTCAAAAGCAAAGAAATTTGCCAATGGCACTTTTTCAAATAATTACCATAGAACTAAACACTTGAAACAGATGGGATAAAATTATACATCAGAAATCAAATGCAGAGCCCAAGCACTGATTTAAACTGCTTTTCACCTTCTGTACTCATCACAATAGCACAGCGTGAATCCAGAATAAGTATACAATATTACCAGATGACACCTTAGAGCAATTTACCCTCACTTCAGATGGTGCAAGTGACTAAATAAGGAACAAGGTACTGGAAAATAAGGACCAGTGTATCCACTCAAGAGGAAGGAGACATCTATCCACTGAGGCTGTTTTAAGGCTAATTCAGGTGATTCTGGTGTGGTACAGAAAAAGAGGACTAAATGGCCCACTATAGGTGTATGCAAATGTCAGTCCAAATGTCTATGAATGCACTTCAGCAGCTATAAGCCTACTGAAGTATCCCAACCAACTTAAAATCAAGAATAAAAGAGGAACACAGTAAATCCCTTTTAACCTGTTTTCTCAGATTAGGGCTAGATGGCGCTGGTGGTTTTCTTGTACTTTGAGCAGGTGACATAACATAGATCTTCCATGTTGCCGTAGAACTATATGATTTCTCCGCTGCGTAGCACCGCCATAGAGTCTAAAGTAAAAACCAAAGAATGCTCTATGTGAACAAATGGGCCTTGTTTTCTAAAGAAAAGCTACATGCAAATGTATTTTAAAAGTCTTTAACCCAGTTAAATAGGGTTGAAGGGTTCTAAACAGAATAATAACATGTTCAAGAGAATGCAGTCTCCCCATAAGGGCTCAGAGCTGTCACTCACAGGTCCATATTCACTTTAGTGCATGTACTTTAAGGCCTGCTGTTTTTAGTATTAGCAGTGGAAGCTGGAGCTTAATCCACAGCTCATGGTGATAGAAATTTCCACCATAAAACAGAAAAAGCCTTTAGCACCTAGTAAGTACTCCTGCTTTATTTGTTTTTCCTTGCATTGTGCCATATTTTAATATCTTTGAGCAAGTTGACATTTTCATACATTACAAAATGTAATATTGAGGATCCCCTCCCAAACTGTGTTGCCTATATGTACATTTGCCCAACTCCTTTCATCCCATGATCTAGCATATACATAGTATTAAAGGGAATATAGAAAGGAAACATTAAAAAAATGCCTTTACTCATGACAAGGCTGGTTCCTTGTATTTAATGCAAGAGGCATGTCATATATGGCACCAATATCATGAATGCACTTGGTAACTATCCAGAGGAGCCAAGAACATAAATTGAAGCAAAAAGATTTAATGATTAAAAGGAAGACAGCAACAATATTGGATTAAAATCAGGACATCGTAACTCTTGGTGCTTTGTTTTGACCACCAGACTGTATTTCCCTGTGCCCTTCCCCACCCCACTTCAAATACTCACCTGAATCAGAGAAGCTGCAGCTGGAATTTGTCTGTTGAAATGCTTCTGACGTTGCTTCTGTTGTACTTTCAGGGCAAAACCAGAACCTAGAATCCCCTTGGGGAGGGGAAAAGAAAACACAGACACACAAATACTGGTTAGTCTTGGACAATCTTCTATGTACTGTGGACTAATATTTAAAACATGAAATAAAAATATTTTCTTGTAGATGCAGGCCACTTTTAGAATAATCAAAATTAATTTAACTAAAATTTCTCTCACTTATGAAGGGAGTATTTTTATCCAATCCCATTGTGCAAGATATTAAAAGTTTTCTGGGAATCATATGAATTCACTGACTCCTTTATAGCAATCAGCAAATGGTTTGTCCCCAAAAGACTTAAGGATTATGTCTGCAGCTAGCATTTATGGGGAACACATAGCCATGCTTTACAACATTGCAAAGACAATTGCTTGTGATGGTGGAAGAAGCAAATGTAGAGCTCACACAACTGAATTCTACCTGTCCCTTGAACTTATTTCCTCCACTCACAAAGTAACTGCTTAGTTGACCTGTCAGACAAAGTGTGGGAGAACTAGAGGAAATATTATGCTAACACATATGCATATCTAGCACATTTCTTTTAATGTAGATATAAATTAAGGAAATAAATTACAGAGCTATAGGTGTATTCAATTCTGACTCTGCAGTTGGGTTTGAGTATTATATCTTTGAGTATTATGGGTAAGTACCTACTGAGTGTCACTTGGAACAAACCTGCATTGAAACTTGGTCAAAATAATCAGGTCTCACCTGATTTGAACAACACCCTGCTGGATCTGGCCCACTGGCCATACATTTCACACTCCATTTCTCTTCACCATTACTATTTATTGGTTAAAATATAGACCTATCCAGAGCAGAAGACTTGGGTTTTATACCCACCTCTGGTAATAGCATGAGGGGATGCTAATTAGTAATACTCTGCTAATAGTATTTTGGGGAAAGTCCCTACCCTTCTTTCTTTCTCAGTTTCCCCCTTTGCAAGATGTGGACAATGCTAACATCCTTTGAAATGTGCCTGGAGATCTATGGGTGAAGATATTATTTTAGAGCTGGGAATTATCTATTTAGTTCCCATTGAGGCCTATTAAAAAGTTAAAAGATTCAATAAACTGCATAGTATGTTCTGGAACATTTTGCTACCAAAGGCAAATAACATGTTATTTACACACAGACTTGAAAGACTGGTGTCAAACTCCCACTCACCGCTGGCAAAGCAAAAAAAGATATAGCAAATACTGAAAAGCAGGAGGCTATTGTCTTCCCAATCCATGTCTGTGGTACTTTATCTCCGTATCCAATTGTTGTGACTGTTACCTGCATCACAAAGATAAAGGATTTATTGCAGAGCTGTGAAGTTATCTTGTGTAAATGAAAGGAAAACAACACAACACAAAGTGATTTAGGAATGAGAGAGCCCAGATTTGCAAGCCAGCCTAAAACTTGCCCTTTCTCCATTGCTAGACCTTGAAGGCAGGTGTACGATAGTCTAAACCTCCATTTCTGGAATGATGTGCGTGTTTGAGTCTCAGCTTGTACCATTCTTTCAAAAAGTAACTCCTTCACAATCGAGAAGAAGCATTTTTGAAAAGATGGATAGAATAGAGCTGGTGCAGACATATCTGCCCGTGTCTGCAGACAACCTGAAACAAGAGCTATGAAAAGGGGCAGGAGGCATTATAATGCAACCCCAACTGTGCCAAGAGGCCACGTTACCCTTCCCCCGGAAAACATCAATAGCAGGAAGAGAAAAATGCAGCAGTTTCAGTTGTTGAACTTTCCCAAAACAAAGGCACCACTAGGCAGTATTTAGTGTTTAAGTATAATTGTTCTTTGTGCTATCACTTCTAGCAGTGAAGCCCCTTCTTACTGCCACTCCAAGTGGTGTTTCACGTCCTGTACTGCCTCAGGCATTACATTGCAATGTATCACCATTGCAAAGGTTTCTTTTCAAAGTGGAAAGTTCCACTCATTGAATGAAGAGTGCTTTTCATTCTTTCCTCAGTGCATGCCATTTCAGAGCTATATTTAGAAGGACACATATTTGATTTTGAACCCATGTCTTTGCCCCTCTGCTTTACCCCCTGTTGAACCAAAGTTCTGGCTCAAACCGGCCAAAATACATACTGGTAATAAAAGAGGCTATGAGAATACTGCTATTTAGAGGTACAATTGCCATCTTGGTATTTTGCAAATATTATGCTGACAGGTTGTTCAAAGAAAGCTAGAAGTGACAAAGAGATGGAAAGAACACGCTTTCTCCTGGGAGCCTCCAAGGGCAGCATTGTAATGAACTGAAAAAGAAGATTTGTTAGACAAAGGTCTGTGAATATTTGAGATCCTTAAGTTCTGAAAAATTGTATTTGCATTAAGACAAATGGTTCCTCATTCCAAGTATAATGAACATTACTTAGCAGACTCCAGTTTTAGCATCTAATTTCCCTGCAACTGCTATTGTTGTAAATTATACGTTCCTCCCACTATAGGCAATTTCTTTCCATGTGTCTATGTAGCCTCAAGCAAAATGGAGCCTAAATAATGATTGGGGTCAATAGGTGATACACTAATACAAACTATTGAATAACCATGATAACAACCAGCAGTAAAAATTAAATGTCAAAATGCTCACAGATTAGGCTCAGAGGACTGGAGGAAATGAACACAGTGTTTCTTTAATGGCAATGGAACTTCTCACTGTACCCAGATGACCCCTCAGTCTTCTCCCTTTCCTTTTCCTCTCTTTTTCCTATGAAAGGCTTCTTGTTCCTCTGAGTTCTCCAGCACTCAGGACTTAAAAACAAACTGCAGTAATGTTGAACTACCCTCACATTACTGTGGGAGATGGCACGAAAGCCATAACCACAGAAGTGAGAGAAAAGATGATTTTCCATCCCCACAGCAGGCTTTTGGCTGACAGATTCTTGCAGGTGCCTGGACATGTCTCAGGAAGTTTTCCCCTGCCACTTTAAGAAGTTTCTTTCTGGGTAATCTAATTAATACATTTAAGTATGTGGAAAGGATTACAGATAATGTAATTCTCCAGTTTTTATTATCCTGCTCAGAATTTTTTGAATATATTTCCAGCAGTTACTAGTGATCTCCTTAAGAGTACGTTTAATAACTAGCTATTTGGGAAAAAAAACAACCATAAAAACTACACTTGTTTCTTGAACCAAATTTACTGTGTCACATCAAAAATGGTATCTTCTGTACATGTTCTGATCTTGCAAACACACACATAACTTCAAGAAAGTTACTGGTTTAATTGAAAGTAACAGGGCTATTCACTTTAAAGCAAAGCATGTTACTAAGCATTCTCAACTCAGAGTCACGGACCCCCAAAGAATTAAATAGTTTTTAAAAGGAAGGAGGGGAAACAAGGGGATCACATTGCTCTGGCTTAGCATGAGCATTTGAAGTTGAAAATTTAGTGAAGTAACTCAAAATTCAGTGTTACAGAATGAGTTACCCACTGGAGACACAATCAGCTTTTTGTCCTGAGTCTTGTGAGATGTCATAGATGACCACACCAAAGAAGAGTCTCAGTGGGTAGAAGGGCAGAACTGAGGTATCAACAGAACAGAGATTCAACTGGGCCCCCCAAATAAAAGTCATCAGGAAAGGCTTTAAAATAGTTGGCAATGCCAAGAATTCTGTTTGACTGATAATCCTTCAGGAAATGTTTCTTCGTAAGTTTTACCTTGACAATGTTGCTGAGAACAGGTCACATAAAATACAGCAAGCCTTTGCTATAACTCTGCAGTTAAATTTGCAGAACCTTCTAAATCTAAGCAAAACAACCAAGCAAGAGAGGGCAGACATAGTTAAGTACTGTATTTTAAATTCCTTTTTATTTTCCTTTTTCTTGTGTTTAAATCCTCTCAAGACATTTGTATCAAATTCAGCAAGCTTGCACTTTTACTGTAGGCAGATTGTCACCTATAATAAGCCCTGTGGTTTTATTGGATATATAACAGTTCCAAATACCACAACCAAGAATTATTTGCGGGGGGGGGGGGGAGCGGAGGAGGGGGATAAAAAGGGAGGGGAAAGAGCTGATTAGTTTCAAGAAGCAAAAATTACATCAAATTTAATTCTGTAATAATGCCACATCTGTGTTTTCACATTGCAGGAGATTAGAAAAGGGAGAGAGGATGATTCACTTTGTCCTTTGTCACTGTTCCCAGCTGTGAACTGCACCTGCACCCTGACTCACTAATGCTGTGGAGTCCTAGATGTCTGGAAAGCTTAAAAACAATTTAAGCAGTGTTCCTCCTTCATGTGCCTCACACAGATAGAAAGATAAAAATCAACCTTTGTCTCTCTCTAGTACAAAACTTGAACCAAATTTTAAAGACAAAAAAAATCCCTGAGAGTTCATTGTGCAATATAAAGGCACTTTAAAAAATAAACTGATTTCCATATTTACCCAGCTTAAACCATCAGAATGCAATTTAAGCTACATTTTAACTTTTTATGTTGTGGCTGAAAATACTCTCAATTTTTTCTAACAATTTTTAGTCTAAAATATTTGCAAAAAAAGGCTTGCACAGAAAAACTTTGATTAGCTTGTCCCAACTCTGCAGCCTTTACCCATTTTAGGGATGCAAGATCCAAGCCTTACATTCCAAAATATTTCTTACAACCAAAAAAGTGACTTAATGCTTCAAAGAGTGTCCCTGCCAGGAGGGCAAGAAGAGAGGGATCCCCTTTTGTATTTACTTCAAATGGAAAGGCTTAATATACCACAGGGAGGAAGCAATATCTGAACAGACAGTATGAAATAGGAGATGCCAGATGATCATCTTTTAACATTTGTACATTAATCTGGGACATCCATATGGACAAAAAAATTTAAATCGCTTTCCTTCCATTGGTATCATTATAATTCACCTGGCGCCACAAGAATCTGTTTGAATCATGAAGATACCAGAGAAGTTACCTGCGGGGTTTCACTGAAGTGGCGCAAACTCTATACAATCTCTTGTGCTGTCCCATTGTAACCCCACTTTAACTCAGCTTTGATTTAATTTCTTCTACCACAGCGGAAAAACAGTCTAGTGGCCAGCAGGGCTGTGCAGAACAGCACCAGTCCATTTTGACTACCATTTTGCTGTTTCAAAGGGACAATATTTTGTTTTGCTGTTTCAAAGCACTGTTCCATTTCATTTCGTCAACACTGTTTTGCTGTTTCAATGCTGTTTCGACATTTCGCCCATAGGGAATCATGAAAATGCATATAACTTTGTCACTTCTTTCCCAGCAAGAATGAACAGTAGCCCCTGCTGAGGCCATGAAGCCTGCCAGGTTTAAAGGAGTTAGGTGCAGGGGTTTCTGGGAAACAATACCTCAAGCTGCTGACAGGCAAAATTCATGACGTGTGTGACTGTGTGTGCATTAAGGCGCACCCTCACTGGTATTGGGGCCTCTACATGACACAGTAGCATGTCCCAGTGAGGCCTCCTCCTTCCCTACAACTTCAGTCTAGTCCATCACTTTAAATAACAACAGGGAAGCAGCACAGTAACACTAGCATCCCAGGCAACCAAACTGTTACAGAGCCTTTCCTTTCTTTCCTGCAGGAGCTTCTTCTCCAGCAGGTGCCAGAGACCTCTCCCTGCCGGCCCCAGCCCTGGCACTTAGGTGTGCCCAGGGTCCTGCCTCCTTCCAGTCAGCTGACCAGGTGCTAGGGGTGTAGCTTGTAGCTGTGTTGCTCTGAGGCAGAGGTGGGCAATTATTTTGGGCAGAGGGCTGCTTACTCGGTTTTGGCAAGCTGTCGAGGGCTGGATGGGTGCCCCCCCCAAACACCATCTTGGAACCAGTGTCTCAGGGCCAGCACCGGAGGGGCCCAGAGCAAGGCACAGGCTGGCAGGGGTCTGAGGAATTCCACTGAGTCTCCACATCCTGCATGATCCTGTGCTGTGGGATGTTCAGCTCTGCCTGTTTGTCCCACAGCATCTTGTCCCCCTTGATGCTCTGGTGGAAGTAGTCTGCAGCCAGAATTAGGGATAACAAAAAGTCCTTTTTCAAACGCAGAGGGAGTAAGAAGATGGCACTGGGTAACGTGGGGCCCCTACAGGATAGGCTCTGGAGATTGCAGCAAATGAAAAATCTGACCTCTTTAACTAATTCTTTGCCTCCATATTCCTGAGCAGGGACCGGGACATTTGCCCCACTAGGATTACAGACAGACCCAGGGGAGGCACTACCATGCCTAGGGTCAGGGAGGATTGAGTTAGGGAACTTCTGGAGGGGCTGGATGCGTTTAAATCAGCAGGTACAGATGCTTTTTACCTGAGGGTGCTGAGAGAATTGGTGGGGGTCATACCAGGGCCCCTGGCATGGCTTTATGAGCACTCGTGGGGCTCTGGCCAGGTACGAAGTGATTGGAAAAGGGCCAATGTGGTCCCTATTTACAAGAAGGGAAGGAAGGAAGGCCTCAGAAATTATAGGCCAATCAGTCTTACCTCAGTCCTTGGGAAGATCTTTGAGAAAATTATCAAGGAACACATCTGCAGGGGCCCAGCATGGGAGGTAATGCTCAGGGGCAACCACCATGGGTTCATTGAGGACAGATCCTCAATGACTAACTTGGTTTCCTTTTATGATCAGGTCACAAAGTCCTTGGATGCAGGCATTGAGGTGGATTTGTCTACCTGGACTTTAAGAAGGCTTTTGACTCCGTTTCTCACTCCATTCTCATAAAAATAAACTAGGCGACTGCAACATTGATGCCTTCAGTCAGGTGGGTGGCAAATTGGCTAGATGGTCACACCCAGAGAATGGTGTTGGATGGGTCATTTTTGATCTGGAGGGATATGGGCAGTGGAGTCCTCCTGGGCCTGGTTCTGGGGCCTGTACTGTTCAACATCTTTATCTGTGATCTGGATGTGTGTGTGGAAAGCACACTGTCCAAATTCGCTGATGATACCAAGATGTGGAGCAAAATGGGCACGCAGGAGGGGAGAACAGAATCCAGCTAGATATAGACAGGTTACAGAAGTGGGAAGATGAGAACAGGATGGAATTCAACACAGGCAAGAGCAGGGTACTACATCTAGGGAGAAGGAACCAGCAACACACCTATGAGCTGGGAACACCCTTCCTGTCAACACGGTGGCAGAAAGAGATCTTAGAGTCATTGTTGACTCCAAGATGAACATAAGCCAGCAATGTGAGGAAGCAGTCAGTAAGGTTAACCGCACCTTGTCGTGCAGATGCATCACAAGCAGGTCCAGGGAGCTGACCCTTCCCCTCTATGTGGCATCGGTCAGGCCGCAGTTGGAGTACTGCGTCCAGTTCTGGGTGCCGCACTTCAAAAGAGATGTGGCTAGCATTGAGAGGGTCCAGAGGAGGGCCACTCACATGGTCAAGGGGCAGTGGGACAGGCCGTATGAGGAGAGGCTAAAGGGCCTGAACCTAGTCAGCCTCCACAAGAGACGGCTGAGAGGGGATCTGGTGGCCATTTGCAAACTCGCCAGGGGGACCAGTGGAAACTGGGTGAGGCTCTGTTCCCTCAGGCAGCACCAGGGGTTACTGTGAATAATAGCCACAAATTGTTCAGGCTGGACATCAGAAGACATTACTTTACAGTTAGGGCTGCCAGGGTCTGGAATGGACTCCCAAGGGAGATGATGCTCCCTCCTACCTCAGGGGTCTTCAAGAGGAGGCTGGATAGATATTTGTTTGGGGTGTTATGACCCCAGCACTCCTTCCTGTTCAGGGCAGGGGGTCAGACCTGATGATCTGTTTAGGTCCCTTCTGACCCCAAGCACTATGAAACTATGAAAACTTCCTGCATTTGGAAATGAGCTTGCTGGTGGTGCTGGCGCTGTCACCAGCAGCCCTGCCCCCTCCAAGGCATCCCTGATAATGAAGTGGAACTTGTATGCCACAAAGCGGATGACAAAGTTGGCATCACACATCACCTTGACCAAGTTGGTTCCATCGTGAGTGACCGTGAACCTGTGGGTAAGCTTGCCTTACCCAACAAGCCACCCCTGCACCAAGCGATTCATGGCCCCCATGATCTCGGCTGCAGTGTGGGACTCATCCATCACCTCGGCTTGAAGGAGAGCCCACCAATGGCTTGACTGGTTGCACCAGTGCCCTGTGGAGGCAGAGGTCGGCGTGATCTCCACCCCAGTTGCTCCAGATGTCCAAGGTGAAGTGTAAGACCACCTGTGGGCCTCTCTGGTGCAGCTCCTCCCTCAGGTACTCCCTGCATGCCTCAAACAAGGATGGTACCACCATCCTGCTGAAGGTGGTACATGTGGGAACTTGGTATAATGGGGCCACAAGTGCCATGATCCGCCTGAACCCTGGCTGCTCAACTAAGGAGAAGGGCTGGCCATTCACAGCAAGCATCTCCCCAATGTTCTGGGTGACCTCGCTCACCTTGGGAATATGTCCCCATGTGCCCACCTTTCCCCCACTGGTCGAGGGTGGTCTGCCTCTGCTTCAGGGGAACAGAGGCTTTGGAATAAGCGGGGGATTTCTTTTTGGACATGTTCCCACTGGTACCAGGCTGAGGAGGAGCAAGGGCAAGGGTGTGGTGCCTGCAGAGATGCATCAGCATCCCCATGGTGCTCATGTGGTTTGTTCCCTTGTCCTGGCTGGTTTTGTCTCAGCAGCGCAGGCAGATAGCATATGTGAGATCATCTGCCAGCTCACAATGATCCCAGACCACACTGTCCCTCACTTCTGGGGTGTGCATGAGCAGATGCTGTCTCTTCCCCTTCTCAGCAGACAGAGGCACAGCAACAGGAAGAGCAGACTCAGCTCCTTGCCTCCACAACCTCTACCTCAACCTCCTCTGAAGTGCCTTCTCAGGAAGGAGACCTGGCTCTAGGGGAAACTTGAGGGTTGTGAAGCACAAACTCAGCTGATTCCCCCTCCTTCCCCAGAATTTCCTTTGCTATTGCACTCAGCTCCAGCTCTTCCTCTGACACTGGAAGGCTCAACATAGGAAGTGAAATGGGGGTGGAGGAGACTGTCATGCTGGTGCTGCTTGTTGTCACCATGGTGGTGGAGGGGGGGTTATGGCTGGTGTTACTGGAAGGGATGCAAACTCAGGCAGTGGCACTCCTCCCCTCTCCTTGCTGCTGCTAGAACCAGAAGCCTCATGACTGATAGTTGTAGGAAAGAAGCTGAGTCTCAGTTTGAGGGGGGAGGGAGAGGGGGAGGGGATACAGTATTTCTTCTGCCCTGTCTTCTGCCCCTCCCTGAAGGCTTGCCAGCTGCCTTTCCAGCACACTTCGTAGTGTGTTTTATAGTGTTTGGCAAGCTAGAAAATCTGTGTGTTCTTCAGCAATGTAATATGTATATATGTAATCTATGTAGATCATTGTATGCATGTATTTATGTAATAAATAAGATATTTAAATACATGTATGTGTTCCCATACAAATTCTATATTATGCAATATATGGTGTGCTTCCCTTCACAGTGAATGGAATGCACAATGTGAGAGAAAGCACAGATTTCTTTTCTGAGAAAACAGACTAACAAAAACAAAAAGAGGATTTAGGGAGAGGAATACATTGAAAGGAATTAATATAATAAATAAAGGGTATAATATATAATAATAAAGGGTATTAAGACTTAGTCTCATGCTACAAACACCACATTTGTCCTAGGAGAAGGCATTTAACCCTAGGACAAACTGCAATTGTTCAGATGTCCCTATCAGTTGTCCCAGAACAAACCCTAAAAAGGTTCACAGGAAAAGAAGTGCTAACAGTCTGTCCTGGGGGCATGACAAAATGCATTTGAACAGCTGTTTTAGGATTGCATCTTTGAAGCAATGGCAGAAAAGCATCGGTACATTCAGCAGCTCACTAAACACCCTATTGGAAGGACAAGTGTGGACATGCCAATCTTGGAACTGTTGTGTTCTGGGACAAGTTCCGGCATAGTTTATCCCAGAACAAATGCAACATCTGTTCCTAGCCTCAATATGCACCTGGTCAAGAAATATCACTGCACATATAAAAATGACATGCACTCAATTTTTTAACCTTATTGCCTCAAAAATATATATTTGGTATATGAATCTAGATTAGACAAGGGCACAATATATTACCTATAAATTTGAAAGTATAATGCAAGAATTAAGATTGGTCTAGAGCAAGGACAGGAAGGAAAAAGGAAAATGGACAGTTAACAGATGCACAGGGGCTGAGCAGGTAAGTGGGCAGGGTCTGGTGATCTAGGGAAGTCAAATTCTGTTTCAGCGTGACCTGTAATCACAAATACCCTTGGTGTCATGAGCTTCATTCCCACTGCTGTCAGCCTGTCAGTAGTATTAATGTGCTTATCCCTCTCAGCTTTGTCACACACAGAGATTCGCAGCTAATAAGCTACCTGAGATTCACTAGTAGCCAGAGATGCCTCAGAAAAGACAGTAGCTTCAGATGGAAACAGCTAATGAGAGAGAAGACAACATTCCCAAGCAAAAGAGTAATTCAGCATCCTCAAGCATTTCCTGCTCTTTCAGAAAAGTGTCATCAGCACTGAGCTATAGAATCACTTGCTTTGACTCTTGCAATTCTTTCTCCAGTAGTGAAATAATACTCCCACTGAGAATAATTACACTCTACAGCCTGAGAGTTAGGGGATTTTTTCCCCCACATGGTGAGAAATGTTTCAGTTACACTTGTTCTATCAGTTTTCTTTAGTTTTGCTTACTAAAGATTACTACTAACAATGAAAAAGTCTGATCCTTCAAATAAATAATCCTTATTCAGGCAAAAAAAATATCCATTAAGTTCAGTAGAACATCCTACAGGAGGAGCATAGACTCAGATATTGGGCACAAATTGGACTGTGGATGACTTACCACACCCCACCACAGTGCATCAGCATAGCTAGAAAATCCAGTCTTTCCCTCTTCATCCACTGCGTCCTTCTCAGCGAGGTAGACAAAATAAGATGAAAAGATCAACCCCAGGAATCCAATGTAGAGGGTGGTTATGAGTTCCTGTTAAAAAGGAAGGGAACTGGTGTATAATTCTTGAATTATGAACTTCAAATCAAAAACCAAAATATAACCATTTTATTTCACATACTAACATATTTTGCTGAAAGGCAACTAGAGGTTGAATTCTCTGTCAGCAGCCAAGCAGGGAAGGAGCTAGCCAGAGAAGCTTGACTGCCTGTTCTAGTTCTCGTAGGATTAAGGGGCTCTAGGAGCTCACCAGATACCTTGGCCTACAAGGCACCTAGTGCTGGGGGAAGTTTGACTTTTTTAAAGGAACAGAGCATACCCTGAACTCTTTGTATTATGTTATAGCTCAGGGGCTCATGTTTTAGATGCTGTTTATACACTGGTGGATTGGGCTGAGGCTATTGGAGAAGAAGCAGGCCTCATTGGGGTGGCCCATTACAGTGTAGGGACCCCAGCACCAGGTGGCATGGTGATTAAAGGGGTGAGCAGACCCCAGCGCCAGTGTGGGCACAGAGACAGGGCTATGGAGAGCTCAGTGATGACCAGATGCCTAGCTAGGTTAGGGCCTCAGCAAGACAATGTGCGAGTGCCATTTGTGATGCTTGAGGCATGGTAAAGGGACAGTTTTGGAGCCAAGCATCTAGCCCTTAAGGCTGAGGGCGCCCTGTGAGACATCCATTTTGAGCAGGACCCAAAAACAGGTCCAAGAACCCACAGGGTTCAGTGGGGTCCAGCAGGACCATGTCCAACCAAACTCGAGGGCAGCCTCCCTATATTTATAAGTACCAGCAAGATGTGGCAGATGAGGAAAAGGGTGCCCATTGGGCAAGAACGGCATGGTCATGGAGCCCTAAGGTTGTCATGGCCATCCCTGGGGAACCCATCCCATGCCACCTATCCAGCCCCCTGGCCAGATCCAGATCATAAGATCCCTTTGCAGTCTAGACCCAGATTTGGGGACTGCAACAGGACTTGGGACAAAAGGCTTGCAACATAAAACTTAATTTAATGCTTTTGATTAGAAGGACAAGCAGATAGAGAAAGTATTCATTAGGTGCAACCTTTGCCAAAGTACTTTAGCATAACTAAGGAAATAGATGTTTTTCTTCATCCTACAAAATGGTCCAATTCTCTATCTTTTACAGACATGACTACATATTTAGCAGAAGAGATGTATCTGTATGCAAAAGAAGCAAAACAAATGGCATAAACATGTAGGGTAAACTGAAAAATAAGTTTCACTATATTCAAGTTTAAGTCGAATTACTTCTTTAGTCTTAAGTGTTATAGTAGGGTTTCAATATTGTTAAATTGGCAAGGTGAGTTTCACAAGTACTGTCTGCAGAGGAGATGAGAGAGTATTTTGTGCCTGAAATGTGTCCCAGCTATAGAGTTGGATCAGTAAAATATATCAATAAACATCCTTGCTTGTATTTATTATTAAATTAATAATGTAATCCTTGGCAAGTTTTAAAAAAAAAAAAAACCCCAACATTCAGTCCTCAGGAAAGTGGTTGCCTATTCAACTGAGCTTCTACTAGAAATACTGAGAACTCACAAAACAAAATGAGGAATAAATGAGCCTCTAAAGCAAGAGGCTCATAAGCTGGAACTAGACGCATTAGCTCAAAAACTTTTTTCAGTAAGTTGCACGATTTTTCCATGTCTTTCTATCACCACGTATGATGTTGACTCATGTCTTGTTGCCTTTGGCAAGAAATGCTTGTATAAGCTCAACTTGCTGAAAATAGCTAAATGTCCTGGCCAAATTACCAGTAGGCTGGGGTGAGCTAATATAGCTATATGTAAAACTTAGACATGCATGGAAAGTATCAGTGAAATCTTTAGAAAGCTTTCCTGCATACAGAGACACCAAGTGCATCTATTTTCAATGGGTTCCAATATATTTTTTCCATTGTTCAGAGATTTAGGACCTCATTTTGTTCTTTAAAGAGGACCAAATTCAACACACAAGTGTATCTTGTACTCCAGCTGCAAAGAGGGGGGGAAAGGCAGCTAAGGTTTTTTGTTGTTGTTGTTGTC
>JAGPOW010001296.1:14306345-14319766 GCA_030014935.1 Caiman crocodilus | reverse complement strand
CATTTTGAAGGTGTTTCTGAGCCTTCTGTTTCAATTCGGATTCAGCTCCAAACACCTCCAAAACAAAACAGCTGCTAAAATTTTGAACAGCCCTACTATGCAGTAGTGTGTGGCCACCATGCAGTACCATCAGCATCAAGGTCCATAGCCACCGACACAATGGCTACATAGCATCTTGTGGAGATGCAACCATTGAGCATGATGATCCAGTTATGTATCCACCCTACAGTACTTTGGTCTAGTCTGTATGTCCTTAGCTTGTTAAAAATGTTGAGAAAACCAGTGGCAGAAGCCTTGCTAAAATCATGCTAGATCACATTCATTGCTCTCCACCCTCTGCTCCACCCCCACGCCCCTGCCCCATCTCCCCCATCTATGGACCTGTCACTTTATCATACAAGGAAATCAAGTTGATCAGGCATGGACCTGCTCTTGGTGAATCCATGCTGGCTGTTCCCGATTACCTTGTTCTCCTCTAGGTGCATCACAAAGGAACCTGTAAGGAACGGCTTCATGATCTCTCCAGGAATATCAGGTTTACCAGTCTATAGTTCTCCAGATGCTCCTTTTTCACTTTCTTGAAGACAGGAACTATTTTTGCCCTACCCCCAGTCATCCAGGACCTCACCCAAACTCCACAAGTTCTCAAAGTGGATAGCCAATGGATTCAAAATTACCTCAGCCAATTCCTTGAGTATGATTTAAAGTTGAGGATGTCCATAAGCTTAACATGAAACATATTAGAGATCTTGTAATATCTAGTACCTGACGGTGTATGAAAACGACTGATCCTAAGAGCCTCCAAGTGCCGCCCTGCCGATCTACATGAAGCATGCGTAGAATCTGTAAAAAACGAATTCCCCTAAGAGAAAAATGAAATACAAATAAAATGATATCAACAAGATAGAAATATCAAGAGATAAAAAAGATCAATATGTATAAACATGTACCTGAATGTATATGTAAGTTGTATTCAAATATCAAATGGGCCCAATTATCTTTCAAGGTGCTGAACATCATCTCTACTCAGTGATGTGCCTTGGAGTTAAGGCAACTCAGTATCTTTATGTATTTGAACCAAGAATTTCAATAGTGGTTTTAAAAGTAAACTATAGCAAAGAATATTTAATGATATTTTTTTCCTAGCTCTTAAGCCACTTATTGATGTGACCATCAAATGTTTGCTTCCTGAGAATAGCATTCACTGGAAGAAAGCAAAGCTTTAAATCCTATGTCTTTGAAACAGAAAACCTGAATGTTCAACTATTATAAAAAGTCACAAGTCTCACTTTTCCTTTATTGGTTATCTATAGATGTTATTATGTGGCTTATGAAACAGAGCATGTACTTTTGAATTGGGAATGTTTGTAATTCATGAGAGATCTGCAGAAGAATAATTATTTGCTGAAGTAATTTATGAATAACTGAATAGTTTATTAATAATTGAATTCATTCTGGCTGGAAAGATCCTACTTTGAGCAGGGGGTTGCTTTCAACCCTAATTTTCTGATTCTATGATTTAATGCAAATTATTTTTTTCTCTATAGCTATTTTAATCATATCTTTTTCAATTTTTCATTCATCTTTATTGACACCTGTCCTAACCTTTAAAGCAGTTAAGAGAAGGAAAAGGATCATTATTAACTCATCTGGTCTATCCATCTACTGGTGTAAGTTACTAGGGCTGTGCAAAGCTTCGGTCCCCAACTCAATTCAACAGAGATTCAACCCAGTTTGGTGGCTGAATCTCTGAATCAAATCAGAAGACCCTTTAATTTCTCCAAATCAAATAAGAACCCTCTGAATTGATTCAGAGAGATTTGGAGATTCAGACATATGCCTTGGGTTGTGACAACATAGACACAGCTTTAAAAGTTTTTTCTACATCTCTCTGGGTATCAGTGCGGCTCATGAACACTGTGATGCTGGGGCACATGGAGTGTCCCACAGGAGTTCAGGGAGCTCCCTAGTGCACTTGGCAGCAGACCCAGAAGTAGACCAGAAGCACTTCCGGTCCGCTTCCAGGTCCGCTGGACAGCACATGGGGGGGCCCTCCCACACCCCAGCTGGCTTTGTAACTGGTGCCTTCTGGGCCTGGGGGGCACCTGGGGTCCCCCCATGGCAGATCACCAAGCCAGGGGGGCATGGGGGGACCTCCCAGTGCACTCCCCAGAAGACCTGGAAGTGAACCAAAAGTATTTCTGGTCCACTTCTGGATTCACTGCCAAGCGCATGGCGGGCCCCACACACTCCTATGGGATGCTCCATCTGTCCCCACATCACAGAGATCACAAGCTGCACTGGTACCTTGAGACATGTAGAAAAAAAACATTTAAAGCTGCGTCTGTTTCTGAATCACTGATTCTCCAAATCAGCATCAAATCTTCAGAATCAAAAAATCAGGGACAATGATTTAAATCAATTAATCAAACCTCAGCAGGTTTTTCTGCAGTGATGTCCATAATCCTTATCAAAACTCCAAGGTTTCAGGTAGGTGTTCATCATACCCAATCTATGATTACAGTGATTTCTTTAAAATGCATGTCTATAGATCAGGTGTTGCTTGTGCACGTATTTGTTGATGCCAGGAGCCATGCTGAAAACCTGATCCAAGTGGGGGGAGAGAAGGGGAGGTCAGGATTAAGGGGGTGGGGGGCTAGTAGGTCTGCAAGTGGGAGGGGGTTGGGCAGGGTCAAGGGGCTAAAAAAAAAAATAGGTGGGTGGGGTAGGAAGAGTGCAGCCCCGGGCCTGGGGCAAGGAGCTGGGCTTTCACAGTCAGAGCTATGCTCCAAACATATGTAGACATTTGATGTATTGGGCTAGCCCATTTCCTATCAAATTTAGTTCACCTCAGCCATTGAGCTTATTTAGATCAGGCCAGTCAATTTTTCCGCAATCTAACTCCCTGAACATCTGTACAGATTGCCATGTAGATTGATATAACTAGGGTTAGGTCAATCTAAGTGTAACATCTGCACATATCCAAACACTAGTACCTTTAGAAGAACCACCTTTTTCTTCTCTTGGCATTTACTTGTTCTGAGCTTTCCCTAAGCCAAGTCAAATTTAACAGATCCTTATCCTTCTTGATCTAGTAACTGGTAAGTTCTGTATTAAAGGCTGTGAAGCTGAAATGTCAGCATTTGTTTCTCTTTATTGCATTATTGATTCTATGCAACTGTATTATACTTCAGAACTTTAACTGCAACCATGTAACTTTTGGAAATACTAGCAAAAACAGTATTTAAAATAAAGGACTAAAAGAGAAGCGTGCTGATGATATATTCCAATGCCAAAGGCCCATGTAGCTCCCCACAAGGGAGGTGGCCTGGAGAACAAAGGGAATAAAGAGTTGAAAACAATTTTTGAATGTACTAATTTGGCTTTACAATGGACACTAAGGAGACATTATGACAGCCCTTGTTTTTTCCTATGGAAAATATTTTAGATGGTTATCAACAAGGTATCCAAGAGCTGACTGGAACATTATACACACACAATGTATAGTTTATTATTAAAATGTATCTTGGTTTGGATTTGGAGGGGAGGGTTTTGAGATGTCAAAATTATGCAGACTTTTAGAAAAGATGCAGGTTTTCTTAGAAGGGATAACCAATGTTGGTAGTAAAAAAAAAGAGTTATTGTGATGAATTTGCCAATGCTCTATCTTCCCAAAGGATTGAGGACCTTTGGTAAATGGCTGAGAGTGTTGTGGTTCGAGCATATCCCTCACTGATCCCAGACTTGCCAGTTATTTTTGTGGGCCACAAAAAAATCACACATTTCTCCTCACAGAAGGCATATTTGTCTGCAAGGCCTCTGTCTTTATTATTTTGTCAATGCTTATATGCAAAGGTAGCGAGCATTTTGCAAATAGAGTAGACAATGCCCAAAGAAGAGTTATGGGCTTGATACTAAGCTTTCTCAAGTCCCAGAGACCAGAGTATTCAAGAGGGCACTTAGTACATTATAGAAAATGCAGCACCTTTTGCAAGTATGGGCACAATGAGTAGCAAGCAAATGTATTCCTTTCTACTCTTTATCATTCCTTTCCAGTATTTACTCAGTTTACCCTCCAAAACAAGCTTTCAGTACTTTGAGCAAGCTGAACAAACACTACAAAAAATGAACATGTTTCTGGTTCATGTACAGTATGAGTTACTTGTGCCAAGCAAATCTATCAGAGCACAACTGCACTTGAAGTACAGCAATTACATATATTTTAAAAAGTACCAAGTGAGTTAAGTGCTATCTGGATTACTTCTTAAATAAAGCAACGTCCTATAATGCTCTTATCTCAGGAACCAAGATGTTTGATCTTTTGTATGGGCCATAATATTTCTTTGTTGTTTCCTCTTGGCTAGCTCATTCACACCACTCTCTGTTTCCCAACCTGTGATTGAGGCATAATGGTGTACTGAGGTCTTCATTTATCAGTTTAAGGGCTGATTAATCCCATTTGTAATGAAAATGTTAATGCATGCTTTGGTAGTTATTTAGTGCAACACTCACTAGAAGAGCATACCTTATTGCAGATGTGGCGAACACCTGCCCATTTGAGCCTACGCTCAGAACAATTATTGAGGCTATCACAACAATAAGATCTGTTAAAAAAAATATTAAAATATTAGATTTATACATTTAAATGGTCATTGATGGTAGGACAAAAAAAAAGCAAACAAAACATCCAAAAGAACTTGTTAATATGTTGTTTCATCAAAATTAAACTAGTAGTTTCGTATCTGCAAAATTATGCTTGTTCTAAGCTAGGTGAAACATTTTTGGTAAATCGCATACAAATTCATCATTATGTACATTTCAGAAAAAAAACAATACCTTGGTAGTTTGACTCAAGCGACCTAAAGATAAAAAATAGGGTTTGCTTGTATCAGCACTATAAGGCATATATAATGCATCTCACGCAAATACTTGCACACAAATTATGTGAAAAGAACATTAGAAGTTGTGAAGTCAACTACTGAAAAATTAAGAAATGCACAATAAGAATGAATTAAAAAGGCACAAGAATGTGAATTATGATACAGCCCTATAACTATAAAACCATATATTCTCCCCTACCACCACCACAGGATGCCTGCCCCATTCAAAGCACAAAATGCATGGCATTCATTTAGTGGAAAGCCATGCAATATTCTATTTTCTCCTCCTTCAGTGCTTTGCCTATTGACCTTATTTATTGTACAGTATTCTAAGACACACATCACTATAGAAACCGAGTGCTTCATAAAACCATTTATTTTCACAAAACCTCATGAGACGAAGGCTAATATTATTAATAAAGAGATGAGGCAGACAAATTGACAAAAAAAGAAGTTATAAATTTTGGGTACCCAATTTGAAATAACTAGGATCTGATTTGTCATACTACTTAGCTTTATTTAGCATTTTATATGTTCAATGAGCTGCTCCTGCTAACTTCAGTTGCAGATGAAAGCACTCAGCACATCAAATCCCAGGTTCTCATGCTAGGCACACAAAATAAGGAACACAGGAAATAAGGAATACAAGATTCACAATTGTTTCTGAAAAGTTTGGCTTAGGTGACTAGATTCAGCAGCAGCAGCAATCCAGTTGAGGATGATGGGCATTCCCGGATGCTCTATCTGTGGGTCTGAAGATGGCTGACAAGGCCAATCCAGGATCAACAGGTTCTGGTACAACTTGGGCACATGTTTCTGGTTGGGGTGGATAGCTCTGGATTCTTGATTCAGAAGCATGCCTACTTCTGCTGCTCCTGCTTTTCCATCTCCTGTTGTCATTGTAAGGTTTCAAAGTACTGAAATCCTTGCAGCAGACTCTTCCTCCATTTGAAGTGGTCCTGAGCAACTGTCTCCTATGAGTTGATATTGATATCACATTTTTTCGAGGTGGCCTTGAAGACATCCTTGAAGCGCTTTCTCTGCCCTCCTCTTAGACAAATGCCTCAACTCTGCTGGGAGAATAAAATTTGCTTCAGGAGTTGGACATCTGGATGATGTGGTTGGCCCAACTAAGTTGACATCATAAGATCATTACCTCAATGATGATGGTGTTTACTTGTGAGAGGATGTTAATACTGGTATGTCTGTCTTCCCATTGGCTTCAGAAGATCTTCCACAGGCAGCATTGATGGTACTTTTCTAGCAGCTTGAGGCATCTTCTATACATTGTCTACATCTCAGCTGCATACAGTAAGGTAGGGAACATGACTACTTGATAAACCATGAGCTTGGTTTCAGATCCAATGTTGTGATCTTTGAACACCCATTTCCTCAGGTATGTTAAGCCTGCACTTGCACATTTGAGGCAACGTTGGGTTTCTTCATTGATGTCAGCCTTCTGCCAAAGATGGCTTTCTTTCAGCAAAATACTCAACATTCTCTGGAATCTCACTGTGAATCTGAATTACTAGAGCTGGAAACCGCTCATTAAGAGTCATTGATGGAGGACCTTTGTCTTCTGAATATTAAGCATCAGTCCCATTTTCTTGTACGTCTCAGAAGATGTTGAAAATCATTTGAAGATCTGCTTTCAAGGGACTATGCACTACAGCATCATCAACGTGCTGGAGCTTGAAGATAGGAAAGAATGTGGAGCCATAGGAAGATGCCATAACAAGTTTGTTAATGAGTTCCCTGCTCTGATATCACTTGTTCATTCATTTTCTGGACAGTAGGGTTTTTTTTAAAGATAAAGTGAAAGATGTTTGAAACTGTGTGGTGATATGGACCAGTGAGCAGGGCTTTCAGGAGTTATGTGGTACTGAATTTTCATGCGTGCAACATGCATCTTTTTCTCTAAAATCAGTTGCTAGAAATTGGAATATTCATTATATGCAAGAAGTATGGTAAGAGCAGGTCTTGCTGCTTACTGGCTAAAACCAAAACTAAAATCTGCAGGAATTCAAGGGGAGCACAAGAGTGAACAGGGCTGGTTTCCTAGTTGCTGCTACTCAACTACTTGCTACAAGGAACTGCCTTTTTTCCTTTGCTTTGCCTTTCAAAAGTCCAGAGAATCTATAATATGATGAGGTGTGTTGTACATGAAAAAATATGGTAAATAGGTTGATAGCATACTCTGTAAGTTTTTTAATATAGGGTTACTGATTTCAACTCCACAAATGTAGTGCGTGTGAGCTGCTAAATCATTTATAGGCCACCACACCCTTATGTGCATGCAGAAAGATGCAAAGCACTCATCTATATATAATGATAGAAAAGAGACTATATAAAGCAGGCAGAGTTGAAAACACCAGCTGTTAAGGATCTCTCATATTTTCTATTGTAAGATGAGTTTTCAGGAGCTTGTAGCTGACCTTTTAATTATTTGGGCTTAAATTTTCCATTCTGGGTATTTACCCCAGTCTAAATATTTCTGGGAAATTCACCCTTCCCCTGCCCCCATAAGCTATTGAATACAGGTGACTGGGAGGAGAGACAGGGTACACAAAGGGAGGACTGAAATGAAGGCAGGAGAGACATAGGGACAAGCCTGAAAGGAATGATTAGAAGAGCCTCTCTTCTACAACACGCCTCCCCTGCTTCTACCCACCTCCAGGTTTACAGTGAAATGCAAGGTTCCAGTGTCATCATTCCTCTATTGCGATAATGATCAATCTCTTAGAGAAGCAAGCCTGATGCTTGCAATTTGGCTGCACCATGGGCCTCGACTCTGTCCTTTAGCAGAGGAGGGAAATGGCTGCCTGTGTCAGAGAGAGGGGAGGGAGAGAGGAAGATAACTTACCTCTCTGATAAACAGTGCCTACCTAGGGGATATGGATGGATAAAGGGTTGGAGAGACTATGCAGTGCCTTCTGTATGGGAGAGAACAGGGAGGGCTGTGATGGAGATCAGTGGCATGGTGCAAGGAAGGAGCTGCACCAGGCCTAATTACTTGCTACTAATCCCAGGTGCTGTGGGTTGGAGCTAGTCACTACGGGGTTTGGATCTGGACTATAGGTGGTAGGTTAAGCATTACTCTTCTACTGTCATGTCTACTATGGAACCTGCTGGAAAACTGCTGGCAACCCATTCCTCTAAAGTTGGTACACATAGAAAATTACCATGTACCCCTACTACCAGTTCTCACATAAGTTCAAGATACAAATCTTAGATGGTGGATCTAAAGGTTCCAACTCTTTTGATGACTCGTGTTGGTATCCAGATATTAACCCAAAATGTCAAACACTCAAAAGTTGAGAAACGCCAGAACAAAGACTGCTGCTGCCATTTTAATTATCTGACTGTACCACTTTTTTCCCTGCATAATTCCTTCCACATGCATTACACAAGATAGACCTAGTCTAGATATGAATTAAGGTTATACAGCAAAGGATGCTATTGTCTGTGGAACTGTTGCTGCATTTGTTGAAATAATTGGAATATTGTAAATGAGGCAGGAGATTGCCTCTTGGTAATGGCCCTGGGGATGTTATCATGGGAAACTGGTTTCCATCCCACTGGTGCCAAGGTTTCTGTGTGGTGATAATCTAGTCAGGCAGCAGAGCTGTGCTGCTACCCAGCATGTCCACAGGTAGCAGATAGTGGAATGACCTTCAGGGAAGATCACTTAAGAAATAAGTGATGAAGAAGCAGTCATGGACCAATCAGTGCCAGCACTACCAGGATGTGGTAGTAGATGGTAATGCTTTCCTCCCTGAAAAGCCACATATAGCAAAAGCTGTTTTAACCAACCTGCTGGCTTGTAAGGGAAAAGTGAAACCAGAAGTGCCCACTGTGGGCACTTCCAGTTTTTCAGAGCTTCCACAGTCCGGGGGAAAGCAGGCTGCGCTGCCAAGCCCCCCACGGCCCGGGCCATAGCAGGCTGCACGGGTCCCCCCTCCCTGTCCCTCGGAGCCCACAGGAGGGGCAGCAATGTGGCAGGAAGGGCAGCAACACCCCAGATGCAGCGGAACAGGTGGGACATCTATCTAAAGATGCTTGTTTGGGCCGCTCAGTTATCTGAAATATTTTGTTATCCGGCACGCTCCATACCCCGTGGGTGCCAGATAACAAAGCTTTTACTGTATATCCTTTTGACAGTGCTGTAACATGGGGAGTACAGGTTACCACTATAATAAGCCTGTCCAGGTCCCAGCCATGGGTCTACAAGTCCTCAATGGCAAAGCATGTGAAAGAACATGTTAGAATCTCAGTGGCTGTGAAGGCGGACAAAGGCTGCAGTGGAACAAGATTTCCAATTGTCTTGACCTACTTGCCGTTGGATCCAAGGTCCTGTACTGTAAGGAACGACTTGGAAGCTAAGGTGTAGTAGCTTCTCCACAAAAGAAATCATGCACAAACATCTTTCATGAAAACTGCTTTAGCTCATTTTTTCAAGCCCTTTGGCAACCAGCTGATAATGATGGGAGAAGGATTGTCAGGTCTGGAAATTTCTAGTCATGAACTGGCATGAAGGCAGCAATTACAACCAGGTTGTCTAGCACTTGGATGAGGAAGGAGTGCGATTCGACAGCTGTAACTGCAATTGAGCAACCCTCTTTAGAATCCACTCTGCTCACCCCACATGAGGTGGGGGCTAGAAAAGGTGCCTTAAATATATTCTGCCTACCTTTTTTCCTGACTGGATAACTGCATCCAGTGGGATCACCTTTACAGCAGTCGAAATCAACAAAGATGCACAATCCATTTTGGGATCTAGAACATCAGGACACACTCCTGAACAATCCTGATGATGAATGCCTAGAGTGCCACAGTATAATTGTGGCTCAAACTTAGGTGACATAACATTGACATGTTGCACTGAGCAAGACTTGACAAGTGCGAGATGGGAAGTTCAAAGGACATATACTCTCAACTGGAAGGGTAAACAGGAAGGAGAACGACAACTTCATAAAAATTGACCTTGTCATTAAGAATGAACTTGTATACCAATTTAATGAGTTCCCTATCAGAATTAATGAGTGCCTCATGATTGTCTCAAATTGGCAGGGAGCCAATATGCCACCGTCATCAGTATGTATGCCCTGACTCTTGATACCATTGATGAAACCAAGGAGGAATTCTTTGCCAACCTTTTCCAAGTCCCTTCTGACATTCTGAAGGGAGGATTTCTGCTCAGTAAATTTCAATGCCAGAATCAGAAGGGACTTGAACCTCTGCAACAGAAACATCAGTAAGGAAGGACTGGGAAAGGTTAACTCCAATGGCATCCTCCTCTTGACCCAAATGCATGGATGGCAGAGTGATGCCAACTGCAAGCAAAATAAATTGAATTGCCAACTATCCAAGACAGAGGTCTAAAGGAGGACCCATGATATGAAGAACAGATGGTGGGAAGATGAGACAAAGGAGAGTCAACTTCTTGCAGACATCCATGATATGCATGGCTTGTTTAGTGCCAGTAAAGCCATCTATAGTCCAAACACTCAGGGACCAACCCGCTTGAGAGCTAAGGATGATAGAAAGCTGATCAAGGAAATGGAAGCAATGAACATTAATTGGAGGAAGCATTTTGAAGACCTTCTCAACAAGAAATGTTTTTGATGGGAGTGCTCCCAATTCCATCCCACAATACTCAGTCAGAGATGATCTTGGAATTCTTCCAACCCTTGATAAGGTAAGGAAAGCCATCAAGCAGATAAAGAATGGCAAGGCATCTGGAACAGGTGAAACCCCTACTAAAAATCTTCAAGCAGGGGGAGAGAGGGGCTTACATCATGGCTCTGTGCCTTCATCTTAAGGATCTGGAATGAGGAGGAAATCTCAGATGAGCTTAGGGATGCCATGACTATGACAATCTTCAAGCTCCGTGGGGTTGCAGAGCCACCAGTCACTGGACTCTACTCCAAGCAGCTCCACCAGCCCCATGGAGGTCAGCCCAGTGGCAGGAGGTGGAGGAAGAGCCTGTGGTGGAGCCACCTGAAGTGCAGCCCTGGCTAGTGGCTCTTCCCTGCCTCCCACTGCCAGTCTCAGGTCCATGGGGCGGGTGGAGCTGCTCTGAGTGCAGCCCGGTGGCAAGAGATGGGGAGAGCCAGGGCTGTGCTCTGAGCAGCAATACCAGCCCCATGGAACTCAACCTACCCTTCCAGCACTGCTAGACCTCTTCCTAGGGGCATAGGACCCCAGATCTGCATGCAGGATGACAGCAGGATGCCACTACTGCCTGAGGCCAGCAGCAGCACCAGTCTTCCTGATGCTGGGCACGGGCTGTGCCCAGCACCAGTCCCAGGTGGCAGTGGCAGCTTCCTGTCATCCCAAACACAGATCCAGGGGCTTGCACCACCAGAAGTCTGGCACAGCCCCACATCTCTCCTGGGGGTGCAGGCCTCCAGATCTGTGCTCTGGATGGAGGCTGCAACTGCCAGCAAGTGGCATGAGTTTTGCTTGTCAGTACCTTGAGGTTCATTTTTCCAGAAACCCCTGCACCTATCTCCTTGAAACTTGACAGACGTCATGCCCCTGGAAGGGGCTACCATCCCTGCAAGTTTCATCTGAATCAGGAAGTGACAAAGTTATAGGCATTTTTATGATTCCTCATTATAGCCTATGGGTGAAACGTCAAAATGCGTCAAAACCGTTTAGCTGTTTTGATGAAACAGAACAGTGCTTCACAAAATGAAACACTGTCCCTTTCAAATGACAACAAAGTAGTCCAAATGAAATGGTGCTGTTTCGCACAGCCTAATGTCTACATGAAACATTTACTGTCGAGTAGACTAATTAGCTCCATAGAAAAATCTCACATCTACACGTGTGGCTCCATGAAGCTTCAGGAAATTAGTTAACTCCACAGCAGAATAGGACTTGTAAATACACATACTATTCCTGCTGCATTGTCTTTTTACTCCACAGTAGCACACATGTAGATGTTGATGTAGCTGGCTGGGGCACAAGGGTGCTTCAGTGCTTGCCAGCTAGCCCAACACTAGAAAACCCTCATGCCCCAGCTAGCCCCTCCACAGCAAGTTGAGACATGTTGGAGTAGCCCTGGGCTGGCAAGTTGAGCCCCTGGGCTCCCTACCACCCAGGACTGTTCTGACCCCACTCAGCTTACTGTGGTCCTGGGCACATGTGTAAATGCAGTACTGCTAGGACCAATAAACTGCAGCCCAATATGCACCCAAATTAATTGCTGTGCACTAATAGCATGTGTAAATGCACCCACAGTCATTTTAATATGGTATCAGTGTAGACTTACTGAATCACAATAGTTTGATTTTTACACTCCCTTCTCACTTTCCCAGTGGTTAGCCCAAGATATCCTTTATTTTTATCTACTCCTGTTTAGTTGCCTTCTATCAAGCCTACGTTAATAACCATGGTTCTGACATGATCTGCTTTCTTCAATTTTAAAGGTAAAAACAACCAGGCTTCCAAAGGCATTATGCTGATAATCCCCTGTTCCAACAAAAATAAACAGTATTTGTACCTCTCACATGGTCATGATCCCTTCCCTTATCTCATCCTTATTTACTCTTAATCATTCTGAATTGTGTTAAAAATGTTGCAACCCTGTACACACAATTTGCCAATACTCAGCATTTAAGCTACGTGTATCCTTCAAGTGGCCATATAAATACTGACTATTACAAATATGCAGTGTCAGAATACTGAATGCAGAAATTTGAAAACAGTTTGAAAGACTTACTTTTTTGCAATATATTTATATTGCTTCACCTTCTAATTCAGGAAGTGCTCCAAACTAGGTGAATCAGAGTTAGATGAATAATGTATTTTATTTTCCTTAATGAATATTGAAACAAAATATGAAGTATGTTTTACCAATTCTCAAGGGTGGTTATTGAAAATGTAATTTCTCATTAAAATTTTGGTTTGGTCAAAAGGCCATTTTCTGTCAAAAAAAAGATCCAACAGAAAAATGTTGACAAGTTCTAGTCAATTACCTTCTTTTATAATTGCTTCAAGACACAGACTTACTAGGAAAAATATTCAAAAACAGACACATTCCATATATATGATTAGCTCCATTAAAGATCAGACTGCAACTATACTTTTATAAGCCATTTTTTCATTGGAAAACATAGCTTAATCAAAATCTACACTTCTTTGTGGAAATATGTCTAATTGGTTTCAAATGGAAAGATTTCCCAGGTCCAAAGTGGAATTTCCAGTTAAACCAGTGGAAGATTCAGTAGTTAGGGCACTCACCTGGAATGTGGAAGGGTATGGGTCAAATGTCTGTTCCAGTTTAAATTTGACTACTTATATAAAATGGAACAGTTCCGAGAAGAGGGACAGAGATATCCACTTCTGAATGAATAGCCAATAAGTACTCTGTAGGTAAGCATCGCGGCACACCTCGCGGCACCGCTCCTTGTGTGTGAAGGATAATGAGCATACCTGAGGGTTGCTGAGGCAACTGAGGAGAGTCAGCTGACCTAGGGGGCAGGGCTTGGCCCTATAAAGCCCAGAGCCAGAGTCAGGCTGGCAGTTCCCTGC
>JAGPOW010001296.1:14290637-14306245 GCA_030014935.1 Caiman crocodilus | reverse complement strand
GTTGCTGAGGCAACTGAGGAGAGTCAGCTGACCTAGGGGGCAGGGCTTGGCCCTATAAAGCCCAGAGCCAGAGTCAGGCTGGCAGTTCCCTGCTAGCAGCTGGAGAGGCAGGAGCTCCAGCAGACAGACATGTGAGTGCAGCTCATGAGAGCTCCAGAGGCTGGAGCAATGGTGCTAAGTAGGAGCCAGGAGGCTTATGTTGTTATGGCCAGGTGCCTTATGTTTGAGTTACAGCCAGAGGCTTGTGCTATGTTTTGGTAGTAGTGAATTACACCGGTGGTTTGGGCAAGTCTGTAGGGGAAGGAGGAGGCCTCATAGGGACCCACAGGGTGTGGGGCCCTGGCGCCCAGGAAGGTGTGATCTAGTGCCAGAGAGGGTGCAGCAGCATGGGGTGCGGAGACCCCAGGCCCATGAGGGGCAACATTATTGAGACACGTGGAGAAGCCCTAGACAGGAGGGGGCAGCATTTTAAAGAGCCCACAAGGGGCACTGTTGTGGGAAGCCCAGGATGGGCACCGTGGGACCGGTCAGAGGCTAGTGTAGCATTAGACCCCAGCCAGAGGCTGGATGCTGCAGTGGACCCCAGGAGAGACAGGGGTTAGCAGCATAGTGCCTCCTTGATAAGGGCAAGTGCTGCGGTGGTCCCTGATCTGAAAGGGGATAGCAGCACGGTACACCCGGCCTTAGAAGAGGGTAGCCATGTGGTGGGCCAGCAAGACCGGTGGCTCGCTAGGAGAAGCCCCAGAGAAGGGGGCACTGATGAGAAGTCCCTAGAGAAGGGACACTATTGAGTGAGAAGCCCCAGGACAGGGCCTGGAGAGAGCCCAGGAGGGGCATTGTCATAGAAAGCCCAGGAGGGGCATTGTCATAGAAGGCACGTAGTTAGACACACCAACATCTGCTACACACGTGAGGCCCTAAGGCCAGGGTGCCTGGAAGGCAGCCAGCACACAGGGAGACACCCCGGTGGGGTTGAGAGACCACAGGGACAGATGTCCCAATACACCATGCCCAGGGCGGTATAAAGGTAGCCTCCCATATATACTTATCAAAGTCGTGGCGGGCGAGAATTTAAGGGTGCCTTGGGCTGGACTTGGCATGGGTAGAGGGCCTTCAGGAGATCACGGCCCTCCTGTAGGACCCCGCTGTGACAACTGGGGCACTGGCCAGGAAGGCTGTGCACAGGGAAGGAACCCGTGACCCTGAGAAGGGAACGAACCTTAGGGCTAGTACACATTGATTGAATGCAAAGCTGCTGTTGAGGGGCAGTAAGAAGAGAAGACGTTGGTTCAGGTCTAGAGAGAAGAAGAAAGGATTTGGGCTTGAGAAAATAAGCCCAGAGTAAAAGAAAAGCTGCTGTTGAGAGGCAGTGAGATTGAGGGGCTTGAGAAGGCAAGCTCAGATTAAAGACGAGACTGGTTGAAAGGACATAAGAAAAAAAGACATTTGGTTGAATTTTAGATAAGGTGGTCATGGCCGAAACAGAAGATATGGGGAGCCTCAGGTAGGAGGACTTCCCCGAGCTGTTACGGGTGAACAAACTGGAGGAAAAAGTTGCACGGTTAGAATGGGAGCTAGCGATAGCTCAAACTCAAAAGGAGCAAGCCCAGGCAATAGGCGCCTAATCTCTCTAGAGCCGTCCTTCCTTTCAGGTTGTACCCACAACTCTGGAGTAGCCACCCTTGCTTGGGCTTGCTCCTTTTGAGCCGACTCTCCTCAGTTGCCTCAGCAACACTCAGCTGTGCTCATTATCCCACTTCTGGGGCTTTCCCCAGCAGCCTTCACACACAAGGAGCGGTGCTGCGAGGTGCGCCGCGACAGTAAGTATCTGGTAAGCAAAGTACTTACTCACAATGTGGTTCAAAATCCCTAATTTCAATCTTTGCAGAAATCATGTTGTATGCCAAGAACATTTTTTATGCAATAGGTGGCAGTGTGGTGGAATATATTATGATACATAAATATGGATCAGATCTTCAGAAATTCATGCAAAAAGAAATGATAATGTTTTCAGGGTAGAAGGTGCCGAGATTACAGAAACATTAACTTAGGACAAAAGTATGTAAACAAGAGCAAGAAGATTAAGGTGCAATCACTTGGCCCCATATGTTTAGGGACTAAAGGAAAAGGGAACATAGACAGTTTTGTGTTTTGGGAACACCTAGTAAAAAGTTGTGGAAGTTTCAAGACAGGTCTTATCCACTTCTGGAACTCAGTAACAGGAGATGCAATGAGAAATCAGGCAATATAGAAGACAGCACGAGAGAGGGATTCTTTGCTAAATGGGCTAGTCTGCTGGAGTCAACTAGCATAGCTAGAATCTCCCATGCTACCCTAGTTGCAAGTTTGCTTGTAATTGTAATTACTGTGGGGGTACAGTCATTAATAAGTATCTTAAACTTATCATTTAATATACAGAGTTATTGGATATAATATTATAGAATATTCACTTAATATAACAGTATAACTGTTACTGGCCTTTGAATTTAATAGAGGAAGTTAGCTGAATTACTGATGTGGTCAATTGAATTCCAGTAGTCATGCAGAGATGAAGCAAGATTTCCCATATCTTAGATGAGAGCCCTCACCACTGTTTATTATCAAGGGGTAAATAAGTCTCTTTCTCTGGTATAAATTAAAAAAAATACAAAAAAAAGAAAGAAAAAAGATTGTGAAAGATCTTGGTTTCCTCCCAACAAAGAACAGAAAACAACTTGAAATTGTCTGGTCACTGCATGTAAATGAAGCAGCAGGAGCTTGTACCGGCCACCTACCACTTGACAAACTTTTTAATGCACTTCATTTGTTTGTTTTTGTATGCATTTGAACTTCCTCACGAGACTCAAGAACAGTATGCCATCTCTCCATATTGTTCATTATACTTAAAGACGCATTTAAGAGCACTTGTACTGCTGAAATTCTACTTCAGGATTCATATAGGTTGTGAAAGATCCCCCAGAACACTGTGCAGAAGTTCAGCTGACAGTTTCCCCCTCCAGCCTTATCCAAAGCATGAAGACAAATCCCAATAAACTGAAAATATAAGTTTCCAACCCTCTCATTTAAAATTAGCATTTGAATGGGGACTCAAGCATTAGGGCTGTGTGAACCTTCAGTCCCCAATTCAATCTGGAGGAGACTTGGACCGATTCAGTGGCCAAATCAAATCAGAGGACCCTTTAATCTCTCCGAATCAAAATCGGAACTCTTCAAATCGATTTGGAAAGATTCAGTGATTCGGGTATAGACATAGCTTTAAATGTTTTTTCTACATATCTCTAGGTAGTAGGCAGGTCATGAACACTGTGGTGCTGGAGCAGGTGGAGCACCCCACATAAGCATGGGGGAATTCCCAGCACACTCAGCAGCAAACCCGGAAGTGGACCACAAGCACTTCTGGTGCATTTCTGGGTCCGCCGGAGAGAGCATGGGGGACCCTGCCATACCCTCCTCCCTGGCTTGGCAACTGGTACTTCCTGGGTCTGGGGGGACACCTGGGGTCCCCCCACAGACAAATTGCCAAGCTGGTACCTTGAGGTATGTAGAAAAAACATTTAAAGCTGTACCTGTGTCCAAATTGCTGATTCTCCAAATCAGCACTGAATCTTCAAATTCAGATTCAGCTGAATCAAAAATCGGGGACAGTGATCTGAATCAACGAATCAAATTACTGTCCTCTATTTGGGAAAAATCCAATTCAAATAGGGCAGTTTTCACACAGCCCTGCTGAGCATGCTACATCTGGGTTAGGGACAGAACTTACACATAAACCAGTTTAAGTGATCGGAAACTGGTTTACGTATGTAAAAGAATAGAAGTTCAGTGCACATATACCAGTTTCAAAATGGCTGCAACTGGTTTAAGATAAACCTGGTTGAATGTAGTATCAGACTTAACTGATTTAGGTCAAGCCAGTTTATGAAACTTCTTTCCCAGATCTCTTCCTGGTTCAAGCTGAACCAGAGTCCCCCCACCATCTTACAGCCCTGGACTGGGCCAACATGTGCTATCTGCTCTAGAGAGCAGGGCTGGCCCCACCCTTCTGCTTCCTAGCTGGAGCAGTGAAGGGTGGCTCACTGACTGGCTTACAAGCCCCACAAGCAAACCCCAGTTGGGGTCTGGGGCCAGGGAGGGGGGTTAGACTTCCCTGACCCTGAGTACAGAGCTGCCTTCAGGGGCAGCTGGAAGAGGAAGCAAACACACATCCCAGGCTGACTATGTGCCAGAAAGCTGTCACACATCCCTCCCACCCCCCTGCCCAGCTTCTGGCTTTAGTCACTGCAGGCATGTGGCTACATTTCCTGAATCCAAAGTGAATGTCTGTTCATTTGCTTATTGCTTCAATCTTTATAGCGTAGACTAGCCTGCAAAGACTGAATTAATTCAGCCTCTGGCTTTTGACTATTTGTACTTAGCCCCAATGTTATTTCTCTCACTATAGGTGGCATGCAAATTTATATGAAGAAGTATGCCCTTCAAAAAGTGTTTTTAAACTAAATGGGGTTGGGAGCAATGAAAAGGAAAGGGTATAACAAGCAAAGCACAAAACACATGCATAGTTGCTTTTTCACCTCCTCCTCCCTCCCACATAATACACTCAAAACTAACCCTCTGCTCCCTCCTCAACTCAGTTCAGCTGCCCCATTATGTCCTCCCATCCACATTGTCTGCTTCTTAGTATATATTAAGACCTTGCCTGAGAAATTAGGGTTAGGGGAAGATGATGAATGTAACACATTAGGTGACTGAGGACCATTGTGATGCCCCCTATAGGGCACTACAATCCTGCCCTCTCTCTTCCCTGTTTCTCAAGGTCTTTCCTTTTTTCTCATCCTGATGGAAACTTCATGAAAGGGAGGCTGCTCTCAGAGACTGATGAGCCTAGGGTGCTCCCTCTTCCTCAGTGTTCAACTCTCCTGATATTCCTGGCTTCAAGGGCTTAATTCATGTCTCCAACCATCCCTTACACCACACCCATGCCTCACATATGTTATATATCATCACTCAGTCAAGACACTTATTCTCTAAAGCCACCAGGCCACCTCAGGCCTTTATTCCCATGTTGAGGCTACAGCCTTCCTTGTTTCTGCTACTCTACTCTAGCTGGTCCCTTAGCCAAGGCCCACTTCTCTGGAGATGGCTTCCAGGCCTAAACCCTTATCTTGTTCTTCAGGGCCTTCATCTCTGCACCACTCAGGTTCCAGGCCATCTGGCCCTAAACTCTGCCCCTCGTTGAGCTATCTGCACCAAGCTTGGGCTCCAAGCCCTCTGACTGCAAGCTCAACCTTCCTCTGAGTTATCTCTGCCCTTCCTGGGCACTACTGGACTCCCAAGACCCTGTCTACACTTTGATCCTGACCCCTGGCAGGGCTCAAGGCAGTCACGTGACCCTCCGGCACTAATGGGGCCTCCAAACTACCCATTTCTAGTACCACCAGAACTACTGGTTAAAATACAAACATAAATGTAAGCCTTTTGGCAGCAGTACAAACACTCAGCCCATTGGCTGCCTATCATACTTCTTCCAGGCCCTGAAGCAGGTCCCTCAGGTTGTTTTCCCAAAGCTCCCCGCTAGGCAACCATCAGTATTAGCCATCTCACAGCAAGGCTTCTTCACCCCACTGCTCCCCAGGTCTAACTCCCTGCTCTGGCTCATAGTCCTGAAGTCCTGCTCCTTTCTGGTAATGTGACTCCTCTGTCAGCTGACTTGACCATATGACTGTTCCCTAACCTCAACTCTGCTAGTTACCTGTGCTACAAAAATCCTGCCCTTAAATGGGGCCACACCACTTTCCCTGTTACAGTGACCATGTGACTAAAGATATCCAAAAGTAGGGGGAAAGATTCCCTCAGAAGGAAATTCCCCATACCATCTTACCTGCCATCTTACCTATCATCTACAGCAATACAAAGATACTGCTGTTCCCTCTCCTTCCAACCAGGGAAACAATATATGGATAGGATTATCCCTGATCAATTAGTTTTATGCATAGACAGAAGACAAATCCATAAATGTTCTTTCAAGAAATCCAATATTAGTTCTACAATTTATTAGTATTATAGTACCACCTAGCCCAATTGAGCTCAGAGCTTACTGAGCTGGGCACAGTACCAACACATAGTGAAAGAGTCTCTGCCCCATACAGGCAAGGTAACCAAGCTGAAGAGAGTGACAGACTCAGAAGGACAGAAGAATTCAAATCTATTGTTATGTTCTCGTGCAGCAACTCAAAATTTGCTCCTTAAACTAGATACTAAACAGAGAAGTGTCAAAAATAGGACTCTTACCAATAATTGATATTGGCTTTCTGGCAAAACGTACTCTTCCTTTCAAGCCAACATATTTACTTCTGCAACCTGCCGACCATAGCCGCACCACATATTCAGCACCAAAAAATACAACCAGAACAATTTCCTGTGGGAATTGAAAAACATAAGCTGTAAATATTGTATTTTGTTAATCTACAATTTGTAAACTTATATTTCTCTCCTGCTTCTGAAATCCCTTCTACCTGAACAAGGTTTTTCCTTTTCTTTCTTTTTTTTTTTTTTTCTATTGGCGGGGGAGGATAGAAGGAGGCGTTTGTTTCTTTGTTTAGTAGCAAATTAAAAATGGAACGCTGCCAGAACACTTTTACTTGTAGAGAAAAATGCTCATCAGCATAATTGAATGAGGCAGAAATCTGGCCCCAAGTTCCATATTGCTTGAGCAGAAAGCTCAAAGCTGAGGGTGCTTTCCCATTCCCTTCAGCCATTATTGCAGCAGGGTGTACTGAGAGAAGTCACAGCACACATCATTTTACTTTGTCAAATTACTCATTAAGTAGTGAAACACCAAGGGCTGGGAAAACAGAAGCACATTTATTTTTAAAAAACAACCAACAAATAATGAGCTAAGTAAAAGGTAAGAAGCATAAACTGAAAATTAATTAATTAGTGTGTATGCAGAAAATTCAATACATTGTAAAAATTTACTTGGCAATCTAAAGCTTACTATTGCGTACTTAAATTTAAGGTAGTGCTCTGTGAAGAATTTGACACTACCTTATAGCTGCTGGGTCACCAAGATAGAGGGAAATTCTTTTTACAAATTGGTCAAAGAAGTGGATTAGTTGAAGACCACAATTTATGTAGACTGAGGCAAACTTCACTTCCTCCTTGCTTTCCTCTACCACGTTTGCAATGTGGTTGTCCAAGCACACAATTTCTTGGATGGCTTCCAGCCCAAAATGCATTCAGTAACTCGAAGCTACCAAACATCTAATTTGCAAACCCATAATAAGCTTTGAAAAATATTTGCAGTTATGTTTGAATTAAAATGAAATCTGCGTCTTGGGAGTTCTTAAAACACACAAGAAGAACACATTACAATTTTCACTGAACACCAAGAGGAAACTATTCAGAGTAGTAACTGCAAGAACAAGCAGAGATTGTAGCAGTTTAAAACTAGGGAGGAAAGAATAGGTTTGGGTAAAAGAACCATCAGTTTAAGGAAAGTAACTAAAATTTACAGGAGTTCGCAAAATCCCACTCACTCAGTTTGCTGAAATTTTTAAGCAAATATAGTAACCAAAGTTCATTGAAATTTGTCAGGTCTTTTATTCAGAAGGACTTCCTTAATTCCATAGAATCATAGAAAATTAGGGCTGGAAAGGACCTCAGGAGGTCATCTAGTCCAACCCCCTGCTCAAAGCAGGACTATCCCCGTTTAGATCATCCCAGCCAAAGCTGTCTAGTCGAGTCTTAAAAATCTCGAAGGATGGAGATTTCACCACCACTCTAGGTAACCTGTTCCAGTGATTCACCACCCTCCTAGTGAGAGAATTTTTTTCTAATACCCAACCTAAACTTTCCTGGCTGCAACTTGAGACCATTGTTCCTCGTTCTGTCATGTCACCACTGAGAACAGTCTCTCTGTCCTCTTTGGACCCACCCTTCAGGTAGTTAAAGGCTTCTATCAAATGTCCCCTCAGTTTTCTCTTCTGCAGACTAAATAAGCCCAGTTCCCTCAGCCTCTCCTCAGAAGTCATGGGCCCCAGACCCCTAACCATTCTCATAGTCCTCTGCTGGACTCTCTCCAACTTGTCCACTTTCTTTCTGTAGCAGGGGGCTGGACACAATACCCTGGGCGTGGCCTCACCAGTGCAGAATAGAGGGAAAGACTCACTTCACTCAATCTCCTGGCAACACTCCCACCAGTGCAGCCCAGTATGCTGTTGGCTTTCTTGGCAACAAGAGCACACTGTTGACTCATACTCAGCTTCATAGGTGATGCATGGGGGGAGGCTGAGATTGGCCTTCTCTGGCCAGGGAGCGGGGAGCACTGGGTGGTGCTCCTCCTGAGAAGCACCAGCAGCACTTCTGGTTTTGTCAGCAATGGTCCACTGGAGGACACCTCCCCCCAGTTGGTGATAGGCTGCTGGTGCCCCCCCCCCCAAACTCAGGAGGTACCAGTCGCCAATGACCAGCTTCTTTTCCATTGTAACCCCCAGGTCCTTTTCTGCAGAGCTGCTGCTTAGCCAGTTGGTCCCAAGCCTGTATTGATACATGGGATTGTTCCGTCCTAAGTGCAGGACTTTGCACTTGTCCTTGTTGATCCTCATGAGATCTCTTTTGTCTCAATCCTCCAGTTTGTCAGGATCACTCTAAATCCTAGACCTAGCCTCCAGCATATCTACCCCTCTCTGCAGCTTGGTGTCATCCAAAACTTGCTGAGGGTGCACTCCATCCCATCGTCCACATCATTAATGAAGGTATTAAACAATACTGGCCTCAGGACCAACCCCTGGGACACTCCACTTGATGCCAGCTGCAAACTAGACATTGAGTCTTTGATCACTACCAGTGTCAAGTCCAGTGACCCAGCCAGCTTTCTATCCAAGTTACAATCCATTCATCCAACCCATACTTCCTTAGTTTGCTTTCAAGAAACTTGTGGGAGACTAGATCAAAAACCTTGCTACAGTCAAGGCATATCAGGTTCACTGTTTTTCTAACATCCACAGAGCCAGTCATCTCATCATAGAAGGCAATCTGGTTGATCAGGCAATTTATGTTTCTATAACCATTTTGGGTGTGTGCTTACACGCACATTGGCAGCATGCATACTGCCATCAACTCGCCACACACATGCAAGGAAGAGAGATCATGGTTTCCTCTCAGCATGAGGATTGCTTTAGATAATATAAATTACTTGTACATTGCCTGATCTCAACATGCACCATATATTAGAATGGCCATCATTATTCTGTTACTTATTATTTAGAAATAAGTATTTTGTCAAAAAGCAAATGTGGTGTAGCAACCTTCCATTGTAGGTACGTGAACTGAATGTTGTTTCAAAGTAGAATCAACCAATACTATGCCTTTGATTAGGCAAAGTTGTTATTTAAAGGAGGCAAGGTCTTTGTCTTTTCTGATGCTAGCTCTGCCTATTGATTTAGAGGCAGAAGCACCTCACTTAGGAGAACATTTTTGAAGATAGCCACTTCTTTCTTGCCTTCCAACACATGGTCTTTTGAGACAAAGAACTCAACAGCAGCACTGTTTGGGCATACCCCCAGGATGCCTCCGTAAAATTTAACATTCACTCTATGGCCAAGTACAGACATTACACTTTTACTGGTGCAAGTGATTGCAAACTGGTCTATACCCACAACAGAACAGAAATCCAGCACACTGGTTTAGAAATGGCAGAACCATTTCCCCCCTCTCCCTCCACCAAAAGGGCAAATGTGTTCTGTTCATTACCGATCTAAACTACACCTCTTATAGAAAACCATATAACTTAGATTGATTCGACCTTGAACTTTTTTTAATGTCTGTACCTAGCCTATGTACAGAGACCTGCTGAGTTCATGGCAGAAGTGGACTGCAGTGAATAGTGCAGGTTTAATCTTGCAGGTTACCCAATGGGCCTTCTCCCTACACCCCCATTGATTGACAGAGGGGCCCCACCACTCATTTCTGACAGGGAGGCAAAAACATGGTTTTAAATATGGCACTGTTTTTGCCTCCCAGCCAGTCAGCAACAAACAATAGGAACATTGGGGTTGCTCAGGCAACAGCAAGGGAGAACAGGGTGTGCAGGGGAACCTGCAAGATTCAAGGAGCTGCCACACAGCCTACTTCTGCCATGAAGTCAATAGGTCCCTACCTATATGTGCCCAGGCTCAGCAACAAGGTAAAATAAGGGAACAGGGTTTGTTTCTCAGCAACAATTCCTGGTTCAACCAGAAAGTGATATAGACTTGACCTTGGACATGGAGTAAAAGTTTGCAGACTCATGAGACTGAGTTGATAGCTCTAGCATACACCATGGAAATGGCAAGATTATTAGGACAACTGAAACAAAAGTATGCCATACCAACGAAACAAAAAGCATGGTTCCCTTCCTCCTTGGTGTACGCATCTCTTTAAGAAGACTATTTCCATTGAAATACTCTATTTCTTCCAAGGTTAATAATCTGATGAAAATGCTATGTGGGGTTCAGCTAAGAATTTCCACTAGCAAAAATAGTTACAGGAGCTGAGGAACCAAAGGACTTGTAATTTTGAGAATTTTTACTCGTGGTTACTACTGGAAGTTTTCTAAACATTTGAAAAAGAGTTGTCTGTTTGACCAGTAAGATCTTTGTCCTCAGAACAGGTTGCACAATGTATGGCTCCACACCAAACCAGATTCTATCACATCCTTTGAAGCCCTATTTAAGTCAATGAGGTTCACACAGAGGTAACTAAGGACAGAATAAGTGTTTGTTAGAAGGAGAAAATGCCCTCTTCCAGAAATGTGAAATGAATTACTGGTCTCAGTCCATTTCTTAGTGGACGGAGGACTGCATCACCAAAACCACAGCAGTTAACACATTTGTTGGCATTCTAAACAGAAAAGCCAAAGATCAAATGGGCATAGAAACTGGACAAACATCACAGCTCTATAGGTGGTCCTCCCAAATCAGGAAGTAGAAATATTGTGGTAGCAGTATTGTGCAAGCATGTAGTGCTTCTGGGTACATTTTCCCCAATAGAAAGAATTCATCCATTTCCAAGGCTGTCAAATCAATCAACATTCACCTCACTCAATTTACCTTAAAATTTTAAGGAAAATCCACATCCTCTTCCTATGCACACATTGGAATATTTTTATTTATTGCATCTGATTCACCTTTGGTTTCTGCTAAGGAAAATGTAACTTTCCTGATGGTTAAAAATCTGTTCTCATTTGAAGTTGGCAAAGTGCACTGTGGAAATGAGGATCAATGTGTGTGCGAAGCTAAGAAAACACAACAAATTAAAAATGAATACCTGAAAAAGGTACATCAGAGAAAATAAGCCAGATATGTCTCTGGTTTAATTGAACTGTAGTCACATCTGACAACTATTTTTGACAGGGATTTCCAACTTTCTAAAATATTCCAAATCTCCCATGTCATACCCACTTTCTACCACCAACCCACCCTTGATTTTAAACAATGTTTTTCCTTCTCCCCATGTATGTGGGAAGAGGGGGAAACAACTTGAAAGAAAATTGGATGTTTTTTGTCAACTAGAAAGCCAACCAACCACATTGGCAAACTGGTAATCAGCAACAACAAAACTTTACCAGCATGGAGGTAAAGATGTCAGGATGTAGACAACTGTGGCTATAAGATTTCCCGGATTTAAATATACCTGCTAAGGGATGGAGGCCTACATTATCTCAGCAATTTCTTATAATTGTTCCTTTAAAGCTCTGTGGCAAGGGGAAAGTGAAGCAATGTGTACGGCAAACAGAACAGTTGTGCTGTACTTTGTCAGGGTGCTTGCCATGAGTCAAAGGACAAGGAAACCTGAAGCAAAAGGCCCTTCTTGCAAGAGGGATTTCAATTTCATAAAAGGGGTTATTATAGCATAGATGAATGTATCCATAAGCATGCACCTTTAATTTCTTCATTTGGGATGCTGAAGTCTTATTTAAAATCATCATCTCAGAATATTTTTGGGATATCTTTACTTGGACAAACTGTAGAGCTGGGATATAGATAAACAAGGTTTTGAGTGCAAAGCATTGAACCTGAAGAAGACCTTGTATTCAAAAGCTTGTTTAACTTTATTCCAGCTATACAGTTGGTCCAAAAGATATCACCCACAAAGATCCTTGCAGCTAGTATAATTCCTGGACTATTATGGCTACAGCATCACCCCAACACTACTTAAAATGTTCACAGACTTCTTAGCACAAAAGATTTACTGGAAGATGCAAAAAAGAATAAGGACAGCTTGGAAGGGAAAGGCACAGGGCAAATAATTTCTAATAGTTTACAATTGAAAGGCAGCCAAATTAGGGACCTTTTCAGCTCTGGTCATCAATTCATGCATTACTATGTTTTGAATGTCCTGCTAAAACATCCGTCATGCCTAAAAGTAAAATTCCTTATGCCCTAGGTACCTGAATTGTAAGTTGTGTAAATGAATGGGTAAAAATTAAACTTACAGCTGAGAACTCACAATATGCCCCAGCACAGCTAAAGATATGCTGCATCAGAGAAGAAACAGAAGGGAGTGAGTTCAGCTAGAGTGATTAAAGTGCACACATGTAAAAGGAGAGTATTTTCTCAGCTGCAGCTGTGTTTGAGGTAGAAAGCACACACAAGGCTCTCTTCACTTTTTTTCTACTGGCATATTTAGGTGCTTGGGTAAAAGGAGGAAGTGGGATGGCTAAATGAATAGAGTTCTCATGAAGATTCAATCAAGGAATGTCAGCACCAAACAATGAAGCCTCAGAATCTGGCATAGAGGTTTAATGGCTCCAGAGTTTGCACACATGTGCTTATGTCCAAAATTTAATCTGATAAACTGTCTTCAACGTTTTCATGTCCTTAGAGTTGAAAATGTCAAGTTAACAACCTGCTTAGTTGAAGGCAACTCAAAGCGTATGAAAAATCAACCTGCATGGGAAGCTTGCACATCTCATCAAGTTTTACAGTTATGAACAAGATTGATGTTAAACCTGAAACCATTAATAAAAAGAACAGGTCTCAAAGACTATTCCTCACAAAGGAAAGATGTCTGCAGATGTTTTGGATCTTCTACCACATCATTAACTTTTTATTTATATTAATTTGTTTTGCATAAAACTGATAAGTTTAATAGAATAAAAAGGTATTTGTATGTAAACAGATCTCCTTCTGGTCTAGCCTCGATAGGGCTACACTAATGCCAAGTAGTACTTGCTTGGTCCTCAAGTTTAACAACACTCTCTACAACACCATCTTCTGCAGGTTAATGAGAAAAGTAGCAACCCCATACTCCAGTATTTGGTTCAGACACATTCCCATTGGAGTTAAATCTGTGGGTGGTTGTACTCATTTTTAGTTCTGAAATACCTTTAAAAAGGCTGAACACTGTCCTGAGGAACATCCTGAATGATGAAACAGAATTCTTCATAGCAATACTCAATATGTGAAAAAAAGGGTTTAAGACACTTGGAAGACTAAAGTTAATAACAAGTTTCAAAGAAATAGCTAATTTGAACAATTTATTAAGTATGGCCTGGAAACCAAAGTTCTGTATTTATCCATAGATTCAAGAGTAGTAGTACAAGATTACCTAAAATTACCCCATCAATATGCTTCAGTTGCAATCTGGATGGACAACCACTAGCTGGAAGGGGAAGGGTGTAGTCTTGCTTTTTAATGGCACCTATCCAAAATTAATATCCATTTCAAAAAGTTTAAACACTCATCTATGTGTTTCTTAACCTCTTAATTTGGGAGGCTCTGGGAGAATTCTTGGTTTGCAATTTTTCCACTCCTTACCTCCCCCATGTCCAACTACAAATATTTTTCTAGTCTTGAGGACTTTACATAAATTCCCTCAGATTTGAATGGGAGTTAGCTAGAGTGGAAACTAAAGTAGGAATCAATATATCATGATCTGGCCCTTGGTTAATGCCTCCCTAGAAATTATAGATATAGAGATAATTTAATTTCATGGTTGTTTTAAACTTTGTACATTAGAGAAGTGTGCAACATCTTGCAATTAGCCAGGAAAACAAATTCTAGGGCAACAAAATGGTGGCATTTCATGGCCATAGCTATGTCAACAACTAAAAAGCTCTAGATCACATACAGTATTATATTTACATATAATGAACTAGATGTCCAACTCTGGCGGATGCCTCTAATGGTGGCAGGAAGCCCCCAAAAACATCCCATGCATCTGCTCCATCTGAAGACCTCAATCCTAGAAAAGAAGCTAGACAGGTCCAGCATAGCCCTGGGACCCCATTGCTTGTTTTGTTTCTAATAGATGCAACCTGGCTTTGAACCAGGGGTTTCTCCCAGCTTCCTCTGCAGCCTTTTATTTGGGATTAGGTTGACTATTAATCTGCCCCAGCATTGCATTTTCTATGTCATTTGAACCACTGCACTATGAAATAAAATATTACTGTTTGTTTTATTATCCGTTACAAAATCACTGGCCTTAGTTGTGGATCAGGAAACTATTGTGCCATCACGACACAAAATCCTGAATAAAAAGCATTCACTGCTCCAGAAATCTTACAAGTAGAAGAATGACAGATGGGGTGGAGGGTGGGCAGAGATGAAGGCAACAATATGATTGCATTTGTTACTTATCTCAGCACTAAACAGTCTAAACACATGGAAAGTTAATAAGAGATTTGAAGGAAAATTATTCAGCCACTACAGTTTTAAAACCATATTACTGGAACTCAAAATATATATTTTTACAAAATTTAAATCAATGCACTGTGGATATAAATAAACATTGCTCAAGATGACATAGAATTAGCAAAGTATCTTAAAGCAGAGGCTAATATATCAATTGCTTTCTTCGCCTGTGTCAGAATACTGAACTTGTACCTCAGAAAAGGGTTGTTCATCTTATGCTGTGCTTTTCAACATTTAAATCTTGATTGTGCTGTTGAAAGAGAGTCATCTATCCTTTTTTAACAATACATACGAAAAACTAAATATTTAAAAATGGTCCTTTTTTGTCTCTTGTAAATAACTATGGTGACCTCTTCTGGTAGAAAGATAAATTTCTAACAGTCAAAGAATTCAGTACAGGAGCCCTCAAATTTGAGAAAGAAGAGCGGTTTAGAAATTGTACACCATACATTCAACAACTTTTAGTATTTTATAACACCCCTCCCATGGTCATTTCTATATAAATTGTATACAACAAAGAGGACAGCTATTTATGCAGGAGGCAGCGTATAATGAACAATGAAAAAGGTGATAATTTTAAAGAGAAAAAAATATTGTTATCTTTATTTAACTATCTCCCAAGCCAGACAGAGAAGAAAATGATGGAAATGTATGCTTAGAATATTAACATGGGGAATATTTTAAAATAGGGAGAGTTTGGAACTCTAAAAAGCAGAATTTAATAAGAAGAGTTTTAAAGAAAGCACTAGCCAACTGCCCATCATGAAAGACAGAGTGTTTACATGGCCTCCCCCCACCAGCCCCACTCACCCTTCAAGGCCAGCCATGTAAACAGTCCCTCTGCCGCCACCACCTCCTCCAGCCTCTGCCACAGTAGTTCCCTCCCCTGGGCCCACATGCCCCCACCTCCTCCCACGCAGCAGCAGGGCTTCCCTC
>JAGPOW010001296.1:14232741-14278083 GCA_030014935.1 Caiman crocodilus | reverse complement strand
ATTCCTGTCCGCGTCACGTTGAACCCGTTCCTGTGAGTAAAGTTTCAACTTTGTTTATTCACTTTGTGTCTGAGTCCATACCTACCTGCTCCCGTGACCTGCTGTCGTCCAGGTTGGTTTACCACCTGGTGCCGATACTACTTGTGGTAATACATCCTACTTGTGTTGTACCACATCCTACTTGTAGCATGGCGACTACTTGTCGGGACATTTATGCTGTATTTCCTCCAGGAAAAAGACATGAATGATGATGCTGGATGGTAGGGTGGGCAAGGACAAAGACTCAAGCCTAAACAAGTGGATAACTTGCAATGTAGACATGTCTAGCCTGCACTTTCCTAATGCAATTTTCTCTTTGGGAAAAGCTTTTTGTTGCAGTATACAGCCTGGCTGGAATTATACATGGCAACAAAACACATGCCCCAAAGAGCTCCTAATTTAAAAAGAAAAATACTAAACATATCAGAAGAATCAAAGAATAAACCTTGAGCCAGATTCTTTTCTATCTACTAGTTATCTGAATACAAGTCTACTCCACTTTAAGTTCCTGAAAAAACAGTTAATGTAAAAGGTGGGCATATTTTTTTGTGAATCAACTGTTTTTTGCATTCAACCTTAAGGGCAAGGTGATGATATGTTACAAAAGTTAATTAATAGATTTTGAGACCTTGAGCAGGATAGAATAGAATCACTGTAGAACAGATCCAAATCTCATTAAAGGCCCCTCTCTCTACACATGCAGATTAATGCACGACTGGATACAACATGTGATCCACACAATCGTGCCTCCTGCCATGCTACACACATGCACAACAGGAGATGCAATTGTGGGACTGCACATTAGATCCAAACACACTATTTCTAGTGCAGGGGGAACCCGATCCTCGGCTCCCCGTGCACTGGCAAGAAGCAGGCTCCCATGGCTGGCAGCCTCTCTTTGCTGAGGGGGCACACAGCCACAGGGACTGCGCACAGCTGGGACCAAGAGACCCAGTCCCAGGTGCACGTGAGATGGAGCTGGGGTCAAGGGCCCCATCAATTGTGGGGCTTTTGGTTCTATTTCTGAGTGAGGCTCAGCCAGGACTGAGCACCCCATCAGTTGTAGGACTCTAAATCCTGTCTCTGGGATGTGCAGCTGGGACTAAAAGCCCCATGTGGGGAGGGCATTTCAAGCACCCGAGTCTTGGGGATCCCCAGGGCTCAGGGGTTTCACACTGAGCTAGGTGAACCGATGGGGCTTCCAGTTGCAGGGGATACCCTGCTACATGTGCAAATTAATGCTCAATTGCAACCAGCTACAAAAGTTAGTAGACATTTTTGAGGTCCAACTTTATAAGGTGATTGGATTTTTTAATTGTACAATAGGTACTTTACATGTGTAGCAGCTCAGTAGGTAAAAATCTCTGAAAACCACACAGAAAGTGCTCCCCGCAATAGTTCTTTTAAATGTTTTTTAGTTTGCTGCCCACTCCCCAAACCCTGACTGGCAGAGGGGCCCCACCAGCTGGGCTGTTTGCTGCTGATTGCCAGGGAAGTGGAAACCACAGTTTTAAATATGCTGACATTTCTGCCTCCTCACCAGTTAGCAGCAAGCAGAGGGGTCATCAGGGCCCATCTGCCAATCAGTGGTAGGGAGGCAAAACCCACAGCATATTTAAAACCATGTTTTTCACTTCCCTGGCAATCAATGGCAAAACAGCCTTATTGGCAGGGTGACTTTACCAGTCAGGGGTGGGGGAGAAGGGTGGGAGGGGCAAGCAGCAAAATGAAAAACATCACAAGAAACTGCTGTGGGGGGCGCTTCCTACACAATTTATGGAGATCCCTACCAATAGGTGGAATAGCATCTGGCCCCTAAAACATTTTAATCCTCATGGCAGCATAATTGCTAAATAGGGGACAGGAGTTAGTATTCATGATTGTTATTCAAGAAGTCATATAAAGCAAAAAGCAAAAGTATAAAGGTGCAGGAAAATTATTCCAGACCCAGGGGACAAGAAGAAAAAGAGAAGGAAGATAAAGAATAGGGTGAACAGACTAGTCTCACTGCAATGCTTCATATGGGGCAAGACGGTGTCTAATGCAACAGATGCAGGAAGTAGAGCTTTGAAGGCAAAGACATTGACTTTGCATGCCATAGAAGAAACAGGGATTTGAAGAGTAAAATTCCCTTTGATTTTACATAAATCCAACACACACTCACACATTTTGGTAACAGATGGGACTCCATGTCCAACTCCTGCAAAGTAGTCTCCTCCTGGAAAACGCTCCCGTCTTTTCTTAGCAGTAGGCTAAGTATCCATGCTGCATAACAATCAACCACTGCTGCCATGGTGGCTACTTTTGCACTCTGCCATAAGAGCAACGCCTCAGGCTACTGACACCCTTCACCCCTAGTCCAAGCCTTAGTTTCTAAATAGAAGCATTTGTTTCACTATCTTCCTTACAAAACTGCAAACATAATAAGAACATTGGTACCACAACTTCAAGGTGAAAAGCATTAAATTAAAAATGGGCTATTTTGAAAACAAAGGACTTTTTTTTTTTTTTTTTTTAGGAGGGCATTTTCTTATGTACTAGATTCTGGTAAGTATTAAGAGATATAAGGTTAGCCACAGCAGAATGTAAGGGATCAATGTGTAAAACCTACCATGCCATTTTACAATTGTATGCGGTATGTGTCCCACTGAAGGCAGACATTTTTTGTGATGGCTCTCCCTTAAAAATGAATTTCACAGGTGAACCAATTATATCTGCTAAGCAAGAACTCTTTCTTTCCTCCTCCCTCATGACCCCCTCCTCCACCCACCTCCTGCCCTCAAACATTTTTCACCACTTTGGTTCAATTTCAGCTTTAAAGTCTTGATCAGAAAACATTACACAGATTTGTATTAATATAGCAAAGGCATAACAACAATCAACAGCTGGAAGTTGAAAATTAACCAATTCAAACTAGAAGTTACATTTCGGGAAGTCTTATGGCATGTGTTATGCAAGCAGTAAAAAAACAAAAACAAAAACCACACGCACACACAAAGAAAACAAAAAGAAAAGAAAAAAGATCACTGCAATTTCTGCATGGTTAGCTCTCTTTCATCTATTAGTCTACATTTTTTGTAGACTCAAATTTCCGTAAGTTTGATGGGATTAACACCATAGCTACTCCTTAGCTCCAAAATAGTTTTCTGCCTTAAACCTGACCCAAAGCAAACAATAACAGTTAACAAAAATCTTTTCTTGTGATGCTTCCACCCTGATTTTGGAGGTTCAGGAGTCCACATAATTAGATAAGCACCTGGACTTCCTGCTGCCTGTCTAAACCAGACTGAATCCTAACCCTCTTGTAATTCCTTCATCATTTATTATACTTTCTGCACACATTCATCATCGCCATTAGTTATACAAGTGTCACTGCTCTCATATGTTCCAATTTGCTAAACAGTACAAACAAACCAACCAACATGGAAGGTCATACAAATTCTTCCAGAGCGATTACAAAATTAAATAATCTCAAGAGAGCTCACAAGAAATTCTTAACAGCAAAAAAATCAAACGAAGCATCAAGGGTTTTGGCTTTCTTTTAAGCTTCTTTTTTTTTTTTTTTCCAAAAGAGATGACAGACCTCCCTCAACTGGCAGCACATGGAAGCTCAGGACAGGCAATCTCACTAGTCCCAGGACCACAGAAATAAATTCTGTTACCACACTGTTGATTAGATCGATTGAAAATTATGGCATCTCCATTCCCTGAAAACCACAAAGAGGAGAAATCCACTCCAAGCCCAAGCAAACAACACAAGCAGGGCAATTTACAACATTTGAAGAGCAATACCAATCAGCTCACATGCTGAAAAGTTTAAAGTGACAGTTCATTACAGCTCTAAAGCTGGGATGTCAAGTTTAAAATCTGACTTCGAAAGATTTCTTTATGAGCAATTTGACACACACTGTCAACAGTACAAGAGCAAAATTTTTCCCAAGAGTATTGTTCAAAGTGTTATGACTCTTTTTATTTTAGATACCGGACATGTAATGCCCTCCATTTTTTTTTTTTTAAGTCTGCTTTGCCAAAACACTTTACTTTCAAAACGGTGCTTCATTTCCCCTTTTGATACGTTTGTGATTAATTTGGTTGTTGGTGGGTTTCAGACAAGAGAATAAGACCCTTAAGTTTTATAGATGAAAGAGTTTTCTATTCTTCCTTCTAAAAGATCTAAAAAGGCAAGATATTAATCAGTGCACATGCCCTGTTATTGCTATTCACAACAAACCAAGTTTGCTCATGGTAAAACTCTGTTAAGAAAAGTGGTATTATCTCCAGAACTAAGTCTGGGCCAGACTTGTGGTTATCTGTTTTAGAGAAAAACTATTTAGGTTTAACAGCAATTTAAGCTTAAAAATTCTAAGTCCTAAAACCTTAAAAAGCCTCTAACTGCTTGTTAGGGAAAAGACCTTCTTAACTAGGTTTCAAAAACTAACTTGCTAAATCCAAAACTAAATCATGCTAAGCAGATACACTTGCAAGTGGGCAACTCAGCAAGAACTATAGTTCAAGGCTGCAGTGCAAAAATCCCAAAGTAGATGCAGTTTCAATATTCTATTACTTGGCTTTAAAAATTCATCAAAAAAGCTTATTAAATAAGGTAAAAATAAATAAATAAAATAATTCCTAACTGGTGTATGCATATTCTTATTCCCTATGTAAGCTGTATCTTGTCTAAAATAAGTCTAATCTATCATCAAACCACTAAGGCTGTGTGAAACGGCCCCATTCTGTTTTGACTTGCATTTTGACAGAACAGCATTTTGTTTTGAATTTCATTTAGATTTGAAATGTTTTGTTGCCTATATGCTATAATGGGGAAGCTTGAAACAGCCTATAACTTTGTCATTTCTGGCCCAATTTGGATGAAACATATGGGATGGTAGCCCCTTCTGAGGACATGAAGCCTGCCAAGTTTCAAGGAGATAGGTGCAGGGGTTTGGGGAAAGCTGCACCTCGACCTGCTGACAAGCAAAACTCATGACATGGGTGACAGTGTTTGTGTTAAGCTGCAGCAAGGTGGAAGCTGAATGCCTGCTAGCTCCTGCTGAGGCCACAAAGCCTGCTAGCTGTCAAGGAGGTAGGTACAAGAGCTTCTGGGGCCCTGCATCTCTGGCTACTGACAGGCAAAACTTGTGACATGGGTGCTTGTGGGACTGTGTCTGTCTTAGAGCACAGAGGGGTGAAAACTGCAGGCATGCCAGGCCCTGGTGGGGCCACAAAGCCTAGCAGCTATCAAGAAGATAGGTGTAGGGGGAGTCTGGGTTCTGGGACCCTGTACCTCTAGCTGCTGACAGGCAAAACCCATGACATGGGTGGATGACACTGTGTCTGTTAAAGTGTACCCTTATTCAACTGGCAGACAAGGTTCCTTGGGTGAATTTGATATCTTTTATTAGACCAACCCAAATGGTTGGAGAATAGCTTTTAAGCAAGCTTTCAGGTTCAAAAGCCCTTCGTCAGGCTAAGGAAGCTTCAGCAGTTGGCGTGTGCTCTTCCTGGATGCAAGATAAAAGATATCAAATTCACCCAAGGAACCTTGTCTGCCTATGTTCTTAGACCAACCCTTACTCAACTGACACCAAAGCAGAAAGCAGGACAGTTCAAACAATTGTGCCTTTTCTGCAGTTTTTCCATCCCTCCCCCAGAGCACTGGGATTGGAAGAGCCCTCAGGAAAGGATGACAGTCACTGGCCAGCTATGCAGTCAATAACAAGAGCACTCCTCTCCACACCCCCTTCACCGTCCTTCTCCTTACTTTAGTGTGTTTCCCTGCAGGCAAGCCCAGCTTGAGCTTTGAAACTCAAAACGTTTTGAAAATGTTTTACTTTGTTTCATTTCAAAGCTGTTTTGAAGCTGTCCGCTTCATTTCAATTTTGCTGTTTTGAGCTTGAAACAAGACAAAACAAAACTGCCGGCAAAATTTCGCACAGCCCCACAAACCACTACATAGATGCAATCTTGCAAAACTTTCCTAGTTGTTTTTTTTTTTTTTTCCAATCCATCTTTCTTGAATTTTCCAGAATAGCTCATACTTTATGGCATCATCTCACTTGATCATTTCTTTTGCCTGTTCTTCTCTGAACAAAACTATAGTCAAGCAAATACAAGTAACTCTATCTGATCCCATTATTAAACAACTTAAAGCCTACAGTACTACTGTTGGCTACAAATGTCCAACTTGGGATCCTTAAAATTCTGGTATAAACCAGAAGCAGACTGAAACACTGTAATGAGTTAAATCATAAACCTCGGGGCTGGTCCCCACATACACACACACACGCACACATACACAGTAGCACGGTACAAGAGTCAGGCATAACTATCCCACAGGCACTGGAGTCTGCTGTTGAGGCTTCTTTCAGCGTGGTGTTATCTTCCAGAAGGGGGTCGCTGGCTGGTCCTTCTGGCTGGACAGGTCGGGTGCTGATCAAGTTGGAGATCAAGAGGGTGCCGCTGAGGGTCATTTTTCACTGCCTTTTATCTGTCCTTGGCAGACTTTGGGGACTCCCCAGTTTTCAGGTTTGCCCAATCCAGGGGCTGTTGACCCTCATGGGACTTTCCCCTCTCAGTGGCTACTGGACGGCATCTGTCAGCCCCAGGGGTCCTCCGCACGTATGTGCAGGTTTGGGAGTCGGTTGATGAATTTCGAATAGGTCTCTGGGAGTGGTCAATCTGGAGATATTCAGCCCAAAAGTTGGTCCCTGGTGTTGATTAACTCAGGCCAGGGCTTCTAGCCCTTGATCAGTGACTTAGAGATTTCCCAGTCGTTACATTGTCTTCTTTTGAGTTCTTCCGTTGGTTGATCTGCAGTTTCCTAGGGGTTAATTGCTGCCTGCTACCGTGTTGCACATTCAATCACTGATTCACTCGCTTTTTCAGGGGTTAACCTGATACAGGGAAGGGCAGTTTGATTCCTGCCCTTGTTAATATTGTTACAATGTATAACTTACTTATGAAACTAAACACATTTAGTTGAAAGGTGAGGAGTATAAAATATAAGCTACAAAAGTAATGCCAAGGCACACAAATAGATAAAAATACCAAAATACAAGACGAGATACAAAATGTACGCATACAAATTTCAAAGCACAATTCCTTATTTTAAAGTGAAAGAAAGAGGAAGGAAGAAAAGGTAGAAGAGGAAAAACATATCCAAGGAGGGGAGAGCAACGGCAGGCAAGAGGAAAAGGGACTTTCTGCTACATTACAGGGGGTGATACTTGTACTTTTGTGAGTTACCTTCCCAGACTTCAGGTTGAATACTAGTGCCTGCTGTGTCCAGGAGCCTCCATACAAAAGTCAGCTCAAACCCTGGCTTGGAAATGTCAGGAAGGACCATCTTTCCAAGTCATAACAGAGCACAAATGCCAAGGCATTCCCTCACCACAGCAAAGAACAGAAATCTCTGCTGGGTTGCTGCTGCATCATCCACGGTACAGACAGCTTAGGAAATGTGGGAAATGGATGTGAACATAGGCAACATAGATATAAACTGCACACTCCCTTTTCTTCCCCCTAAAACAAAGGCTGATGTTATCACTAGCTCACGAAAAGCTAGTTTCTGCAAAAGGATCTCTTGGAGCCTGATTGAATGAGAAGAGGCTCCTGTGATGTTCCATAAGAAACTGAAGAGGGCTCTCTGAGTTACATTTGAGTAACACCACTGATATTTTGCTGGTTTTGAACAATGTACAGGGTCAGCAACTACTACTACTACAGCCCTGAGGTTCCTGCCTCAGGTTCCCTTGTCCTCCTTCAAAACTCCTCCTTTCTCCTCAGGCCACATTAGCAACAAAGCCACAGGCCAAATCAGCCTGCAGAGCCACGTCATCCAACCCACTGGGCTCCCCAGGTTTCCAAAAATTTGGCAATGGGGGAGAAGCGGCAGTGCTAATTGCCATTCCCCTGCTGGCAAATTCATGGACCCATAGGGAGTCACCGTGGACAGACAGAGTGCCCTTGCACACGGCTTAGGCAGTGCAATGCCTGGTTTGGGCAGCACAGGGCAGGATCCAGCCCATGGACTGGCGTTATGTCCCTCACCCAGCCCAGGGGATCATAAGGTTGAGCAGCACTGATCTACAGTAGAGAATGCTCACATCCAGCCCTCCAAAACATTCTTCACAGGCCCCGGCCAGAATTCAGGGTCTTTGGTCATACCTAGCAAGACAGACTGTGAAGCTGCTAATGGAGGACCTCCATGTGTGGAAAGAGATTCACAGAAGTCTCTCATTTCTCTTCATCTGCTGTGTGAGGATGACTTGGAAGCAACATTGCTTTTTACCTCATGCCCAAGCCTTCCTACGTAGAGTCAAGGGTAGGCCTTGGCCTCACAAACATTTGCGTTTTTAGATCCCACCATATCCAAAAACTAAAATGACTACGCTATGAGTTGTGGTATACAAGGCAAAAGGATGCCTGCGCATGCTATCAGTGGTCCTAATGCAGTTTGGAAACTTCACATGGACAAATCTACCAATGGCTCCCCAAAAACTAAGGTGAGAAAACATAGTTTAATACCTTCTCCCATGCCCTCCAGATGGCACAACACTCCTCTTAGACAGCCGATTGAACCATGGATGCGCCCATTCTGAACTGAAGAGGCATGGACAGGAGGCTGTCAGTTTCCAAATGATTAATTGCCACATCATTCAGTTCACCAGCACCCTCATACTGGTGATCTGCTTCTTAAGCAACAGATTTGGTTCCAGGAAAATATCACTCAATATCTCCCTGGAGTTTTCCTCACACAGGGCAGCATCCCACAGCTTTAGCACCATCACCAGATAATGTTAGTGTCTCTCTGGCCCAGATCTCCAATAGATGGTCCACAGATCATTCCACAGAAATCCCTCATCCATGGAATCTCCCATTTCTTCCTCTTTAGACTCACACAGCACAGAACACAGTCCTTTGAAGGGACTTTCCTACACTAGGATCACTGACCCCCTGAGCTGCCATACTATGGTAAAGCAAGTGGCACAATGGCCTGAATAGAGTGGTAAGCTTGGCCATGTAAGTGAAGCACCACCACCAGGAGGACTTGACAGCATTGTTTATTAAATGTCTAAAACCTTAGTAGGTAGGTGCCCCTTCGTTGCTGCTGTGGTGAAAAAAAATTAAAATGAAAAGCTAACTGGCCATCTGGATGCGTTTATAACCAGAAGCAAAAGCCAGAATAGAAGGCTGGGGAGCAAAGCCCTACATCTCCCCCCCCAATAAAGTAGCTATTTTGGAAGGTTCCAGGAAAAAATATTGAGGTGGAAAGGTATGCTGAGACCCCTAGCATTTAGGCAATACAATCTCTGCAAAAGCAAATAGAGTTTCAGTGAAAGGGGGCTGAACATCTACTTTTAAAATTATTCCATCATAGAAATGCTTTCCAACCAGCTTTCAATTGAAGCTTTTCTAATATCTGCCCATACCCTGCAATGCAGGGGTGGCCAACCGATAGCAGGAGTGCCACAAATGGTATAGGCAGTCTCTGTGCAAGGCACAGAGCAGACTGGACAGGAGGTAGGCAGCACAAATGGTACATAGGGCAGGGAGTAGAAAGCAGAGCAGCACTTCAGACCGGGAAACTATATTGGAATGGCACTCAAGGAGAGCATAAGGCTTAATTTGTGGCACATCTGACAAAATGTTTGGCCTCCATTGCTTTAGTGCATCAGAAATAAATGGGTCCTCCATCTCAGGGGCAGCCCATGTGTAGGGACCTACTTAAATTTATAATTTTGTAAAAATGAAGGGTGGTTATAGAGATTATGATGATAGAACCTGTGACCACAGGACAAGGAATAATGGTCTCCAATTGGATCAGGGGAAGTTTCATAGACTTTAGGGCTGGAAGGGACCTTGGAAGATCATCAAGTCCAGCCCCCTGCCCCGGGGCAGGAAGTCAGCTGGGGTCATAGGATCTCAGCAAGATAAGCATCAACATTTCTCTTGAAGGTGTTCAATGCAGGTGCTTGAACCACTGCTGATGGCAGGCTATTCCAGACCTCAGGGGCTCGGACAGTAAAGAAATTCTTCCTTATGTCCAGCATAAAATAATCTTGCAGTAGTTTATAACTGTTCAACCTCATCATCCCTTGGGGCATTCTGGTGAACAAATGTTCCCCCAGATCCTGGTGGTCACCCCTGAGAAACTTATAGGTGGCCATCAGATCACCCCTGAGCCTGCTCTTTTCCAGGCTTAAGAGCCCCATGGCTCTCAACCTGTCATTGTAAGGTCTGTTTTCCTGAACTCTGATCATGCACGAGGCTCTTGTTTAGGCCCTCTCAAGTTTCTCTACATCCTTTTTGAATTGTGGGACCCAAAACTGGACACAGTACTCCAGCTGCAGTCTCACCAAGGCTGAGTACAAGGGGAGAATGACATCCCAGGATTTGCTTGAGAAGCATCTATGGATGCAAGCCAGCTTTTTGCTCGCTTTACTAGCAGCAGCATCGCAGTGAAGGCTCATGTTCATCTTGTGTTCAGTGATGACCCCCAAGTCTTTCTTCCATAGCACTAGCCAGCATAGCACTGCTGAGCCTATAAGGATGCTGCAGGTTTTTCCTCCCAAGGTGAAGAACCCTGCATTTTCTGGTTTAAACACCATCTGGTTCTCGTCTACCCATTTGCTGAGCCTGTCCAGATCATCCTAGATCACCCTTCTGTCCTCAGTGTGGATGCTTTACCCCAAAGTTTGGCATCACTGGTGAACTTGACCAGTCCATTTCTGACTCCAGTGTCCACATCATTAAATGAAGATGTTGAACAATATGGGTCCAAGGACAGAGCCTTGGGGGATCCCAGTGGTTACAGGGCACTATGACGAATGACTTCCATCAACCACCACCTTCTGGGTCTGAGCACAGAGCCAAATTTCCCAACCAGTGGATCATGGTGGACCCAAGACTACAGTTGGCCAGTTTTGCCAAGAGGTGATCATGGGATACCAGTTCAAAGGCTTTTCTGAAGTCAAGATATATGACATCAATCTCTTCTCCCTTCTCCAGGTGATACGTCACCTGGTCATAGAAGGAAATGAGATTGGTCAAGCACAACCTACCTGCAACAAAACCATGCTGGCTATCCCTCAGGATGTTGGCGTTGGCCAGTCCATTAAGGATGGCCTCTTGAATAAGCTTTTCTAAGACCTTCCCTGGGATAGAGGTCACGCTGATGGGCCTGTAGTTTGCTGGATCCACTTTCTGGATCCACTTTCCTCCCTTTCTTAAAGATAGGCACCACATTGGCCTTCTTCTAGTCTTCAGGCACTTCACCAGAGCACCAGGAATTCTCAAAGATCCATGCCAGGGGCTGAGCTACGATGCTTGCCAGCTCCTTGAGTACCCTGGGGTGTAGATTGTCAGGGCCAGCTGGCTTGAAGGTATCCAGCCTCTCAAGGTGTTCCTTCACAAGGTCAGCATTGATGGAGGCCCGGGGATCTCCCTCACCCAGACCTCCCTGTCCCATAGTGAGCGTGGGCATCCCATGGGACTAATGAAAGTCCAATGCAAATTACCCATTTAATAGGTTGTTTTTTTCCTGGGCGTCAGTTGTCCCATCTGGTTTAGCAGGCCTCTAATGTTGCCCTTACTTTTCCTCTGGCTCCCCACATATCTGAAAAAAGACTTATTGTTCTTGATACTTGAAGCTGGCTGGAGTTCAGTTGCAGCCTTGGCTTTCCTGGTTTGCTCCCTGCAGGACCGGACCAGTGCAGAATATTCCTCTTTGAAGGATATTAGGAATTTAGGTTGGATATTAGCAAAAACTCTCTCACTATGAGGGTGGTTAAGCATTAGATGAAGCTACCTAGTAGGATGGTGGAATATGCATTCTTGGATGCCTTTAAAGAACAAGCTAGACAGATACTTAACTGGGATAGTCAGAGATGATCCTGCACTGACCAGGGGCCTAGACCAGATGTTCTCCTGATGTCTCTTCTAACCTACCTATGATTCTAACACTGTTGTAATGTCAGAGCATGTTCCAGTACCATCACTACTGATGCAATACTCATGTCCATTGACAAATACAGGACTTTAAATCATGCCAAATTCCGTAAGCACTGGTCTTCAGAAGACAGCCAATACACAGCATGAGAACAAAAACTATTTTTGACCCCTTTCTGTATCACTGCTTTAAGATTCAACTCACCATAGCTTTTCTATTATAGGAGGATAAGAGGTTTGCACTGGACTGATAGAAAATGCTTTTTATTTGACACTGATCAAGACCAAGCAATATTCACTAGTTGATTAGTGAATGCTTAAAATATGATTAGTCACATGCTTAAAAATAACCCAGGAATCCTAATGATGGTTTCAGTCTATCACATGCAGAGGCTATATATACACTAATGCAATTTAGGCTACCATGAATTAAATGAGTACCTAAGCTTTTATCCCAAAAATGCACATTGGGAAATAGCTATTGAAACTTCATCAAAATTGAACAGTTGTGATATGCAATACCATTTTCCTCAAAAGATTAGAGTTGCTACATTCTGTATGTTTTGAGCTAGGTATTATTGTAGCGTAGGGCTGTGCGAGGCTTCAGACCTACAGAAGCTTTGGATGCTTTGACATCCAAAGCAGCATGTCCAGATCAAAGTGCTGGCATCATTAGGCTTTCTGAAGCAGTTCGGAGTTTCCAAACCGCTTCAGAGCCACCTTGGGGGGAACTGCACCCCAAATTGTTGAAAGCAAAACTCATGTCACGTGTATGCATTACACCACAGTGGGGTGAAAACTGAAGGGGTCGTAGCACCTGGTGAGGCCACAAAACCTGCCAAGTTTCAAGGAGATAAGTGCAGGGGTTTGGGGGGAACTGTACCTCAAGCTGCAGACAAGCAAAACTTGTGACATGGGTGACAGTGTGTGTGTTAAGGTGCATCAGGGTGAAAGCTGCAGGCCCGCTAGCCCCTGCTGTGGCCATGATGCCTGCCAGCTGCCAAGGAGGTAGGTGCAGGGCTTCTGGGTTCTGGGGAGGAGAGGAAATAAATCAATGCAGACAAACAACTGCCCCAAGACAGAGACAGTCAGTTGCACAAGCACCCACGTCACAAGTTTTGCCTGTCAGCAGCTAAAGGTGCAGGGCCCCAGACCCCAGAACTCCCCCACACCTATCTCCTTGACACTTGGCAGGCTTTGTGGCCTGAGCAGGGGCCACCACCCCTGCAGTTTTCAGTCCGCTGCACCTTAACACACACACAGGGTCTATGCCACAAGTTTAGCTTGTCAGTAGCTTGAGGTGCAGTCCCCCCCAAGCCCCTGCACCTACCTTCTTGAAACTTGGCAGGCTTTGGGGGGCCTCACCAGGTGCTACCACCCCAGCAGTTTTCACCCAACTGTGGCTTAACACGTACACGTGACCTGAGTTTTGCTTTCAAGAATTTGGGGTGCAGTTCCCCCTGAACTCCTACACCCATCTTCTTGAAGCTTGGCAGGCTTCATGCTCTCAGCAGAGTCTAACACCCCTGCAAGTTTCATCCAAACAAGACAAAACACAACAAAGTTATAGATATTTCATTGATTCCCTATTATACCCTATGGCCAGATCTTGGGAGCTGCTTTGGCCAGATCAAAGCGGGAACCCAATCCGGAGCTGCAGATCGGATCCCTGGCATCCAAAGCAGCCGGATCCAAAGCCAGATCGAATAGGTGCCTACTCGTACAGGCCTATTGTAGTGCAGTGCACACTACTGGAGTAAAAACTTTTTCAGTAATAGTTCCACTTCATTTTTATTGTTACTTTTATTTAGGGCATGTGAAATGGGACCTTTTCTTGAATACTTACACCCACTTTTAGCCACGATACTTCCCACCACTTCAAAATAAAATTATTTAAAAAAAACAAACAAACTTACAAATTGGTTTGGGTGGGCAATTGTGTGCGTGCTAGTCACCTTTGATTTTAGAGTCCTAAAGTGGATTGCATGCCATATGAACTGGTAACAGGCTACAGAAACTCTTGGCCATTAAAATCTAGACCAAGGCTGGTAATAAATAGGGTGACCATATAGGACAATGTGAAATCTGGGACACTGCTTCTCCCCTACCCTGATTCTGCAGGCAGAGGCAGAGGCAGAGGCGGGGCACTACTGGTATTCAGGCAGCTAAGGAGTCAATGGCCCATTAATGACCCATTGTTTTCTTCAAATGTATTAACAATCCTCTTTTTTATGGTCATTCCACCAACCAAGTTAACCTATTAGGGCAATTCTGCTGTCTGATAGGTCTTCCTATTTCACAGTTCCTGCCACTCCACTTCCCTGCCCCATGGCCTATGCCTGGGACATGTTTTAATTTTCACTGGCTGGCCAGGACCAGTCTCCAAAATCCAGGACTGTCCCAGCTAATCTAGGATTTATGGTCACCCTAATAGTAAATGAACTTTGTTACCATCTGATGATGGTTGTTAAATGAACACTGTGAGAGGAGTTAGCAACTTCAGTTCAATTCCAAATAGACAGATATTCCCCTCATAGCAAGCACTAGTCATCCAATCACCCAGTAGCAATCTCAAAAGTGAAAGCAAGGACTTGGCTGATAAGAAGTGAGTATGACTTTATTTTTTACAAAAACAAAAACAAAAAAGAATGCTTCTTAAGAAAAGCCCCAGACGCAATCAAACATGTCTTCAAAATAAGATAAAATAATCCAGTGCCGATTTGCACTCAGGTTTAAACAACACACACACAATTCAGTGAGACTTTGTATCTTATATCCAGCATGTTAAGAGAGGATCATCACAGTTCCTCCTGACTTTCAGGAGGAAAAGTAAATAAATAAATACACTCCCTTATAAACGTAGGACAGTGGTTCTCAAAACTTTTTTGCAGACCACTTGAACATTGCTGAGGGTCTCAGCTGACCACTTAATAAATTTTTTTTCCCTACAAATCAAAGCACGCATCTCATATTTTAACATCAGTTGTCTTACCTTACAAGTACAGATATTCTCAATTGTTCCACAACCTTTCTGCAGACCACCTGAATGGAGCTCATGGACCAGTGGTGGTCCGCAGACCACAGTTTGAAAACCTCTGACTGAGGAGATTTTGAGCAGATTCACTGAATAGCAAAGTAAGTTTGTACGTTCTATTAGTTTTCCACAAATGGAACGAACTGGTGTGTTAAAGCTATACTGGTGGTACCTCTTGCTAGTCAGATTTATTCATTTCCCTTCTTTGACCTTGGCTTTCAGTTTACAGAAGACAAAACAACCAACCAACCTCAATCATGTTATCAATACATTTTTAAAATAAAATAAAATAGTTCGCTTACCATCCAGAAAAGGGTCCCAGTGGCAAATTCTGAATAATGTTCTATAGTAGACAGCACACTAAAAATCAAACAAATCAGCACCAGTAGAAATCTGTAACAAGAAACAAAATGCTTAACAATGTGCCAAGTTAATGCTATAGAGTTGATCTAAATCCAGTCCTGTACTATGCTCCTCTTCCCCCCCACACCTTTATACTGATCAAAAATGCTTTTCTATCATACAGCTTCAGACCATTTTTCCACTTAAGTGAATTCATTTTTTCTTTTGACATCTGAAATTCTCATTGAGATCAAAAAGGCTGTTAAGACAACATGTAAGAAATGAAAGATCAACTTCTTAATCCAAAAAACAAAATAGAGAAATACTGGGTACAGTAAAATCATTCATTAAAATTTACATGAGTAACTTTTTCATCCAAACAATTTCCATAGTTTTATATACAAAGTTTCCTATTATTTTAACAGCAACGGGAAACTTTAAAATATTAGTTTATTCATTCTACTGGGATAAAATATTCCATTGGAGGTATCTTCAATAATTATTTACATGGAAAACAAGTAAAGTCATGGAAGTTGTTTATGGCCAAATATACTGATATTAGAACAATACAGATAACTGTTTCTATAACTGTCATTCAAGCAGGAAAAGCAAAAGGTCATCCAAGACATCTACCAAAAATGTTTTGAGAACCAACATTTTGAAGTGGGAGAGAGATTGGAAGAGAATATTCTGTGATTAAATGTTTGTGAGTCAGCCAAAAAAGGGCTTCAATGAATACAAAGCCTTGTCAGCTAGCACGGCACAAACAGGAACAGCAGTTTGCATACGAACCCTTAGGCTTTAGCCAAAGTGCTCATGGGGCACATTTTCATAACGGTTTATAAACACATCTCTATGACCCCCAAGAAACACAGGGAGGAATTATACAGATGGTTCTGCATATTTCAGAGAATGCAAGTTCCTTACAGTTAAATATCCCAGAAACATGTCTCATGACTCCCAATTCCTTCTTGTTCTGTTCCTCTCATTTCACATCAAGAATCCTGTCTAAACTCCCAACAAAGTGCTAAAGCCATTCACAAAAAGGAGACAGCCTTGCATATAATCATCTGTCAAGCTCTTCCTCCTTTCCCAACCTCTGCGTATTACAGAACAAATCAATTACATACTTTGAAGCTTCACTTGGAGTTAGCCAGTTGAACTAACCTATCTCTAGGGAGAGAGGAATTGAGAGTTCAGCTGGCAGCATTACTTAAAAAGTCAGGAAGAAAAATCAGCAAATACACAAATGAAGCATTCCAGTGGCATTAATAGCTCTTAGCTGTATCACATATATACATTTCATTCTTCATTTCTTGTCAAATGGGTACCTTAATTTGTTATGCCTTTAAAGATGCAAGCAGTAACAAAGTACATAAGAACTACAAATACCTGAATTACTGTTAGTTTAGAAAACAAGGTAAGACTGTCTTAATACAAGAAGAAATTGGGCTTTGGATAAGATCAAAAACACCAACAGTGTTAACAAGCTTAATCTTGACAACAGCATCATTTTTTCAGCACAACAATAAACTAAACCTCTTTTGCCTTATGTGAAGAGAACAATATGCTCTCCTGACCTTTGCCATGCCCCAGAAGGTTTCTCAGTTCCCAAAACAGTCTCTGCCAGTTTGTCTTTTCTGTATTATTGCCAAGGTCATTTTCTGGTTCACTCTACTCAGCAGGTGGTACTGCTAACAGTTATGCAAAGCACATTGTACTTTGGGAGAATTACAGGAAGAATGCAATGTTAACCAGAAGCTGGACACTAAAAATTATAATTCAACTGAAATTGTAAGACCTTACATCTTAAAAAAAAATTGACTGTTCAAACATGTTAAAAATGTCCTTCTTAACAACATTGCAAGGCTTCTTGTTAAAAACAAAATGGGGAAAGAATTTAGGATTGCCTGGTCTCCAACCAGATTTAGAATATTAGAAAGGGAAGGGGACACAACTGGGATTTGTGTTCCAGCAGAACAGAAGCACACACTAGCATATTCAATTCTCTCAGCCATAGATAGCATTTTAGTTCAATTGCTGACAAAAATCAAGGCTTCATGCAATTTGTTGAACTAATTTGCCACACAGTAGAAGGAGGGGAGACAAAGACATTTTGTTCTGCAAAGTTCTTTAAAAGCTTTAAACTTCATAAATATTTCTGTCACCAATACCTGGCTAAGAAAATTCAGCTACAGTCTCTCAGCTCTTCTCTCAGTGGGGCTAGAAATAGATATCACCCAAAAAAGCAGAACAGTCATGCTAGGATGTATCCTCGATGCATCCTGGCATGGTTGATCTGCTTCATCAGGGAGAACGCTTATTGCCTGTTATCTCCATGATTCCTGCTTGCAGAGATGTGCCCCCAACAATACCCAAAGTTCCTGCAAAGCACATGAACTTCTTTCTAGAAGCAGGGAAAGCTGGGACACTTCAACTGGAGGCCACTTGGTGACCTGGAGCCATGATCAGTCAGTGGACATGTATCAAAAACAGGGAAAGCTGGGCAGGTGCTCCCTGGGCTTGAAGGGCCTGATCCTGTGTAGGAATCCCCATGGTGTGCAGGACCAAGCCTCTCAAGCCCAGGGAGCACTCACCCAGGGCTACAAGAGAATGAAGGCAGCTCTGGGCTGCCTTTATTTTATTACTGTAAAGCAGCTCAATTAATGATGACCTTTTGTCATAGCCACATTGTGGTGTAACAAAAGATACTGACATCTATTCACTGTCACTTCATCTCACCATGAAATATTTTGTGACAACATAAAGGCAATGAAAGGCAATGTCTTTATCTACTCCAAGTTCACCAAGTATTAGGACAACACACACAAAATGATTCTCTGTGGACACAGAAAGAATTTCCAATGCCATCTGCTCTTGGGCCCTTTGGGTGATGGCTAAAGGGGCTCACATATGAAGACCAATCATATAAAAGAAAAGAAAAAAAGACAACCACAGCCTACAACTGTGAGCTTTCTTTTGTGAGAAGTGGCTTTTATCAATTTACAATTTCACACCTACTACTAGAGATGAAAGCTTACAATCATAGCAAATTAGGGTTAAAAAGGGACTTCGTGTCCAGCTCCCTGATCAAAGCAGGACCATCCCCAACCATCTATATAGCATCATACCAGCCAAGGCTGTGTCTGCCTGGGCCTCTAAAACCTCTAAGAAAGGAGACTCCACAACCTCTATGGATAGACTGTTCCAGTGTTTTACTAGCCTCCTAGTCAGAAAGTTTTTCCTAGTATCTAATTTTACCTTCCCTTACTGCAACTTGAAACCATTGCTTCTTGTTCTGCCATCTGCCACCATTGAGAACAGTCTAGGTAGTTGAAGGCTGTTATTAAACCTCCCTCTCGTCTTCTCTTCTCCAGACTAAATAAGCTCAGTTCCTTCAGCATCTTCCCAGCCATGCTTCCCAGCCCTCTAACCATTTTTGTTGCCCTTTCCTGGGCTCTCCAATTTGTCCATGTCCTTTCTGTAACTGGGGGCCCAAAATTGGACACAGTGGTCCAGATGTAGCCTCACCAGGGCTGAACAGCTAGCCAAAAAAATGGCTGAATAGCTATTTTTCCTGAAAAATAGGAGGTGGCCAATGGGGTTTATGACAATCATGGATAAAGGATTCCAAACAGTATAAGAGTCCCCCAAATGAGTTAACATTTGTGTTGGGTCATCCTATTCAGGCTTCTGCTGGCACTGTTTTCATCCTACGTCCTTTGTCACCAGATAACTGCCTAGCAGAGGATCTAGTCCAGGTGAAATTAGCCAATGTAACATGCAAAACTCCTCTACATCATAATTTAAAGCTGGCAATAATTTAATGATTTACAAAGGCACATGCTGACAGAACCAGAATGCACACAACCCAGTACCATGTCTCAGATTCAGACTGGACTGAACTCTGTATTAATGATTTCCATACCACTTGAGGGTTGACATAAGAATGAGCTAGTACAATTTACAGAATGCTGATATCTAGTAAAAGCCCTTGAGCAGTTATGCAATTATGCTTTTCAATTGCTACAAATAAAGTAAGATGCATACATTTTGCTCACACATCACACACCCATGGTTCTTTGAGGCAGAGTCATTAGAAACAAATATTTGAATTCAACTACATTTTCCGAGTGGAAAACCATTCTGGCAAAAATAAAAATAAAATCCGGCTCTATTTGTTAATTACACAAGTCATTTCTCAAGAAGCTGCTAACAGAGGAGAATATTTTATTTACATCAGCAAATGAATTGGCTCCACTCTCTCATCTTCACAAACGCTGGAAGTTCATATTTTAAAGATCCATGCAATGACACTTTCACATACTTTCAAAGATCTGAATGCTCCAGGGACAATAATTAAGAGTCATTTATAAACACACTTTAAAAAGGTAGTGAGGCATAGGTTTGGATAGGAATGATCCTGCCTCAGGACTAGATGACCTTTGGAGGCCTCTTCCAGCTTTACATCTCTATACTTCCACGAACTTATCTGTTAAACAGTTGCTTAGCACAACAGTCAATGTTTTAAAGAACTTGCCCCCTCCCCGCTCAGTACAAGTCTGCAGTGATACAGCTGCACTGAAGGCAGATGCAGTTTTGGGATGCAGTAATAAGAAATGTTAGGTGCAAGAAACAGAAGTCGACTGTGCCTCTCTACTCAGCAATGGTTAGGCCTCATCTGGAGTATTTAATGCAGTTTGGGGCTCCACATTTTAAAAAGAATGTGGCATTAAATACAGTCAAGGGCTGGGAAAGCAAGTCATACAAGGAAAGGTTGAAGATGCTAAGCATGATCAGCTTGCAGAAAAGGTGCTTAAAAAGGGACATGATAGCAGTCTTCAAATACTGAAAGGGCTGCCATTAAAAAAGAGAGAGAGAGAGAGAGAGAGGAAAAGCGTCTTCCCTTTTAGAAGAGTGAGGCAGTGGAACAGGCTGCCTAGGGAAGCTGTAGACTGTTCCTGGACACCTCCAGTGATGGAGATGTCCAGGAACAGGCTGGATAGCCACTGGTCAGGGGTAATCTGGGGATATCTGCCTATGTTCTACTGTAGATATTTCCCATGCTTCTGGGCTCTGCTGGTTGCTTCATGGGACTGAGAGGGAATTCTACTTTCCCCCTATCCCCCTCCCACATATTTTGCTCCTATGTGTTGGGTTTTTTTTAAGCTTTCCTCAGAAGCACTGGGTATTGGCTGCAGCCAAGTCTGGGGATTTTGACTGGAGCATGCCAATGCTGGAGGTTTCAGGCTAAAAGTTCTCCCCTCTGCTCAGGTTCCGACCGTTCGCCATACTTGGGGTCTGGAAATAATTTTACCCCATGGCTCAGATGGGGATTGACTGTGGCAGTTTTTGCCACTCTCTGTAGCAAGGGAAGAACGTGAGAGCATTGCAGGGATGACGTCAGGAAGGCCAAAGCACAACTGGAGTTGCAGCTAGCAAGAGATGTGAAGGGTAACAAGAAGGGTTTCTACAAGTGTGTCGGCAGCAAGAGGAGAATCATGGAAAGTGTGGGTCCCCGACTAAATGGGGAAGGCAACCTTATGACAGGGTGCAGAAAAAGTTGAAGTGCTCAATGCCTTTTTTGCCTCAGTCTTCACAGGCAAAGTCAGCTCCAAAATTACTGCACTAGGCAGCACAGTTTGGAGAGGAGGTAAACAGCCAACAGTGGTGAAGGAACAAGTTAGGGACTATTTAGAAAAGTGGGATGTGTACGAGACCATAGGGCAGGATGGGAGGCACCAAGGGTGTCGAGGGAGCTGGCTGATGTGATTGCAGGACCACTGACCATCATCTTTGAAAACTCACGGCGATCAGGAGAGGTCCTGGATGATTGGAAAAGGGCAAAAATAGTACCCATATTTAGGAAAGGGAAAAGCAGGATCCAGGGAACTACAGACTGATCAGCCTCACCTCAGTCTCTGGAAAAATCATAGAGCAGATCCTCAAGGAATCTATTTCTAAGCATTTGGAGAAGAAAAAGGCAATTAGGAATAGTAAGTATGGATTCACTGGGGAAAGCCATGCCTGACTAGACTGATTGCTTTCTATGACTAGGTGACTGGCTCTGTGGGTACAGGGAGACCAGTGAATGTCCTGTACCTTGATTTTAGTAAGGCTTTTGTAGTCTCACACAACAGTCTCACAGGCATGCTAAGGAAGTATGGACTAGGTGAATGGATTGTAAGGTGGATAGAAAACTGGCTAGAGCATCAAGCTCAGAGGGCAGTGATCAATGGCTTGATGTCTAGTTGGCAGCTTGTATCAAGTGGAGTGCCCCAGGGGTTGGTTTTCTTCAATGCCTTCATCAATGACCTCATGACACCAAGCTGGAGGGAGTAGTAGATACACTGCGGGGTAGGACTAGGATTCAGAGTGACCTAGACAAACTGGAGGATTGGGCCAAAAGGAATCTTATAAGGTTCAACAAGGACAAGTGCAAAGTCCTGCACTTAGGATGAAACAATTGCATGCACCAGTACAGCCTGGGGGCTGACTGACTGGGCAGCAGCTCTGCAGAAAAGGGTTTGGGGATTTCAGTGAACAGTAAGCTGAATGAGCCAGAAATGTGCCCTTGTTGCCAAGAAGGCTAACAGCATACTGGACTGCATTGGTAGGTGTGTTGCCAGTAGGTCAAGGGAAGTGATTGTTCTCCTTTATTCAACACTGATGAAGTCACATCTGGATTTACTGTGTTCAGTTTTGGTGCCCCCACTACAGAAAAGATGTGGAGAAATTGGAGAGAATTCAGTGGAGAGTGGCAAAAATGGCAAAGGAGCTGCAGGACAAAACTTAGGAAGAAAGACTGAGGGAACTGGGCTCATTTAGTCTAGAGAAGAGGGGACTTAATAGCAGCTTTCAACTACCTGGAGGTGGGTTCGAAAGAGGATGGAGCTAGACTGTTCTTAGCGGTGGCAGATGACAGAAGAAGGAATGACCATCTCAGGTTGCAGCAATGGGAAGACAGACTGAAGGATACAGGTGCCCAGAAGGGTTAAAAGCTTCTAAAGGGCACAGTATTGCAAGCCCAAATAAGAAACTGTTCAGACATAGTAGAAACACAAAAAGAATGGAAAGAGACCAATGTGGCTGCACAAGGAACTTCCAGATTGCCTCAAATGCAAAAGGAAATTGTACAAGCAATGAATAGATAGTCAGGTCACCAAGGAAGCTTACAAGGAAATAGCAAGAACCTACAAGGACAAAAATCAGGACGGCAAAGGTTAGAGAGAGGTACACCTGGCAAGAGAGGTTAAGGACAATAAGAAGAGGTTCTGTAAGTGTGGTGGCCAGAACAGAGAGACCAAGGAAGCTGTGGTTCCACTGTATAATAGCAGGGAAAACTGTTAACAGAAGATGCAATGAAGGTAGAGCTATTCAACAGCTACTTCGCCAGTCTCCACAAAAAAAATCTAAGCTGCCACCAGACACCTAATAAGGACTGTTGGGATAAGGAGGGAAATGAGCTGAGGAATGAGATGGAAAAAGAAAAACCAGAGAGCTTATGGTAAGTCTTAATGCAGTTAAGTCAGAAAGACCAAACAAACTTCATCCCAGGATACTCCGTACCCTTTATAAAGGGTAATTATAAAAGGATCTACATGCAAATGGCAGGAGGTTTCAAATAGAGTCTCACACGAGTCTCAGCTGGACCCTGTGATGTTTAACATGTTTATGAATAATTTGGTTGCTGGAATTGAGAACTTTCTTGATGAAAATTGCAAGTGAAACAGAACTGCAAAGGACTGAGAATGTGTTGAAGGGCAGGAGCATAATTCAGACAGATCATGACAGGTTCTCAAAGCTGGGGTGGAGTTAACAGGACGAAATTCAGTGCTGACAAAGGCAAGGTGCTGCACCTCAGGAAGAATTATCAAGGACACAAATACAAAATGGGTGATAACTGGCTGGCTGGCAGCACTATGGAGAAGGATCTGGGAGTCTTGGTGCATCAGACTCAGTGAATGTGCTGTGTAATACAGCCACATAAAAAGGAAAGATAGTTTTGGGCTGCATCAATAGAAGCATTACATGCAAGACATAGGAGGTCATAGTGCCTCTGTGCTCAGCACTGGTTAGGCCTCATCTGTAGTACTGCGTTCAAGATTATGTTGGGGAACATTGATCAGGGATGGCGCAGGAATAGCTATGCCTACGTCCTACTATTGTTTGTTCCCTTCATAATTCTTAGTTTTGCCAGTTGCCATATGGGGCTGGAAAGCAACTCTCTTTTCTCACCCACCTCCACCCCACCTCCTGTTGCTACATGTGTTGGGGTTGGGAGTTTGCTTTCTACACAAGCATTGGGGGTTGGCTAGAGGGTCCTGCCCTTCCACTGGGGTAAGCAAGGAATTTTACCCTGTGGTCAGACTGGTACAGGTGTGGGGGTGGGTTTTGCCTTTTTCTGTAGTGCAGGGTATGGCCTTCCTTGGATTTCTTGAGCATATTTTAAATCAACCCTCATAGCAGCAGGATATTGGTTGCTGTTGTCCTCCTGCTATACCTGTGGCAAGTTAGGGTGTTATACCTTGTTGCATTAGGGTTAACTGTAGTTTACTAATAAGTTAGACAATGGATTTGTAGAGATGTTTTGGATAAGGATTTTAAAAAACCCTTTAAAAGGTGTTTTAGGGGATGGGAAAAGAAAAAGGATCATTCAAGCAGCGATGGTTTCCAAGCATACCTCCTTTCCAAGTTACACATGTATTACAGCCTTGGGGCCTAGAAGTGAGACTTGCTTGACTTGTCTTCCTTTGATACAAATACAAGAGACCTTTTAGTGTTATCAGTCCATCATCTTGATCCCCTATAACGTAATTATAGAAAACGAACTTTCATCCCGCAACAAAAAGAGAAAAAAAATAAACAAATCAGATGTTAAAGTTTTTAGAAAGAGGGAGCTGTAGTTACCACTCAGGAAGAGCAGAGCTCTGTGGGGCAAAAATGCTTAGTTCTGTTGCTAGATAAGCAAACCTCATCTACATTACAGTGAAGTAACACAGTTTGGGGGTAAAGGGGCAGAGGAACACAAGCTTTGATACATCAGTAAAATACTATTTTAAAAACCACTGCAAACAAGCAAGGATATTTCCTGGGAAGAAAATATTTCAATACTTTCTCAAATGGGACAATCTAAGTAGCTTTTTCTACCATCTAGATGTAAAATGAGTCCAAGATGATCAACAAAGGTTACAGCCTTGCTCAATGTAACAGCCTTCAAACTCTCTGAAGTAATTTCTAATGAATTAATGTCCGACAAGTTGACAAGTTATGATCTAAAACAAAAACCAAGTAGTAGAAACATTTTTATCTGCAATCATGTTGTTCTCTAGTGAATCACATGAATTTTCCTCACTATTTCATCAACTAAATAATGAAGTAGGTTCATTCTGCATAGAGCGAAAAAAAATATCTGTGAGGCTTTTCTCCACCCCCTCTAGCACTATAGCTCTCTGATGCATTATACAAAGCATTTAAGCACATGCTTTGAATTGGGCATTGCACTGCAACCCAAGACATAATAGCCTGAAACTACTGCATGGCAAGAACACAGTCACAGAGGGGGGCCAAGCCCCAGCCCAGAGCTAGCTGAAAGGTCTGCCTGGGAGAAGAGCAGTGCCTTCAGGGCTGAGGAGGGGGTGATAGGTGGGGAAAAAGATAGTGGCATTGAATTAATAAAAGACTGAACAAAAATAGCCCTCTTGCTGAAGCAAGCGTATATTGAACAGAAGGGAACAACCCTGTGGAGTCCTGCTGCCTGTGATCATGGACTACAAATCTCAGAGGCACCTGGAAGCAGGAAGAAGAAATGATGAGCACCCTGCAGAGTCCTGCTGCTGTGGGTCTGGACTGCAAATACCAGAGACCTTGGGGGCAGCAGAAAGAGGAAGTTAACACACAGACTATGCCGGGGGACTCTGATTTAACTTGAACCAGGAAGAGGTCTGGGACGTAAGTTTCATAAACTGGTTTGACTTAAATGAATTAAGTCTGATACTACATTCAAACAAGTGCATCTTGAACCAGTTTTAGCCATTTTAAAACTAGTTTATGTGCACTGAGATTCTGTTCAGTTACAAGTTTAAACCAGTTTCTTATGATTTAACAGTTTGTGTGTAACATCTGTCCCTAGCCAGATATATACATACAGACTTCCTTAATCTACCAACCTCTAAACTGGTAAACTACTGCAACCAACAGGCAATAATTCATTTTTAACACTTATTAATATGCTTTCCCCCCTCACAAAGTGCTTTTTCTAAAGTAGGGAAATTCCTAGGAATCAGCATTCAAAAAAATGAATTTTTATTCCTTTGCGGTCAGTATATTATTCAATTACATACCTGTGAGTGGTGCTGCCAATATGACCCGTGCTAATGTACAGGAACTCCAACCCCCGGGGTGCTTTTTGGCCTGGACAGCTTGACTCTCAGCATGTCCCCACTCATGAAGACTGACTCTCGTGTCATCTGCCATGCCTTGAACTTGAATACTGTTGAGAGGGTTCCTGGTCATTAAGAACAGTTTGCGCTGATCACACATGAGGGTAATATAGGGGGCTCTGCCTCCCCTCACACTGCTTCCACATGCTAACTAAGCTAACTTGTGGATGTCCAGCCTCTCAAAGTGTTTCCTCATGAGATCTTCTCCAATTATATGTGTATGAACTCCCTTACCCTGGTAATCCCGCATCCTGTCCGGCAGGCTGATCTTCTTGGGCTGGTGGAAAACAGACGCAAAAGGAAACATTGAGGAGATTCACTTTTTCCTGGGTGTTGGTTGTCAGCTGCCCATTTGGTTCAGCAGAGTTCCAATACCACCCTGGGGGGGCGGGTTCTGACTTTCCATGTATCTGAAGAACTTTTTGTTGTCTTTAAACCCTGTAGCCAGTTTGTGTTCTGTTTCAGCCTTGGCTTTTCTGGTCCACTCCCTACAGGTTTGGGCCAGTGCTCCATAATACTCCTTAGTGGTATTTCCCAACTTCCATCCCTTGTGAGCTTCTCTCTTCAGATTCAGAAGGTCTGTGGGTTCCCTATTAAGTCAAGGGAGACTCCCAGCCCTTTTGTCACCTTTCCTACGGGCCAGAATTGACCTCCCTTTTAGGAATCATGTCTACTTTTAGGATTGTGTCCTTAAGGAATGACCACTCATTATGGACTCACCTCCCTTTCAGATCATGGTATCTCAGGACATTGTCTACCAAACTCCTGAGCTTGTGAAAGTCAGCTTTCCTAAAGTTGAGGATTTCTGAAATGCTGACTGATTTGACAGCTTTGCAATGGATAGAGAAAGTGATCAACTCATGATCACCGTCACCTAGCTTCCCCTCAATCTTCAGGTCACTCACTAGCTCATCCCCTTTGGCCAGAACCAGATCCAGCAGCACCTTATCTCAACTACATCCTAGATACAAGGATCCCTAATCTTTCTGGCTCTGACTACTACCTCATGCTCCTTATCTATGGGAGCACAAATGACATGGTTCGGAGCAATCCTGGTCAGGTCATGAATGTCTACAGGGCTATGGGGTCTAGGTACAGAGGACTGGGGGCACAGGTAGTTTTCTCCTCAATCCTCCTGGTTATGGGTCACAGGCACAGGAGGGAGAGATGTATAGAAGAAGTGAAAAGGAGACTGCAGTGTTGGTGCCATTGCAAAGCCTTGAGCTTCTTCGATTACAGTCCGTACCTCAGAGAGAAACAGCAGTTTGTTGCGAAGGGATGGCCTCCACCTCACTCCAATAGGAAAGAAGCTTTTCTCAGCCAATGGATGAATTGCTTGACAATGGATGAATTGCTTGCTTTAAACTAAGATCACAGGGAGACAGGTGGACAAATCACCAGTGCAAGTCCAGGAAGTGACAACCACAGAATCAGGAGGTCAGGTAGCACAAGGGAACTTATTATGACCACAGCCCAAAGACAGGACTCTATAAGCACACAGAGAAGCCCAGGGCTTCTGAGGGCAGGTTTAGCTGTCTGTATACAAAGGCCAGGAGGATGAGGAATAAAAAGGAAGTGGCCTTTTGTTGCACTTTTCGCTAGTTTTGTGCAAGGTGATGACAAACTGGCTGGGTTAATTACGCATATTGGTTACGAAGAAAAGTACTTATTTTGCTGTTGGTTTAAGCAGGATGAAGTTTATTGCAAGAAGCGAGTACAAAGACATTGAGTAAGTCGTATTGCATTACGGGCAAGGTGCCGAAGACCACTCAAGGGCCCTTGGTGTGTGAGACGAGGAAGTGACTGGCTGTCACTCGAAAAGTCTCTCTCCCGGCTTCGCAACGTCTCACCTTTATATGGTGGGTGGCATGCAAGCTGTCTTGCATAGCACTGCGGCAATTTTTAGCCGATCGCGACTTGCAAAACACTGTGGCCAATGGGGAACTGCGGCCTACTTCTCCTTTTTGTGGATGCATGTTCAGTTAGTGGCTTGAGCATTGCTAAAGCTTCATTATTTGGAAATATCTCGAGCTGTCTTGAAACTGTGTCTGGGACTGTGCCATGAGCATTTGGTGTGCTTACGTCTGACACCTTTCTGCTAAGCAAAAATGAATATGATCTCCCAGGGATAATGGAGACCTGGTGGGACTCCATCTATGACTGAACCACAGGTATAGATGGCTATACCTTTTACAGGAGAAATCATGTTGTGAAGAAGGGCAGGGGTGTAGCTTTCTCTGTGAAGGAGAGGACCAATACACTTCCCTACAAGCAGAGATTGACACCCAAAGAGGATGGCCTGGATGGAACGCACCCAAGAGTGCTAAAAGTGTTGGCTGATATCATAGCACAACCAATGACGATGATATTTGAGAACTCGTGGTGTTTACAAGAGGTTCCAGAGGATTGGAAAAGGGCCATTGTAGTGCCTATCTTCAAGATAGGAAGGAAGAAAGATCCAGAGAACTACAGAAAAATCAGTTTGACCTCAATCCCTGGATAGATCTTGAAAAAAAAAAATCAAAAGTACCATCAGTAACAGGCTAATGAAAGGCAACATTCTGAGAGAGAGCTACTATGGCTTCATTGCAGGTAGATCTTACCTGCTCATAGAAGGAAATGAAGTTTGGTCGGGCAATGCATCACCTGGACAAGGGAGAAGAGATTGATGCCATATACTTGGATTTCAAAAAGGCCTTTGACTTGATCTCCCATGATGTCCTCATGGTAAAATTGGGGAACTGCAGTCTTGACAACCTTTTGGTCCAATAGCTAGGGAACTGGCTCAGTAGTCAGACCCAGAGTTTGATGGTACTGAGTCAACATGGTGCATGGTAGCAAGTGGCATCCCCCACAGTTCAGTACTTGGACCGATACTTTTTAATATATTCATAAATTAGCTGGATTTAGGTATCAGAAGTGGACTGGCTAAGTTTGCAGATGACACCAAATTATGGGGAAGCACAATCATGCTAGAGGATAAGGTGGGAATTCAGGCATACCTAGACAGGCTCCCAAGGTAGGCGGATCAAAACCTAAGGTCAAGAGAGCAGGCCTTATGAGGAGAGGCTGAGAGGCATGAGACTCTTCAGCCTGGAGAAGAGAAGGCCCAGGGGGGACTTGGTGGCAGCCTATAAGTATATAAGGGGTGTGCATCAGGAACTGGGAGAATATATGTTCACCAGGGCACCCAAAGGGAAGAATAGGTCTAATGGTCACAAACTGCTGGAAGACTGTTTTAGACAGGACATAAGGAAAAACTTCTTTACCATCTGAGTCTCCAGAGTCTGGAATAGACTCCCCGCAAAAGTTGTGCAAGCACCTACTATGGATACTTTCGAGAAACTCCAGGATGCACCCCTTGCTGGGGTCATCTGACCCCAGCTGACTTTCCTGCCCCTGGCAGAGAGCTGGACTCAATGATCTTATCAGGTTCCTTCCAGCCCTAATGGCTATGAAATGTATGCTAGTGTTCGGTCTCTTTTTCACAGTGTAGTGTGCCCACAAGGCTGGCTTGCTAAATGCTATCAATGTAAGTCTTGGAAAAGTTATGTCAACTTGGATCTAGGCCCAATCTACCTGAGTCCCCACCTGTTTGGCGACTCAAACAACTAGCAAATAGGGAAACTCATTTAAATTAGTTTAATGAATTGATTTATTTGCATCGGCTAGTCAAACACACCTACTTCTTTTCGGTGTTAGGTACGCTCTGAGGCCACCACCGTTCATTGGTTTGGTCAGATCCCAATCAAAACACTAAATCCTCCCTCTCCACACCCAACTCAGTGAGAGGGTCCCAGTACGTCCTCTCCCTGCCATCTCTCCTGGGGTCTGGGTATTTTGTGCCAGGTCAGGTTCCTCCAAACACCTGAGCTAAGGAGGTTCTCCCCTCCACAACCTCATCAGCACCCAACTTGCTCTCTGTGGCGCAGTTCCACAAAATGCCTCTATGACACTCCCTCTCCACCTTCCACCCTTGCCAGATGTCCATGTAACCTGGATGGTACTCCAAGAGGTACCCCCTCTCTAACTGAAGTGATCAGAGCAGATGGAAAAGCACTGTGGTAGGTGCAGGGATCCTCCTCCTCCTCCTCCTCCTCCTCCTCCTCCTATAGAGCAGAGCCAGATCACTAATGGGGACTTAAGCATGTACCTTTTAATGAATGAACAGTAGTGGGAACTTAACCAGTATAAACCAGGGGGTACAGGGGATGCTACAACTCCAAGGGGGCAGGATTCAACAAAGGTTGAATCACAGACATATTCATCCAGTTGACAAAAGGACAGGGTTAACAAAATATAAAACAAACAGCAGAACAAACAAAACTGGTTGGCAAAATATAAAAGGCACAAAATACAAAATGCCAACTAACAAGAAATATAGGGCATAGGTACCTGGAAGGGGGGGGGAAGAGGGAAAACACAATGACCCCTTTCCACTGTAACAAGGATTTTTCCCTGTCACTTCACTCACCACAAATCACCCCACCTGAGACTTGAACTTACATCTCCTACATGGTCCACAGGAACACTACCATGCAGCCATCAGACCTACTACTGCTCTGAGCTGCTAGGGATCTTGACCTTCCAGGAGCCCCGGCTTCACGTTGAACTTCCTGACCTCTCATTGGAGGAGCTGGCAGCAGAGCTGGTAACTTCTTGGGTCACCGCTCAGATTCTTGCTGGAGCTGGGGAGCCTCTGCTGCTGGCCGCAGCCTCTCATAAGGGATCCTGGAGCCCAGCAGGGAGCCCGTCCTGCTGGCCACTCACCGCGCTGCTGAGGGTCCAACTGCTGCCTGCAGGTCTCACTCCTCCAGGCTCTTCTGGGGCAACTGCTCCTGCCCCACTAGCCCAGCTCTTGCCAGCTCTTTGAAACTCCTTCCTTGTGGTCCCTCACTGGTCTTCCCCGAGTCAGCTGCACTGCCCCTTTTATCCCCCTCAAGGTGACCCAAGAGGCCAATCGGGGGACACGGAGGGCGAGTATCTGGGGCCTAATTGCTGAGGAAAGGGAATCCCAAGCTCTCCGATCATCTTTTGAAAAGGTAAAAATCCTTGGGCCAAATCACCACCAGCTAGCCCATCACATCCATTTAAACTGCTCACCCTCAGGCATCCTCCGGTGCAGAACAAGCAGGAACTCACAAACAGAGCTCTCACTTCCTCCGTCACTTAGCCACTGCTGCCATTCCTGCAGGAGCACACGAGAACTCTCCAGCCCGGACCAGGCTTCCCTGCTTTACCCAGGTGCCAGGAGGGGAAGTTCCAGAGATCCTTATTCCTGGGTTCGCCTTAGCAGAGTAACCCCAACTTCCAAAATGCCACATGAATGAACATCCTCCAAAATATTGTTCAACTATCTACACACTAAGAAAGATTTTCTCCCCACCCCCTCCCTTTTTTTTTTTTTTTAAAAGATGCATGCAAAAGAATAAAACTAATGCAAAGACTGATTCTATTGTAGCATGGCATCCAAGAGTCATTTTAAAACTATAGTAAGTTACCTGCACTCTGTGAAACTCGAGAGAGCTCCTTGCATGTTGATGTTAAATAGACTTTCTGAACCTTCCCATCACTAGTTTTTCATGCATGTCACAGCAAGGACTTGTCTAGTTTCCTGCTCCAACAGATACTTTGGCCCAGGTTGACAGGAGAGATTTGGATGCCTAAATTTCACCAGCAATCAAGAGCCTTGGAATTCCCACCTAGCCCCTGAAAGACCTCACATGTGAAGTTTTTAACAGTAAAATTCCCTAGAGTTTTGCTTCTGCACACACCATAACTATCATTTTTATTCAAGTATAAGATGGCTCTGATTATAGGAGGAAACACTCAATATTTAGCTGTTATACTATTCCAAAAATAAGATCTAGTTATTGGAGGTTTACTTTGAATTTGACCCCATCCCACTGCTACACCACAAAAAAAATATCTGACTCAGGTAGCCCTCTTGCCCTAACTTTTTCTCTCCTATAGCCCCTTCCCCTACCCCTCCTTACCATCAGATTCTGCTCTGAGGAAAAAATGTAAAGATTGCCAACCTTGAAATTACATACAACTGTAGTAATTTGTATACCATACACATAGATTTAGTTGATCTAGAATTAATGCATGTTATCTTTTCTGAAACTGCTGCAGGTTTTAGCACAGGTACTCCATAAGCACACTTCAAAGCAGCATTTTGGCATCTACTTACATAAGAGTACAAACTATTTTTTTCATGCTCATGCACACTTATAAACACCTTCCTCCCCACCCATACCTCTATGGACCTGTCTCATTAATAATATGATTCACCTGACAGTCCAAAACACACATTTACAGTTATACCATCATCATACCTGTTACAACAACTGCACTGTACACCTGTGCTCCCATTGCCATCTCCTTGAATGGTTACAATCATCCAAAATCACCTCCATTCCCTCCCTACCTCATCTCCACAAGTCCTCCATTTCCCTCCCTGTCATTCTCCTAGTTACTCACCCCTTCTCCATTGCTATCATTGTCCTTTTCCTCATAGTCATCACCATGTTCATTGGAGGTCTTATTTCTGAACAGTCTACGCCAGTCTCTTTTCTTCCAAGTGTCCTCCCACATCATTTTCCATCTTCCTGTAGTACACCTGAAGCCCACTCACTTCCATTCTGATGCAGTCCTCAACTGGGAGGTTTGTGTGTCTGTACATGAACAGGTTCCTGGTCTTCCACAGGGTGTTCCTGAAGCAAGCCCTGGCTGAACCTGGTTGTCAGAGCCCCTTGCTGCTTAGCCAGGTGTCCAAACAGCACCACCTCTCTGGTTAGGGTCTCGACCCCTGTCAACATAATAAGGAGTACAACTACTCTCCTCCACACTTCTCTGGCATATGGGCAGTTCCAGGTGAAGTGGTCAATTGTTTCTTCCTTCCACCAGCAGATTTGCCTGGGGCAGTTTGATAAGCATCTCTGCCCCTCTGTTTCAGTGCCTGCACAGCCAGTGTCTGGTGGGTTACCTGTCAGTTCAAGTACTTGTGTTCCTGCTGCAAGTCCTTGTGGAAAATACATTCCCCTTAGTCTGGCAGCCGTCACCAGGTAGCACATCCCCAGATGACAGTCTGTCCCTTGCCCTAGCCACTTCCTGCATTTTCAGGGTTTCTGGGTTCCCATGGTATAAATTGTCCTTGTTCCAGAAGTTCTCCAAGACCCTGTAGAACCCTGGTGGCTCCAAGGTCCACAGGCACAAGTTGGGTGGCATGTACAGCAGCAATTTAATGACGGACAGTGAGTTTAATGCAGAGATGCCGAATACACAAGATGTTGCAGCGCACTGGAGTAGTCTAATTAGACTCCAACAACCCTTACATGCATGAAGTGATACCTTATTCCAGTTGCACCACCTTTTATGGTGCTATTGGAGTATTGCACATCTGTGAGTTGTGGTTGTGACATATTCTGATCCCAGTTTATGTCCCACTTAGTTATATTTCCCCATGCATTCATCTATGCCTCTATTAATGGAGTCTGTTTTGATGCATTCTAATCAGAATGCATCAGAGGATGTGTAAAAGTGCCCTCTTCTAAAGTGTCTAGAAATGCAGGTATCATTCAAGTACTGCTTACCACATTAGAGAGAGAATAAGAAATGCCCAGCTTATAAGAAATAGTGAAAGAGATGCAAAAAACTGGACTATTCTACATTCCAATGCTGAAGAGGTCCCATAGAACAAACAAACACAGCAAAATACGCTATAATTAGAGATGCAGAACTTCTGGAAGCAGGGGAGTGATGGGAGGAGAAAAGCCCTCATGAAACTGCACTTATGCAGTTCCCAAGGACACTCTGCATACACACACTGCAGAAGGTAGCCAGCTATTTATCTGACATATTTCCAACTATTCCAACATATTTCCACTATTGCATCAGTGACCTAATTAGATACCATCACCAGCTACAAGTAATCCCAGCAATGCTAAGATGCAGTAATAAGCACTTGTTAACTGCAAGAATCCAACCAGATGCTAGTGATGTACAACAGAAGCCATCTGAGTCCAGTGGGCAAAGTCAGGTGGTCAGTTAGAAGCCTTAACAAGAGACATTTCCATTTGTAGATTAAAATAGTTGGCATCCAAGACGACAAATCACTGGGCAGTAGGACAGTATAAGCCATGGGTCTGATTGAAGTACAAACACCAGAATATCTTCAAAGCCAGGGAGGAGGGGAACTGCTGGACAGGGCCCATTCTAGCAGAATAAGGTCACCTCCATGGCAAGATAAAACTTAAAACAGACCCCCTAGGTGCAGCCCGCAGGACTAGCAAAATGCAAAGAATGAATAGCCCTGATGGAGCCTCTGAAGGAAGAACTGGCAAGCTTGCCAAGAGGGATCATGTTTACACTCAGTAAAATTAACACAAAGCAGATCAGATACCCAGGGGTGGTAAGAAAATTCCAGAATAAACCAAAGGCCTGCATTAATACAAAACCACTACCAAGAAGTCATTACCCATTATCAAATGATTGAGGACGCGCTACTTGATTTATCAGGGCAACTGCCACTGAGTCTGCTGAATGCTGTTCTGGCGTGGTATTTTATCTCGATCTACATTAGTTAGAGAGCACTGAAGACACATTATGTGCAAATGCTATAAATACAGGTTTTCCACAGAAGGATGTGCGAACCTCAAAATTTTCCCACCAAGCACATTTAAAGCAAATTAAGAAGAAAGAATCCAAACCCATCATTTGATTCAATTTTGTACACTACTGAACGACTTAACATATGATCATAAGGGGAAAACGGGATTACTCATCAAAACAAGCATTTTTGTAGGGCAAAATCAGATAGAAAAACCTGTTACAAATCAAATGCAGCTTTAAGATTCTTAAGATATCAGCACTGGGTATCAGATTAAAGAAAGCAGCTGGAAAGACTTTGATCAGAGATCAGGTCATTGATTAATTCAAAATAAGCAAATAGAAATATACCATTTACTGACAAAGCAAAATACTTCTTAGTAACCTGCTTAAGATATCCATCTGGCTACATAACCCTTGACTTTCTCCAACAGGAAATTTTGTTTGGAAGCATATTATGATTCTTAAGGCTGTAATCTAATAATCAGCTAATAATGTGTTTTTTGACAAGAGGCAGGATTGCAGCCATCTCCCCTGGGTCAAAGTGGCTAAGTCCTCTCTCTGTACAGAAATTCAGACAAAGGACTATGAAGAAAGATTATCAGATACTGACTAGCAAAAGGGAATAGGAAAAATAACTGATTTCTGGGATGATCCCTTGCTTAGAATTTGGTTTAGGATCCCCCCCACATGCCACTCATTGCTGATTTTTGCTTGTTGACTTGTTTGGATTTTCTGTTCTATAATTTTTCTCCCACTGCATTTTGCCTCCATTCTAAAAACCAAGCCTTTGAACCGTCAAGTTCAGCATTGCCAACATCAGAATTGTTCAAGGCCCTTAAGCTTCTGCTAACAGGATTGAACCATGACATTTTAATAAGGTTGGAAATAAGAGTACATAAGTATTTTCAGGACCACTCACAAACATACACCTGCAAAATGTAATAATCTACTCTCAATGGTACCTCAAGTATCATAGTTACAAGAAATACATGAAACCCTCATTAAATTCGGCTCATGGACACATAGTATTAAATAGAAGTTAATCAGAATACAGAACTAGTTTTTCTTTCTAATGCAAACACCTACTTTTCTTAGTCCTTAGCAAAGCATAACTTTTTCCCTACTGCCTGTTGCTTAAAGCAGGAAACAGGAAGGCAAGTCACGAGTCTTAATTTTTGTTCTACCACTCACCTGGTAGGCGTCTTAAGGCAAGTTACATGCCAGGGAATTTTCCAAAACCTGCTTTCAAGTATCCCACGAGTTCTCGAAAACCAAAAGATACCATCCACATTCAGTTTTGACTGTCTTTGAAAACAGACTTTTTTCCGCCAAAGAACACAATATGCAGGGTCAGTTTTGTGCTTAACTAGCAAGATTTTCAAAACTTCTGTAGTATACAAGCATCCTAGCTTTCACATCTCTCCAAATTCAGTTGAAATAGACTAACAGGCATCTCAATGAACACACCTGTGGCTCATTAGACTACTATACCTGAACACACACATACAGCCATTCAGGATGGAGGATGACACTTGACAGTGCATGTTGGGGTACATATCCTTCCTCTAATCTACCTGGTCTGTGAAGCCACAGAAATCTGCCAGAGCAATCATGCCCTAGGCACTATCTCCAGATATATTGTCCCTTTAATGTTGACCATGGCCCTTTACACAGATTATAGGAACAGACACTCCATTTAAACCCCTTTTTTCTATTAAGGCCCACCTTAATTTTCTATTCTAAAATTCCCATGGCCCTATCCCCCATTTAAAACTGAAGCCAATCAACATGAGTTGCATGACCTGCCAGTGTTGTTATCTCTTCCACACAGTTATACAATAAGATTATTTACTGAATGATCTGCAGCTCTGTCTTCTATGGAGAATCTTCTGTGGTTTGCCTCTTTGATTTGTATGTTGCTATACACATTGCTAGGCCTGTGAAACAAACACACTGAATATAGAAATATGACCATGCCTTGGGGAGAAGCACTCAATAAATAGCAAAAATTCTTGTAAAGACTGCAGGTACAATTGAATGCACAAATAACCCACTTGAAACTAACCATGGTACATTGCAATGTGTATGTTCCAAGTCCTGCCTCATGTCTTTGTTTAGGAAAAAAGTTACCTTCAGATGTGCAGTCATAAAGGTATACTACTAACAGTGATAGCTTAACAAAAAACTAAATAACAGACGAGGGCTTCCATAAACGCATCTTTTTCTGAGTGAATTATTCATAGATAGAGTGGATAAGTAGGAGTTTATATATTTGTGGTGTTGCTGTTGTTGTTATAGCTTAGGGAAGGAGAAAAAAGCATGAATCCTCTGAAATCTTAATATTTGCTCTATGGTAGCCTCTATCTGTAAATCAACTTTCTTGCTCTCTCATGATTCCTGCCACCTCTGCTCCCTTTTCCAGAAGAAAGGGCTTAAGCCACACCACTTTGCACTGTGATCCTACCAGACCTCCAGAGCTAATCCAGATCAGCTGAATGCACAGTGGAATATTTCGCAGGTGGAACCCATCTATGTCAAACAGGGCACCAGTACGAGTATACTCATACCTCCTATAGTTGTAAGCATTCTTTTTTTCTCAGGGCTTTGATTAAATCTCCTGAACATGTTCCTGAAAGAAAAAACACACATCTTTTTTTCTTCTCTTTTAACTTGCCAGAGACAGCAAACCTTCCTGGGAAATGCATAACAAAAACCTAAATTACTTGTCTTTCAATTGTGATTTCATTCTGGAATCCCAGATACCAAAGGTGTTTTTTTAGTCTTGAATAGGTTACCCATTTGGTCTTTCTCTTTTCTTAAACCATGAGTTTTCTTCTGATGTGTGCATAAATAAATCAAATACGTGATAAATAAAAGCTCTTCATTTTCTTCCGTCCCAACACTCCCATCCCAAAACTCAGGCTTTTCAAGCAGTCAGATCAGAAAAGAATCTAATCCAGTTTCTCCTTTCTGGTAATTTTGTTAAATTAGTTCTGCACTGATCTAACAGGATTGAAAAGAAAAGCTAATGACTCCTAGTGGGCTTGTATTCTCTAGAATAGGGCACGAGTAGCACAGGCAGCCTGCGTGTGTGGCATGTGGCAAACTGGGGAGGAAACGGGCAGCAGAGTGGCAGACAGAGTAGGGGCAAAACCAGAGCTGGAGATCAATTAGGCGAAGGGGAACAGAATGGCAGCTGGAGAGGTTGTGGGGCTAATTTGTGGCATGCCAGAAAAAAGGTCAGTCCCCACCGCTCCAGAAAGTTGTCTCATCGCAGAACACTAGGTGTTATGTTCATTTAAATAATTTTAAATACAGTTTTCTTGTTACAGTAGACAAATTGTGTTTATCCTGCCCATTGGTTATGGCTAAGTCAGTTGAAACTTAGATCATCTGGTCTAAATTTAAGCATAAAACAGAAAGAAAAATCTTGCTAAATAGATGTAGTTTATAGGGTACACATCTTGTCAAACTGACAAGCCCCACCCACTGACAGGTGCCCCGCCCCTTGACCTGCCCCTGGCCCCATCCCTGGCCCTGCCTTAGCTTCACCCCAACCCTGCCCCCTAGACACGTCCCTCTGTCCGTCATCTTGGCCACCATCTTGCAGTCAGAAGTCCCGCCCCTAATCCGTGACCTTTGCCACTGGAAACTCCACCCCTGAAGCCCTTGGCCGCCATGTTGCATCCCAGAACACCCTGTTCCCATCACATGGCCAGTGACATCAGAACAGTCGCTCCTTAACTGGGAAAGTCCTCTACCTGATAACACCGCTGAGCCAATGGGGGGCATGTATAGGGGTGGGGGTGGGACCTAGGCAGGAAGTCCTTGGCCTTCCTCTTGTCTAAATCTTGTTGGGAAAACCCTCCAAACCAAGTTGCGTGTTTTCTGAGACCATGCTAATACAGGCAGAAGCAAATATGGATTTTTACACTTTGGTTAGCCTCAGGCGCTGTTCAGACCTCCCTCAGCGGCACTGTGGGTGAGATCTCAGTGGTTAAGGCAGATTCCTGGACTCCCAAAACAGGTCTGGGGACCATGGCAGACCCCCAACAGACTGCATCAGAGCCATAGGCAGAGAGCCTGGGAGTGGCAGACAACCGAAACCCCAGAGGCTCTGCTGAGGTAACTAGCCTAGAATTATTTTGGAGGGGGTGGCTTTCTATGGTAACTGGGTGGGCCCATGTTAACTCTTTCGTCTCTTCACAGGGAGCAAGTATGGATTTTTACACCACACCAGTAAGGCCCTTTGTTCCTGCCTGACCATGAAGTTCGGATAGATGCCTGCCAGAAAAATGCTACCATAGTGACAGATTCTGAAGAGGGAGAGATTAATGACAGTAGCCCCCTAACCCAAATGTTTCCTGAGATATTTGGTGGCCGAGGGCCCAGAGCAGATGCTGGTGATTCTGGAGAAGAGGGGTGTTTCATTTTGAATGCTGAGGGAGAAGATGCTGTCTCTGGTGGGGAAGAGCCACTGGTGAGTGTTCTGAGCTTGGCCAGGAACTGGTGTGTGTGTGTGTGGGGGGGGGGGGGGGACGGGTCTTTAGCAGGGTATTGGTGGCAGGAAGGGGGTCAGGAATTGACTATCGACTCCTTAAACAGAGGGTAACCAGAGTTTCTCCTTTAAAATTCCTCTGCAGCTTGATGAAACCTTTCTCATGACACCAGAAAGACATCACAGCAGCAGCTCTATCACCTTGGTACTTGGAAAGAGAAGCTGCTTTTGTGGCAATCAGAGTCCCGGTGTTTCTGAAGAAGAGGGTACTGTGGCCTTTAGAAAACAACTAGGAATTGAATGAACTGGACCTGTCTCACTGCAGAGTTATAGGAGGCTCATGTAATCTCTTGTACATGTTTGTTGCTATAGCATACAGAAATATTGTTTGAGAGAGAGACTTTTTGAAATCTGCAGGGGTTGCCTCCTAAATGCACCAGGTCAAGAAAGCCACGAATGTCTGGACAGGACAGATGAGGATATAAACCAGACAATTCAGGAACTTTGTATTGAACTACGTATGGAGAGTATTCTAAATGCTGTAATGGCATTAGGGTACTCTATGGATCGTCTATGCCTCCCTGAGAAAAATTTAGCTTAGGGCATGGCAATTATAAATCATATTCTTCTGGTTGGAGACCCACATGCTGCTTTACATGGTGTTATTCATGAGGAGGATAAACCTCTAGTACCCTACATTGAACAGTTAACTGGAACAAGAAATTATAAATTCCTGTTCCAGAGAACAACGTTGCCAGGATATGGTATAAAAATAGCAAAAGGTGTAAATTTTGTAGAGAGGCTGATGAAAATAAAACTTATTAGAAACACATTCTTACAGATGTAATTCTTTAAGGGTTGGTATACAGGGTTGTTGGTTACAAGGGGTCACAGCTAAGGACATGTTGGAACAGGCCTAAAGAAAAATCTTGTTATGTCCATACAGGACAGCTGTAACTCGATGGTTGCAACAAAGTGTTGTCTTCACACCTAAGAACCTTACAAAAAAAACTGGCTCAAAATTTAAGGGTTTTGATTCTATTAGTTGCTGCTTTCACACCGAAGAATCTTATGATGGGGACTGGCAGGCTACGTACCACCCAAAATTGAATAGGTGTTGGATGCGTCACAACGGGCCTACAGGAACGAATCAAAGGGCAGGATGCAAAAACCAGGGCCATCCTCCACCACAAGGGGTGTCTACAGGAATGAATTAAAGACCAGGATGCAATATCCTGGGCAGTCCTTGACAACGACCTGCCAATCCATGAGAGAAGCCTTATACATATTAAAATTAGAAGTCCTCAGGATATAACCCTGAGAAGTGCAGAAAACACTCGTTTTCTCAGGATTCTGGAACTGTTCCCAGACAGGATCTAGGTATGTACTCATGTGTTTCATATATCTTTTTGTGTTAATGCTTCATTTACTTCATTATAGTATCCTTTGCTTACTGTTTCTTGGGGAGGGGGGTCTTCATTACAGCAGAAACAGTCCAACTTTATACCAGAAAAACTTCAGAGGGGGCAGAACAAGACAGGGGTGGTATGTACATAACCATTTTTAACTCTCTATACATAGAGATATTTGGGGTGTGTTAGTATGAGGCTTATGTCAGAACACCATTTTGTAACTGTTTACCCCAAGCAGAAAGCCCTCCTTGAAGAATGGAAAACCAGAGCAAGCATGTCCCATCATGTCTTTATCCTGTAGTGAAAGGTACATTTTTCTGAAATCAAGCTTTTGAAACTCTTCAAGTGTTTTCAGGGTGGTGGGGTTAATTTTGCTATGGGTCTTTTAAAGCATGGTTGTTCGGCCTTGTAGCGTTTAAAACTGTGTGTGTGTTGGGGATAGGGCTGAGGGTCAGCATGGGTGTGTTTTAGGGTTAGGAGATAGGTTAAGGGTTAGGGACAGAGTATGTGCTCAGCTTGGAAGTGGATTGTTGATGCTGAGATGTCAATATTATATTTCCCAAACGATGTCACACAAGACCGCCCAAGAGAGAGACAATGTTCCAGAAACACCAGAGGAACACGTGCCAGCACTGAAAACCACAGTAACACCCACCCTGAGGATCAGAAACCCCCTGGACCAGACCCCACCCAAACCAGAGCAGAAGCACACGGTAAAAAAAAGAAAAGACCACATGGCTCCTCAGAGGAAAATGCACCACCAAACCCTGAGAGAGCCATGTGTGAAAACACAAATACTCACCGTTCCAAAGCTGCTGTTTTGGGGTCTGTGAATAAGAAACACAAGACTGATTACTCACACACTTTAGAGAAACCTGAGGAGGTTCTCCCCATGTGCTTGAAGGATCAGGATTATTTCTCAAGGGAAAAGAGGAGACTTTCCGGGTCTGTTGATACACATGATGCCTTGAAGAATCATGATTATTTTTCAAGAGAAAAGAGAAGACGTTGGGGGGTTCCTGGCACCCGTAGAGCCTTGAAAGATCATGATTATCCTGCAACCAAAAGGGCGCATGTTGTACAGAGGGGAGGTGGGCTGTATGGTTCCAACATTAGGCATGGTATGCATCATAAAAGGGGAGGCCCTGATAAACCTGAGAACAAGTGGCTTGTAGGTCAAAAATAAGGGCCTGTTTAAAGACGAGGGTGGAAAAGGCTAAGCATATATTGAGAAGAAATAAGAGAACCCCTACTGAGAACCCCACTATTGCCCCAAACCTCCCCAAGCCTGTGGAGCCAGAGAGCAGGTCTGATGAATGTAATATTGAAGACCCTCTAGAGGGTCTCTCCAAAAAAACCACTCCCCCAAGCCTGTGATATCAGAGAGCTGTGTTGCTGAAAATGAATTAGAAGACCCTCTAGAGGGGCCCTCAAAAACCCCAGTTCCCCTCAGTTCTGTGGAATCAGACAGTGAAAATGGTGAAAGGGATTTAGAAGATGCCTCAGAGGGTTCCTTGAATGTAGACCCTCCTGAGCTTGTGGAGGATGTCATGCCGGATGTAGAAATGGTATGGGTGAGAAGGCAGGAGTGGCCTATAGCTAGGTTCGGAGCCCAGGTATAGGTATATAGAGGAGTTTCGTTTTAGGGATCTCGAACCTGTACCTGTACATGTGGCTTTTGAAGCCATAAGAAGGGGGGTAGAACAAATTGTAGAAAATCTCCACTGTTTATTCACACCTGCTGATTATGCCTAGCTCCATATTGAAGCAAATGGCATGTGCGACTGTTTATATTCCCCAATGATTAATTTAAATGACATGTCAACTGACCTGTTTTTAGAGTGGATCAGCAAGCTCTTACAAAGTCAGAGAGAAATACTCTTTGATTCAACATGCCAGTTGATTGTGGTAGTTGTAAGAAGTATGGGTGGTGGTGGCCAGAGAGTGATAAATTCTATCCCCTATCCCAAATTATTGCAAAAAAGAGATGGTATTTAATTGATCTTAACACCTTTGCTACTAAGCTGTGTTTTGCTGGTAGTTTGCTTGCTCTGACCACTCTCAGAGGAGCCACAGATGCAGAGCTGCTACACGGTGCAAGCCAACTGCACGAGAAATTGGGGTGGTCAGCACAAAAGCAGGTTATGTTGAAGGACGTAGGCTTGTTTGAAGATCTCATAAAGGTTAACATCCATATAGTTATGCATAAGGAGAAACCAGGGTGGAGTTTCTTTAAAACACACAGCACGCCCCAGTACCCAGACACCTATTTCCTTATGTTGCAGGATGAGCATTATTGTGAGGTTCTGGATGTGAAAAGAGGTTTGGGGGCAAGAAATTATTGCGATCTTTATCAGGCGTTGTACAGCCATAGCCACACATGCAGGTTCTGGTGCCGTCTCTGTCTGACCCCAGACTGCGCAGATAATGTGGGTGAGGCACAGAGGTGTCCGAACTGTAACCTGGTCTGTCAGTCCTCAGGGTGCTTAGTGAGAGACAGACTTCTGGCTTCCCAGAAAACATGGCGCTATGAATGTAAATCTTATGTGGACAAAAACCATGAATGTAAGAGGAAGCAATGCAAACAGTGCTATGGGCAGATCAAAGGTATAGACAAGCACCAGTGTTTTATGCCCCAGATTACTAAACCTGGAATAGGAAAGGGTTACATTTTTTGTGATTTTGAATGTATGCAGGAGACTGGGATGCATGTACCGACTTACATTTTTGCAGTGGAGTTAGCTCTAGAAACTCCCTGGAAGGGCAAGACCCAAGAGACAGAGCAGACTTGGGGATTTAAAGGCAAAGAATGACTCTCAGACTTTATTAAGGTCTTTATCGATAAAAAGTATCAGAGCTACAATGCCAAGGGCTATGACAGCTACTTCATTGGTAGACAACTATTAAAAGAAAAAAAAAATGACCGTGAATCTCATTACCCAGGGAGGTAAGCTCATGTGCATACAAGTCACCAGCCTAAATATCTGTTTCATAGATTCTTTAAGCTTTCTGCCTATGACACTTAGCGAACTCCCCCAGGCCATGGGTTTTGAAGAACACAAAGGTCATTTCCCACATTTTTTTTCAACACATGGGAAAATGAGAATTATGTGGGGCCTCTCCCTGAAGCAGAGTACTATGGGGTTGAAAGCATGATGCCTAGCAAGAAAGAGCAATTTTTAGATTAGTATGGGGTACTGGGACAACCGTTATAAGCCCTTTGATATACAAAAAGAGCTGGCCTATTATTGTCAGGGGGGTGTAAAAATTTTGAAGGAGGCCTGTCACCTCTATAGGAATGAGATCAGAAAAATGACTTGGCAGGTAGAGATGGTGAAAAAGGAGGGTAAACTAAAACGTGTAAATCTCTGCATAGACCCTTTCCAATATATCACACTGGCTTCTGTGTGCATGGCCATGTACAGATTTATGTTTTTGAAAGACCAGACCATTGCACTACTTCCCCCAGACAACTACCACAAAGAAATTCTCGACCCCACTATCCAGTGGCTTGTGTAATCTCTCTGAAAAAGAAAATATTCAAATTCAGCACACCTTGCAGGGTGGGGAATTTCAGGTGGGGGGCTATTTTTTAGACAGCTATGGCATCATTGATGGGAAACCCACAGCCTTTGAATTTAATGGTTGTTTTTTCTACGGCTGTGTCATCTGCTACAATGAAAATGAGTGGAACCCTTTGACAGGGACAACTTACGGGTTTCCGAGTTATCAGACTCAGCACAAGGCCAATTACCTTAAGAGAGTGGGGTTTACCACCAGGACCCCCCTCTCATCAGGACGGGTCATTCCTCTCATTGGGAGCATAAGTGGAAGATTTTGTTACAATGAGATGGGGAGCTTTCTGAGTTCTTAAGCAGAGCCCAGTTGCCTTCTCCTCTGACACCTAGGGATGCTCTCTTTGAGGGGAGGACTAATAGTTATATTATAAAGCTAACCCAGGGGAGCAAATTCACTATTATGATTTTACCAGTCGCTACCCATCCCTCAACAAAACAAAGGGCACCCCAAAATCATTCATGACAATTTCGGACCCCTGTCAAGCTATTTTCGGTTGGCCAAGGTGAAATTGTACCACCATGCGGGCTCTTTTTCCCCAGTATTGCCTGTTGGTGAGCGGGAAACTCCTGTTCCCACTGTGCTGCACCTGCGCAGAAACAAACCAGCCAAAATGTACTCACACGGACAAGGAAAGGGCCCCCTGGGCACTTGGTGTACACCTGAATTGAACTAAGGCATCACAAAGGGGTACAAAGTAGCTAAAATCTATGTGGTCTGGCATTTTCTGGAGATGAGTAACAAACTTTTTGAAAAATACATAGCCCTCCACATCCAACAGAAATGGGAAGCTTTGGGGTTATCCTACCTGGTGTACCAACAAAGAAAAGCAAGAACAATACATGGCCAATTTCTTGCAAAAACAAGGCGTTTCTTTGCAACCTGAGCATATTAAACCAAACCCCACAAAACGGCAAATTGCAAAATTATTTCTAAATTCTTTGTGGGGTAAATTCAGCCAGAGAACAAATCCCCCAAACACCTGTATTGCGAGAGACCCTGAAGACCTTTTTGGCTATCTCTTTTCGCCCACCTATGACATTTCCTCCTGTGACTTTATCGATGATGAGATGGCCTACGTGTCCTGGAAGCATGCCAAAGAGCGTTACACATTGTCAGGCAACACTAACATCTTCATAGTGTGCTTCACTACAACATATGCACGTTTGGAGCTGTATGAGTTGTTAGACAGCCTGCAAGACCACTGTCTATACCACGATACAGACTCTGTGATATTCGTGAGCCATGAGGGAGACCAGAACCCCCCGCTTGGCAATTATTTAGGCAACCTCACAAGAGAGATCCTGGCAGATGAGCATATCACAGAGTTTGTGTCAGCAAGCCCCAAAACCTGTAAGTATAAGCTGTCGGGAGGAAAGGTCTGCTTAAAAGTCAAGGGGATTACCCTGAATGTGGCCAACTGTGAAAAAGTCAATT
>JAGPOW010001296.1:14195712-14232641 GCA_030014935.1 Caiman crocodilus | reverse complement strand
GGGGCTTCTCAGTAACGCTGCCTCCTCTCTGGGGCTTCTCAATAAAGGCTGCTGTCCCTCTGGGCTCACCACAATGCTGCCCCCTTCTCCAGGGCTCACCATGCCCGCAGTGGGGCTTCTCCACAATGCTGCCGCCTTCTCTGGGGCTGGGGTCTGAGCACTCCAAATGCTGCGCCCTCACTGGCCCTGGGTCCCCACACTCCGCTGTGAGTCCCCTATAAGGCCTCCTCCAATCCCTAATAGCCTCGTCCAAAACACCAGTGATAAACAATAACACAACCACAAGCCCCTAGGCTATAACATAAATGGAAACCACCCAGCCATAACAACAGTCCAGCCTACCAGGGAATACTCCATCCTTCAGCCATGTCAGAGGCTGCCCCTTCAGTCAGGCTGTCCCTCTCTTCCATCGCAGACAGCTCCTTCCTCCTCGGCTGCTGGCAGGGAACTGCCTCTGTTCTCAGCTCCTAGGTTTATAAAGAAGCCAGTTCCTGCCCCTTTCAATCAGCTGACCACTGGCAGGTGTGATCTCTTGATCCCTCCAGTTGCCCTGGCAGCCAACAGCTGGGCTCCTTATTCCCTGCTAGGGCTCTTTCCCTAGCACTTTTCCGCTCTTTAGTAGCAGGGCACCTCAATGCTCTGCGACAGCGGTCTATGGGGTATTTAGCACTGGCTGTAAGCAAGGTCTCTGCGTGACCCAACTGAATACCTGGAGCCACCTTCACTTTCTTCACAAAAAGTGAGGCATGCGTGATTTGTAGTTTACACTGTCCAACCACCAGGGTGCCCGTCAAACAGAAGGCGTCTTTACTGCGAGTCAGTTTAATTTTCATGTCCATGCCGTTCAACAAAAGTTTTTCTTGAAAAAACAAATTGCTGTGGAGGTGGCCTAGCAGCTCTACCTTTCTGGTCCCAACAGTCAGGCTTGCCCATCTCCTAAACCTGTGGTTATCACCATCCAGGGCGACCACTTCATGGCTGTCTAGGGTTGTCTTCGTCTTTCAGACCAGCTGAAAACAGAGTGGCGAGTGTGTCATCACTGTAGTTGAACACTGATTCAATGAAGGCTCTGTAAGGGTAACAATTGTTGCTCTGGCTTATGAGACCATCTCCCAGAATGACATCCAGCTGGCTAAAAACAGAGGCTAAGGGTAATTCACTAGCCTTACTGCAGCCCCATCATCGAGATCGGTTCCATCACCCTTTACAATCTTATAACAAAGGTACTGCAATGTGTTGTTCAAATCCATATAATCTTCGCCATTGCCAGCAATGAAAAAGTCAAAGGAGGCAGACTCTGTAATAGCTGAGACTGGGGAAGGTCTCAATGTATAGACTTTTCTCAATGCTGGTCTGTGTGGGGGCTATTTGAAACAAATCCAGCTCAGATTTGGTACATTCTTCAGATCCGACATGAACAAAAGCCATGGCAGTCAAAATATATTTCTTTTTCATCCAGGAGAGTGCCCCTTCTTCCTCCCAGACAGCTGCTTCTTGGTCTTCCGTTTCTGTCTGACCTGATGCCTTAGCTTCGTTCTCTTAAGGGGTTGGCATGGGCCTGTATACAGGGAACATGATGCAGCTCTCTTTCTTTTAAGGCTCCTTTTTTTAATATACACAAGACCAGACCTGCCCTGATTTGTCGACCGGCCTACCTTATCCAGAACAGCTTGGGAGACGTGGCCGATCACATCCTGGGCTATGTTTTGAGTGGTGTTCTTAACATGGGGTTTAATAATCTCCAGGTCCCTTTTCAGAAGAGGGATGGCTTTTCTAAACAAACTGCAGAATATGCCCCATACATCACAGCCCCATACATCACAGGCATCCCCTGATAAAACCAGGGAGACCATACCCAGCTTGAGTTTTGTAATAATTTCTGTACAAGGCTGGATCCCCATAATTTTTGACCACCACCATTGTGCTTTTTCTTCATTCAAAACACCAAAGTTCTTCAGGGACACAGCTGGAGCTTAACAATCATCTTGCCAAAATGAAATGAGACGTGTCTATTCTGATCCGTTTTTATTTCAATGCTGATTGTGTCACAGTGGTGCTGACTCATGGGGATATAATGTGGCTTGTCATATGTGACAGTGACAAACTCGTTTTTTCCATGGGTAGGTACTCAGTGTAGCAAGGGAACTGAAAAGTCCCCAACAAGCTGATGTTCAACAATGTCCGTGTAGAGATGCAATGAATTGAATCCTCAGTAATATCTGCTGTAAAGGGGTGTGGAAGAAGGGGAAAATGGAGATGAATCTCCATTATATGTAAGGGTGCAAAAAACCCCCATGTATTCAGCTTAGGCTATCAAAAGGACATGACCCAAAAACTCCAGACTAACACAAGACTAGGGCCATCCTGTCCTAGTCTAGTAAAAAACAAAAACTGAGCACAAAACTAACCACAAACTAGCCTGCTGAGTCAGCCCAAAAAGGGAAGTGACCCCTGAGGTTACAAGTCAGAAGACCCTTAAAACCTGCTAACAAAGATAAATTGATGCTAACAAAAATAAAATGAAGATATGCACATTACTAACGAAGTCATAGCAAATGCTGATTGGTATATGTCGTTGCTATGCTTATGATATCATATTTTCTATATGAACTCGCCTCACCTGTTGTACGGAGTCAGACCTCTTCACAATTCTCCAATTGTGTATGAGTCTGTCCGGAAAGCATTCTCTAATAAACCAAGCTTCTGCTGACCTGACCTAAAGTTTGCTGCGTGTGTTTACCACGACAGAGGAGTTTTCTGACAGTGGACCCGGGTAGTAACCCCAAAATATAGGCTAGTTCACCACTCTTATGCAAAAGCATACGAGTTATCACTGGCTTTCAGTCTAATTTTTCTGCTCACCTGATCATAGAACATAACTAATTCAGTCAGGGTAGGGTGACTGGCAATGATATCATTCATAAGATCCAACAACTCTGTGATGGATGAATAATATCCTGGGTGCCGGACATACCCTCATTTTTTATCTTCAGAAAAGATTTCAAAAAGGGCGTCTTCGTTGATGTTGTTCCAGTGTGGGTATTGTATTTCTGCTAACCCTACCTCCCATTTCCTCCAAAGATCCAGAGGTTTAAGCAACTGTATGGTAAAGTTCGAGCTGGTGTTCTGCGGGAAAACCTTGGCGCAGACATTACTGGTTAAAGTGATGTAAAAACCACCATCACTCATCTTGCTCTTTCAGCAGTAGTAATGCCTTGTCTTTTATTCTAAATGTTACAGGTTTGGGAGGCTTCTACCCAGCTATTAAATTTAGCTGGCCACCCTAACCTTTCACAAGGAACTGTTTCTTTCTCCCCTTTCCTTTCTCTGCTAGGACTTTTTCAATCCTGCAAACTTTGTCCTGTTTTGGGTTCACGATCTGTAATTCTTCAGGATAAAAAGAACCCTTGATTGGCTCATCTTTGTAATCTTTTGGGCAGTAGAGGGGGGTCTGCACTCGCTTAATGACTTCATCCACTATGATGATTTCATCAGTGAAAATTTGTTCCAAACCTTTTTCAAATCTCCCTTGGGTTCTAGACACCCTCACGTGGTCTTCTTTTCTGAGCAGGGGTGTTGCTGTTTTTGTTTTAAAGTAGTCTCCATGCACTGTTTTTCACATACAGGGAAAGTTTGAGGCGTTCACATCAACAGGCCTGGCTCAGATAGTTCTGTGAAAGCTGTGGTTATAGCTCCTTAGAAACTCTGGTAACACATTAATGTAGTGAAAGGTGTTGTGGGCTGTAAGATACCTCCACATCTCTGATTGTAATGTTCTATTAAACCTTTCTACAACTGCTGCTTTCACTTCATTATTTGTAGCAAAATGGTGGACATTATACCCTTTTAGCAGTTTGCTTAAAGGCTTATTTAAAAATTCTTTGCTCTGGTCAGTCTGTAGTTTTTCAGGCATGTGACCCATTGAGAAAATACTTTTAAAGCCCGTGGATATTTCACCCGCCGATTTGTCTTTTAGACTCAAGGCCCAGGCATGCTTGGATAATGTATCTATCACTGCTAAGATGTACTTAAAACCACTGTTGTGTCTGGAGAACTGTTGTGTAGCCACCAGATCTGCCTGCCATTGTGCATCCACATTTGAAACAACAATCTTGTTTCTTTTAAAATGCCTTCATGCTGGTTTGCGTAGGGTGTAAGCATCCTGATCTGAAAGCCAGGCAGTTACCTGGCTTCTATCCAGGTTCTTATTCTGACTTTTGGTTGCTTCGAAAAGCGAGTTCACCCCACCAAAACTACCAGCTGCCCCAGGAGCGTAATAAATTTCCTTTAACAAAGACGCCCCTGTAGAGATGCCTGGTAGCTGTGGTACCCACCTCACTACCACACTTATGGAGGATTTAAAGGCCAGACGACAAATTTAAATAGTGGCACGTCACAGGCAAAGAAAGACAGGGGAGACTCCCGAGCTCATGGTGGGAGCTCCAGAGCCAGAGACAGAGGGCAGAACTGAGGGAAAAGAAAAGGAAAAAAATAACTTACCGCAGGATGCAAGGAAGAGCAAGGATGGTCAAAGAAGCCCGCACATGGCCTGGACGACACCTTAAGTCACCTGCGGTTGGAGGGTGACTTCACTCCTAATCGCCGGCTGGTGGCAATAAAAGAGCCGATGGCGGAGAGGAGCGGGGTGCGCACGTGGCTGCTGGGAGGGAGCCTGGCCGGTGGAGTCAGCTGGAGGCGCAGAACACCAGAGCTGACTGCCAGCGTTCGTTACAGAGCGTTAAAGGAGCCCGGGGATGAACCCGGGGATGCCCAAGGACAGCACGACAGCGGCGGGTGAGTTGAGGAAGAGAGTGGTAAGAGCTTTGGCGGCACGGAGGGGTCAGCGGACCAAGAAAGACCTGGAGAGAGGGCCGCGGTCCAGGGAAGACCCAGAGAGAGGGTTACACTGGGAGATACTGGACAACGAGTGGCGAGTATCTGGCACAGAAAGAGAGGGCTATTGAACTGAGCCATGAGCGTGTGACCCGGTTGTTAACCAGTGGGGCAGCGAGGCTATGGGCTCTGCTAGGGAGCCTAATAGGGGCAGGGTTATGCCTCCCATTAGGCACATTGAGTCTTAGCTGAGTTTGAAAGGTTTTCTTTTATGTTACCCCGGGTCAGAAGGGGCTGAGTGCGCGTCAGCAGGGAAGTAGAGCGAGGGGTGAGCTCGTTATATGTGTGCCTGACGGAGTACTTGAGCACCCACAGGAATACCCAAGATCTGCCAGGCTGGGTAAGGGCGAGGTGCAGTGGAGGAGGAGCCTCACAGAAGACATCTACGATGCAAGTACCTGATGAGGGTAACTGCACTACATGAAGCCCCACCCACTGAAAGATTGAAGTCATGGCAGGAGAGAAAGGGCAGACTGCAACGCGTGGAAAGGCCTCCCCGAAGGTCACCTGCAACAGCCTGTATTAGCATGGTCTCACAAAACATGTGGCCTGGGTTAGAGGGTTTTCCCAACAGGATTTAAACAAGAGGAAGGCCAGGGACTTCCAGCCTAGGTCCCACCCCCCACCCCTATACTTGCCCCCCATTGGCTCAGCGGTGTTATTGGGTAGAGGAGTTTCCTGGTTAAGGAGCAACTGTTCTGATGTCACAGGCCATGGGATGGGAACAGGTTGTTCTGGGATGCAACATGGTGGCCAGGGGTTTCAGGGGTGGAGTTTCCAGTGGCAAAGGTCAGGGGTTAGGGGCGGGACTTCCGACCGCAAGATGGTGGGCGGGGGGGGTGCCTAGGGGGTGGGGTTGGGCTAGGGCGAGGCTGGGGGCAGGGCACCTGTCAGTGGGCGGGGCTTGTCAGTTTGACACGATGTGTACCCTATATACTACTAATAGCAAACATGATTATGTTTTAACAAGTTAAATCTCCAGGGAACACAAGTCTAATTAAGGTTCTCAGCCTGAAAAAAACCCACTAACTATCCCTCCTTTCATATTTTATCTAGGAAATACACTACTTGAAGCACAGGCTGTTTCTTCATCTGCTGCAGTGAAAGCACTAATCTATATAGCACTCTTGAGAACATTATCCCCTTCAGCAATAAGAGGAGGAGGGAAGATATAGGAAATGCTTTAAAATGGGAGCTAAAACCATATACCACAGTAAGTACTCCAGGACTGTAAGTGCTTTGTAGCGTTAATCTTTTACATTTAAAAAATTCAAAGGCATGCTAGGGGGCAAATCCTTTGTAAAGGAAATACTTCTAGTAAGAAAAAATGAATAGTAAAACATAAAAATCATGAAAGAATTCTGCTCCTATTTTTGGTGTTAAGATTTATTTCCCAAGCTGCCAAAGTTGTTGTAATGACAGCAAACCATATCTCGACTAATAGACTAAATCTTTTCTCAATAACTGGTTAATAAGTTATTTCTCTTGCATTTAGTCAGTCTGATTACAGTTAATTCAAGGAAGTCATAAATTTAGTAACTGAGTGCCCAAGAGCTGAGCCAGTGCAAGTAATTTTGATGTATAAAAGCTTTTCAAGCAGGGCATTACAGTAACCTAAATGATTTAATATAAAGCTATATGTCATGTTTATTTTTAGAGGATTTTAATATATATATAATTTTATCTTGTATTTCTAGTTGCTGTAGCAACCTATAATTGCCCTGGTCTACTCTAATAAACTGGACTAGAAGACCAAAACCTTACTTGCTCTTAAGTTACTAAGAAGCTAAAGAGTGGAGTGAGGATAATGTCTTCAGAAAAGTCTTTGTGCGTTTACAACTAAGAGAAGGGATTCTTTTCCCTCCCTCACCACCCCACCCCATATGATATCATAGTGAAGACTGATTATATTCAAACCAGACAGTCTTTTGAAGAGTGATGTCTTGTGTTAACAGAAAAGAGATGGTTTTTAAAATATATATTGTAACTCGCAGGGGAAGGGAGTGAGAAGCAGACCTAGATGTATTCCTTTTATAGCCTAAAAAAAGCAAATAATTCTGGATCTTCTATGTCCAAGTTACCTCACTTAGTTTAAATATGATTATAGTGGTCAATATTCAAGAGTATGTGTTCCTGAAGACTAGTTTTCAGGCTATATTACAAAAAAAAAAATCTCTCTTGTTCCTATCGACTCTATGTATCTAAAGAGTTTTTGTACCTGAGTGCCTCCAAGAATATTTCTATTACCCTAGAGGTATTTTTACACATCCTCTGGGTGTGGTGAGAACACTTTAATTAAAGGGACTCTTGGAGCCACTCTAATTAAAGTGCCTGCAGCATCTCGTACATCCCTGTCCCCACTCTAAAATTGTTGTAAATGCATGCCATGGCAAGCTCTCCAGCCACGGGTTAGAAATAGAGGATGCAGCCACCGTCAGCTCTGCTCACCCCACTCCATCCTCAGGGGAGCCAAGCAGGATACAAGTGCTGGAGCGCAGAATGCATTGATACCTGGATGAAAGGGCAATGGAGCTCCCAGCACTTGCGGCACTCCAGGCTAGGGTTACCATACATCCAGGTTTCCCAGACACATCCTCTTTTTAGGTCCTCCCATCTCCATCTGCAGGGGTGACGTGTAGGGGATGCATGCAGGTGCACATGCACCCCCAAGTATGGTGGTGCACCCCCTGCAAAAAAGGCACAGGCAACACTGTCACTGATGCCCGTGGGTGGTTGTGCTGGCCACCCTGCTGCTGACACCACTGCCAGCAGTGCCTACAGGTGGTCATCGACTCCTGGCTGGTGTTAACAACCCCCTTCCCCCCCTGACAATGCCAGCAGCATCTGCAGGAGCTCTGCGCTTACTGCTGCCGTGCCCCACCAGCCGCCAGCACAGCCAGCTCCCCCAGCTGCTGGCGCATACACCATTCACGTCCATCTGGGTGGTTTTATAAAATATCAGCAAATGTCCAGCTGAGGCCACAGCGGGGCAGGGAGGTGGGGGAAGTGGGTAGGTGGGTTCTTTGGGGGCAGCAGGGCTGAGGGGAGCAGGAAGCTGCAGGTTGGGAATGAGGGGCCCTGGTAGGGCTGGGGGAGCTGTGGCTTGGGAGTGAGGAGCACCAGGGAGCTATGGTTGAGAGCATGAGACAGAGGCAGGGCCAGTGGGCTGTGGGTCTGGAGCGAGGGGTATCAGCAGGGACGGGGGGGGTGCAGGTTGGGAGTGAGGGGCAAGGCACAGGCATATCAGTGTTCCCTCCCCCGCAAACTGTCCTCTTTTTTGAAACTGGAAATATGGTAATCCTACTTTAGGCCCCAGAGGCCCTTGGACCAGAATGCAGGGAGCTTCAGTGCTGAAGAATCCCAAGTGCACTACAGATTAGGTGTCATCTTTAAAAGTCCATTAACATACTGTGCATGATGAAGGATTTTTCATGGGGGGAAGGTTTCCACCCAAATGATATGTCTGTTTCTATCCCAAATGCAGGAAGTCCCAACCCCAGGCTACCCTGTCTACTGAGAGTCCTTGCCCCCAAGTAAAGGGAGCAGCAGGTTTCTGAACTCAGAACAATTATGAATAAAATTAAATCCATGTAGCAGCTGATACATGTCCAATGCAGGCAGTGATGCTAGCAATAAAATCCAGGCCAAAAGGGTGTTGATTAAACTCTGAAGATTTCATTAATAAGAAGTCAAAAACAGGGACAGAGCAGAGTCAGAGGAATCTGAGGCTTGCATCTCACCAAGTTCTTTGCAAGCTGTCCATTTTCACCCTGTAAAGCCTAATGACTGTCCTGCATTCAATGTACCAAGAGCTGACTAAGTAGCATTATGACTTTCTGTAAAAAGCCACTGATCAACTTTTTACCAAGACCTCAGCTTCTCTTCACCTTCAAGCACCAGAGATTAGTAGTTGAAAAGAGTATGGGGGAGAGAATGGAAGGAAAACATAAGTCTTCGGTGCCAGAAAAGATAAAGGACCTGGAGAAGAATGCATTAGAAACTATATGAAAGAGCAGTGAGAGAAAGGCAAGGGAAAAGCACAGAGGAGCTTAATCACTGAAAAGATAAAAGCAGCAAGGAAAACCAAAGACCTCTGAAGTCCTGAACAGAAGAGTGTACAGACAAAGGGAGCAAGAGATCAGGTGCTATTTGAGCAGAACCTGGGGCACCAAGCACAGAAAAATGGCTAGTCTGGACCATGATATAATATGAAAGGAAACTGAGATACACATTTCTCCACTCCCCCTCCCTCCACAACCTCTGCTGCAACATACAACTTCTTTAACTTTGAAATAGACTAAGGAAGGATAAGTGAATGAGAGAGCTCCCCCTGCATACAACCTTAGACCAAAATTGTACCTGTTGTCGCCCCAATGAGAGTCTGAGATTTTACTTTGGAAACCCCGGCCCTACCATAACAGCTCTCCTTTTATTTCAAGGATGTTAGATATATATTGAGCCAACGTGTTATTTAGAAGATTAAGTAATCTTTTGTTACAACTTAATTTATAATGGCTAATTTCCGACTATATTTTCCAGCAGTTTAATTAAAATTATTTCATTAACTACTATACTAACATTTCAGAGGCAAACCTGGAAAATGTACGACTACACTGCAGCCAAGTCAACAGTGCTCAAACTCTTAAGCAGGGCCAGCTGAGCCTCAGTCTGCTGATGGACTCTAAGGCTGCTTTTAAGGAGCTCTTGCAGTACCTGGCCCCTGCTGTCCAGCAAATTAGCTTCAGTCTGTGAGTAGCCCTTGTTTGTGATTTCCCTAGGGCCTGCTCCCACATTCCTGTTCATGTACCCAGTTGAACTTCAGGACCTCAGTTTGACCTTGGTTTGTTTTCTGGCATCTGTTTCCGCTAACCCCTTTGGCTTAGTGTGTGAGCCCCAGTTTGGTTTTGGCTTGCCCCCTGACTGCAGATGCTGGTAAGATCCCCTGGCTCTAACCACTAGGCATAACACCGCTGTGGACCTGATAGGAAATGTCTAGTGTCCCATGCTTCTATGCAGGGACCTGAGCCAACCCATGTCCTTGCATGAAGCATGGATTGGCATAAGACCCAGCATAGAGACATATGGCACTAGTCTGTGCCTCTGTACCACCCAGGGATTCCCTGGGTCCTGTAGCCATAAAGCATTTCCCTGTTTATTGAGACATGCCCCTGGAGATCCCAGGGTGGGTCTCCATAAGCAAGTAACCCTGATTTTTCTTACTTCGAGAGGTTCTCTATGTTTCCCTAGGATATGTCTTGTAAGTGGGAAAAGCCAAGCAGGTGTTCCCAGGACTGGAGGGGTCTGATTCTGCCTGCAAATTTCTGGGGTGCACAGGATCGGGGTCCCTCAAGCCATTGCCTGGGGTGGCTGAAGAATGCAAGTAGCTTCAGGCTACCTGTACTCTCCTGCCACAGAGCAAATAAATGTTAGGTACAATAAAACAGCACTATTTAACGCTACCTTTTGTTGTACCCATTTTTCTTTTGTATGACAGAAATGGTGACCATATCTTTGTGCATGTTGGCATTTTTGTCAGTTCAGGAACTCTTGGCTGTCAGAGACATTGCCAGGGATCACTATGTGGAAGCGGCTCTCATCAATCCCTGTTCCACCCCTTGATGGGGTACACAATAAAAAGATGTCTATTTGTTTGCCATTTGTACCACCATAATTTTTTTTATGATGGCACAAATGCAACATCAGGCAGTCTGTTTCTATCCTCAGTCTTTAATCTATATTCATTACTGCTTCAAAACAGCACAAGCATGTAGCACTGGTTGAGAGTCTGTAGACAAAATTTTAACCACAGCACATTTGAGAAAGCAAGCTAGATGCTTCCTAAAGTTATGGAAATACTCTTGAAATGCTTCCTATTGACCTATCAAAAATACTATGAAGGACAGAACTAGATAATTTTTTGATTAATAGTAAATTCTCTTTAAAAAGCACAATTTTTTTGAAGAACTGAAGTGTTCATGAATTCAGATGCAGGCAAAGTTCTTTGAGTAGCTGTGACATCTTTTATTAGACCAACTGAGTAGTTGGAAAAAAGTTCTTGGCAAGCAATTGGTTGCAGTTACCCGTCTTCCGGCATAGGGAGATATCACATCTACTCAAAGAACCTTGTCTGCCTATGTCTTTAGACCAATACGGCTACAACCAAAAACCCACCACCATACGTTAAGATCAAATTTAGCAAATCATTTCAGGCAAAAAGAGGGAGTAGGAGAAATGCTGAAAGTATCCACACATTTAATTTCATTGCTACCTAAATAATGTTTTATTTCAGAAATACAAAATATATTGACTTTGTTTAAACAACACCATTTTAAAACCCCAAAAATAAGAAAAATAATTTGTTTTTTGTTGGTTAGCCCAAAATAATTCTTTCAGTTTTCTTCTTATTTTTCTTCTAAACAGAAAATTTTTTTTTTTCTTCTTGTCTTAGGTCAGCTACTGTTGCAAAGAATCCGGTATTCACCCAGCTGTAGTCAGGAAAACTGTTCAGAAATTGATCTGCTCAGATCAATTAATTGTTGCCTCTGTTTGCCTGTCTCTAAAATGGGGATAATACTTATAAGGGTAATGTGAGAAATAAATAGCTAGCATTGGGAAATCACCTTGAACATGAAACAATACATATTTATAGTGACTAAACAGCACTTTGTACACATGTTGGCAACTTCAAGATGAACTTGCCTGAATTGCCCCTGTTTCTGATTCAAGAGCACTAAGAGCCTTTATTGTCATCTCAGAGTTGCAAGGAGCAAAACCTCCAGAGTTCCTTGTCATTAGCAAACACATGGCTCAACACTTGCTATTTTTAAGGCTGGTATGTCCCATATTGTTATGTAGTGTGTCAAGGTGCCTCATTTAGCCAGTTCAGTTGGAGTGAATTGGGGGAGTAGAGAGGTTGCCAGGAGTCAGGGATGTGGGTAGGCTATGTGTCTTGTCTTCCCTCTCACTCCATATAAGCCTGGCACTTTCAAATGCAGGGTCTCTAGCAGGGAGGTGCATTTGACAGTGCAGCTTTCAAGACAAGGTTCGAAAACTATGAGGATCTTAGTGGGTGGAAGCAGAGTAAGAACGCCCATCTTCCCCCCAGGAAACACAAGCAGGGGGGTCACAAATATCCTCCTGTATCTGGCAACCCCTGCACTCTTTCCTGGAAGACATGGTGGTCTGGCTATTTTACCACTCTCTGGTGGCATTTTTGCAGCAGTGCAATTCCCAAAAGATGAGGATTGAACCTTAGCTGTGTGTGCAGACATTTCTGTCCAGGGAAAAGTCTTAATCAGTTCCTAATCTGTGGCATTTTTGGAACAGTTCAAGTGTTATGTCTAGCTGCACCCTAACTGCCATCTTGCTTCCACACTGTGTATAGCATATCACATCCTCCTAAGGGGTGTCTGGGAATTTTCATAATTTTCATACAGCTTTCAATTATGTAGCAACTTAACTTGAAATATTAGGTTTCAGGACTAAAATAGTTTCATCACTGCTGTCAGCTATAAAAGGGTGCCCTATAAAGTGAGGGGAAAAAACCCCCAAAGAGGTTCCATATATGTCTTCTCTTCTTTGGTAGCTTCCCTCAAATACTACCAGTATTTATTCTGGTTTCTGAGAATTTAGCACTGCAACGTGTTGAGCATCTCATAGAAGAAGGCTGACAAAAAAGACCCACCCAGAACTACATGGAAGATGGTTACCTCATTCTCCAGGATGCACAGGCTGCTCTTTCTCTGACTCTGCATAACAGGTATATTCCCCTCCCCATGTACAAGGAGGCTCCAATGGTGACGCCAGAGGAGGAGGGGGTAAGCAGCGTGTTGCCACCCCCAAGAGGAGACACAAGGTGGTAGTGGGGGGAATCCCTCCTGTGGGGCACCGAGGGACCCATCTGCCATCCAGACCTAGCACATGAGGTCTGCTGCCTCCCTGGGGCCCGCATCCAGGATGTTGTGGAGAGGATCCCTAGGCTCATCCAGCCCTCTGACTACTACCCCATGCTTCTCATCCATGTGGGAACAAATGACATGGCCGGGAGTAATCCGGACCAGGTCATGAGTGACTACAGGGCTTTAGGGGTTGAGATCGAGGGGTCAGGGGCAGAGGAAGTCTTTTCCCCTGTGCACCCAGTTGCAGGCCACATACCCAGGAGGGAAGGATGCATCAAGGAAGTGAACTGATGACTCTGGCAGTGGTGTCACTGAGAAGGCTTTGGTTTCCTCAACCACAGTGCACACTTCAGGGAGAGAGGGCTCCTGGGAAGGGATGGCATCCACCTCGCATGGAGACGTAAGTCCCTGTTCTTGGCCAGGATGGCTGATCTTCTAGATAGGGCTTTAAACTAAGATTGCTGGGGGACGGGAAAAAACTGACTGGAGCATGCCTAGGGACTGGCATACACAAAAGCTCTGTAGATGGGGACACAAGGCGACCCACTCTTGCAGAAGCTAAGGGAATAGTTCTCCTTCACCATGACAGGAAATTGAGAGTCTCAATAGGAGGACTCAGGTGCCTGTACAGTAATGCCGGGAGCATGGGGAACAAGCAAGAGGAGCTAGCTCTCCTACTCTCCAGTGGGCATTATGATCTAGTAGGGATTACAGAGACCTGGTGAGACTCCTCACATGATTGGAGCATAGCCATAGAGGGCTACACCCTGCACCAAAGGGACCGAGTAGGGAAGAAAGGTGGAGCAAGGGAGCAGTACACCTCCTTGGAGGCTGACATCAGGTCCAAAGAAGAATGGCTTGAAACCCTCTGGGTCAAACTGGGGGGGTGGAGGGGAGGCATGGTGAGAGAGAACTAACTGTAGGTGTATAATTCAGACCACCAAACCAGGGAGAAGAGCTCAATCTTGAGTTCTCTCGAGAAGTGACAGAGGCTACGTGTGCACGGGACATGGTAGTCATGGGCGACTTCAATTATCCAGACATCTCTTCGGAGGAACACTCAGCCAAGTCAGACCAGTTATGTTGTTTCCTGAACTACATCAAAGAGCTCTTCCTGACTCGGGAGGTGCACAGGCCAACCAGAGATAATGCTCTCCTAGTCTTGGTCTTGGCCAAAAGAGACGATCTGGTGACCAACTTGAGCATGGAGGTTAACCTGGGTGACAGCAACCACAAACCATCACATTCACTGTCCATTCCAAAGCAGGCAAATTAGATAGCAGGCTTGAAGTTTTGGACTTCAAAAATGTGAATTTCAACAAGCTCAGGATAATAGTGGGGGAAGTGCTGCAGGATCAGGGACCAAAGGTAAAAGGAGTGCATATAGAGTGGCCATTCCTTAAGGACACGATCCTTGAAGAACAAAAGAAGTCCATTCCCATAAGGAGGAAAGGTAGCTGAAAGGCTAAGAAGCCCTCTTGGCTAAATAGGGAAATCATGGTCCTCTTGAAAAAGAAGAAAAAGGAGTACAGACAGTGGAAGCTTGGGACAGTCCACAAGGAGGACTATACAACAACGGCCGGCACTTGTAGGGAGCAGATTAGGAAAGCTAAGGTGGTGACTGAAGTTAAATTAGCCACTGAAATCAAGGACAATAACAAGTCCTTCTTTAGGTATGTAGGGAACAGGAGGAAAACAAATGGGAGTCTGGGGCCATTGCTCAACAGCTCAGGACCGCTGGTTAATCGACACTCATGAGAAAACTGAACTCCTGAATGACTACTTTGCTTCAGTGTTTCACTAGACCAAAGGGAAAATTATGCTAGATAGGGTGCAGAATTGGCATGGTAGGAATGACTGCCTTCCTTGATGTTGAACTGGTGCCTGATCAATTTAAAAAAATTGACATCTATAAGACAACAGGACCAAATGAACTTCATCTGAGAGTGCTAAAGGAGCTGGCTGAAGGCATTGTGGAACCCCTGGCAAAACTCTTCCAAAATTCGTAGTGCTCCAGGGAGGTCCCTGAGGACTGGAAGAGAGCCAATGTTGTGCCCATCTGCAAGAAGAGGAGGAGAGAAGACCCGGGCAGCTGTAGGCCAACTAACCTAACTTCTATCCCAGGGAAAATCCTGGAAAAATCATTAAGGAGTCTATGTGTGATAGGCTTTCAGAAAGTAGGATTCTGAATGACAGCCAGCATGGCTTCGTCATGGGCAGGTCTTGTCTTACCAATCTCATCTCCTTCTATGACCAGGTGACTCGCCATCTGGATAAGAGAGAGGAGGTTGACATTGTGTACCTTGACTTCCAAAATGCCTTTGATCTGGTATCCCATGATGTTCTCACAGGAAAATTAAAGGATTGCAGGCTCAACTGCTTGACAGTTCGGTGAGTAGGAAGCTGGCTACGGGGTAGGACTCAGAGAGTTCTAATGAGCAGATCTGTGTCATCCTGGTGAGAAGTGGCCACTCGTGTCCCTTGGTGGTCCATGCTTGGTCAGGTACTTTTCAAGATCTGACCCCCTGCCTAGTGCTGGGGTCAGATCTTTATCAAAGATTTGGATGTGGGAGTTCAGAGCTCACTGGCCAAGTTCATGGACAACACAAGTTATCGTGGAGCGTGGTCACACTTGGATATAGGCTGCAAATACAAGTGGACCCAGACAGCTTGGCAAGTTGGGCAGATTGGAATCAGGTGAAGTTCAACATTGAGAAGTGTGAAGTGCTCCATCTGGGGACGAACAACCCCCAACATACTTACAAGCTTGGTGGCACCAAACTGACTAGCACAGTGACTGAAAGGGACCTATGGGTAATAATAGACCATAACATGAATGTGTGCTGTCAGTGCGATGCTGTAGCCATCAGGGCAAACAATATTCTGGCATGCATCAACTGATGCATCTCAAGCAAAACCAAGGAAGTGATTCTTTCACTTTACTCAGCATTGGTAATACTACAGCTGGAGTACTGCATCCAATTCTGGGCGCTGCACTTCAGCAAGGATGCGGACGAGCTTGAGAGAATCCAGAGAAAAGCCACCTGTATGATCAGAGACTCGCAAGGCAAGTCATACAAGGGAAGGCTGACCCCAGCTGTATTTTCGGCCTAGTGCAGGGGGAGTAGTCTGGACCCAATGATCTTGTGAGGTCTCTTCCAGCCTCTAAAGATCTATGATTCTACGAATCACAGGTTCAGCCCTTTGAAGCACACTCCTGAAAACCATGTGTACCCTGAGAGACTGGGTTCTAAATACCTCAGACTGCAAACAGCAACAGATTACTGCAAAGTTTTGAGGGAAACAGTATAGGCAATGCATTTTAAAGAAAGCATTCAATTGTCTCTTCTTGGGAACTGTAAATCAATACTGCTTTTAAGAGGACATAAACTGCCACACTACAACTACTTTTGTTCTGGCTTCCATAAGTTTGTACCAAAAACTAAAAATGTACAGTGGCAACAAGTGATCACAGGAATGATCAAAACATCAAAACAGTCCTTTTTATTTTGTGGGTAATGTAATTACAGTGTGTTCTATGGAATAACTGCTGATGCTGCTACTGTATAAATGGATCACTGCAATATTCATTTTAACTACAGAAAACACAATAGGAAAAGCAAATATGGGGTATAATTAATCTTGACCCTTTAATGGAACTTGCCATACAACCCGTCATAAGAAATGAACAAAAGCAGCTTTTGAAAAAACAATAATAATCTAAATTTCTTTGTGATGGGACTTGAGCAACAAAATTAAGGATATTATTGGATGTTAAGAATCCAATACAGTTTATTATTGGATGTTAAGAATGACCTTACAATTTTACAGGAAACTAAAAATAATTAAATTTTTAGCAAAGCATACAAACTCAATAACAACTTACTTTCACTCTGATTTATCAATGAATGAAATATTATACCCAAGACTTCTAAAGGAATATCCTGCTTCAATAAAACTAAAAACTAAACTTTTTTTAGCATTTTTCCTCTAGTTTCCTACCACTTCTCCTGCTAGACTTCATTTTCTTTACCAGTCCTTTACTAGAAGCAGAGCAGTATGTATACTCTGCTCTTCCTTTTTTTAGTATCTAAACTAGTCTGCCATAACAGGAAAAAATACATGATAGCTCAATTGTTTCTTACCAGCACAACATTCAAACCTGTAGGCAATACAAAAAAAAATCCTTCTGAGATGTACTATGTCCAGATTTACACTTTGATGTGAAAGTCAGAACCAGAATCAAACAGAGATACTTGCTCCTAGTTGCTTTAAACTTTAGGGCCGGCCATGTCCAGATGGGCGTGGATGTGCAGTATGTGGCCTCGCAAACCCTCTGTGGTGCCTAATACCACACATGCAGGTATTCTCCGTGCAGCTACTTTGCAGCACAGCAGGAGGGGGTTTGACCCCAGGAGATCCTGGGGTCAAAAAACCCCACATGAAGCAAAGTGGAATGGCACATGTGGTAGCTGTGTGTGCTGCCCATAACTGGAGCCTGACTTCCTAGAGCCACACTCCAGCTGCTGGCCAGGCTCTCAGATGCAGGAGTACTGTGGCTGTAACTCCCTGTGGCTCCCAGGACCCCAGGTAAGGCTGCTGGGGCCAGCACAGTGGCTAGCCGTAACCTCCTCTACCCCACCTGGGGTAACCTGCCATGTGCCAGAGCATGCATGGCATGGGCATTCCCTGGGGAGAAGCAGCAGAGGCACAAAATATGCCTCTGTTACTTGTCCCCAGAGAAGCGCACATTTCTGTTCATGGGGACATGGTCTAGATGTATACTGTGTATATAGCAATCATATTGTTCAGGGACACTTTCTAAGAGAAAATATCTGTGTACATTCTAAAAATACTTATTGCAAGGATACAAGGAAAAGGAAATTATAGATACTCCCTACAGATAAAAAATACTTATCTGCAGGTTCTAGTTCCTGGTAGTAGAAAGAGGAATACTTCAGCAAGTAAGCTACTACATACTTTTAATATAACTAAATGAACTGTTACATTAGAGGTAGTCTCCAAAAAGTCCATTATGAGTTCAAGCTGTCTTTAGCTATCGGTGTCGGAAACACACTGCTAATCATCTCTGAAACATGATAGTACTTAGGCAAGTTTTAAATTTCAACTATATGTTTTAAATACTAATTATAGTGGTGACCTTTAGTTTTTCAATTCCCCTAGACAATATTACTGTGATACTACTTGTATTAAATTTAGAGAATATAAAAAATTAAGAAAGTTATGGCTGAACAGAAACAGTGAAATCAAGAAATGGCAATATTTAAGTTGTCTCAGTTGCTCACTGTACATTATGATGCATCTGCTCACTACACATTATGATGCATCATTTCATACCATTTTTACCAAAAAAATTAGATTATACAAATTACACATTTTTTCAAAATACTATTATTTTTGTATACTTTATTTTTCAATAGCATGACATAGTAGCCTTATTCATTTGCAGGCATTTTTTGCAAGGCATGAATGATTAAGTAATGAAAATACATTACTTAATCAACAGCCATGTAAAATGCAATTTCTTTTCAACAAGTAATACCAGTATATTTTGAGAATGAAATTAATTATAGTAATTTAATTTCAAGCACTGGGGAGCTAACATGTCAGTAACAGGTCAATAAGCTTTCACCCCTGTTTTCTGTAAGTATACCCAAATTATTTCATACCAAATGCAACTGATAATTTTTTGTCAAGTAACTCTGTGAGAGTTAATCTGACAAATGCTGCATAGTACATTAAACTCATCAATGTTCTACAAAAGTGATTCTTAATTAAAGTTTTCAGATATCCTTTCAGGAATGTTACAGGGTATCCCATAATGTTAGCACTGTAGCCCTGTGGTATGTGGCACTGCAGAGACATCTGTGGTGCCATATACTGCATATTAGCTGTTCTCTGGAGATCCCAAAGTCAAAAAATCCTCCCCCCAAAAAAGTGGGGCAACATGTAGCACCCAAAACCACACTGGCTGCCAGTCAGGCTCCAAGATGCAGGATCACTGCAGCCCCACAAGTCCCCGCAGGACTCTAGGTAAGGGTTCCCCAGGACCCTTGAATCTAATGAATCTAATGATGCTGGTTACTGATCACTGCTCTACATATGACCTGAGATTGTGGAAACCCCATCTTATGCATGGTCTGTAATATCAGAAAAGAAAATAAAGGACCAGAAACTGCATTAACTCCCCATGCAATCATCTTGCCAATTAATTATGGACCTAAGATACCGCAATTATAGACTGCTGTACAATATTGGTATTGTACCTGAAAAACAGCGTGTAGATGTATGAGGACCGAAGTATAATGAAGAGCCAAAATGAATCAGTTGTATCTATGCATATAACATTGTTCACTTTATGATTTGACTGTTTTAATATGCAATATTTAATGTTTTTTTAATACAGGTTTCCTAAAACTGTGTGTATCCCCAGTAGAGTTTTGAAAGAACAAAAAGATGACTGGCTAGTAGTAAAATGCTTAATTCCTATGTTGTCTGAAGCCCAGTGTATAAAATCCCAATACTGTGTACCCTGGGAGCTAAATAGCTCCTACCTTAAAAAATGCTTACTGAATGAGAAATGCCTCTGCCTTGTTTCAAGCAGAATCACAGAACTAAGTCCAAAAGTGACTTCAAGAGTCATTTAAGCCAGTCCTACCCAGATGTAGGATGCATGACTAAATAATCTCAAAATAGGACTCTTCACATGACATCAGAAGAGCAGTGGCTAGCAGGACAAAATGATCATGACATAAAGCAGGTGTCTCATCTTCAGTGTGACCTTCCTACAGCACACAAAAGTCTGAAGTCGTGCAGGTGCTTCCTTACCAGCACCTACCCTCTCAATGCCGCACCCAAGGAGACACGGCCATAGATGTGGGTTGAGAGACTGAAGAAAATACCTGACAGTGGAAAATGGACTTTCCAGTAGCCAAGTCCTTACCACTGGGGTTGACAAACTATAGCAAAGGTGGTGATGTCTCAACCACTTACATACTGGAGTCAGATGCTCCAAGGAGCTAATGAAGAAGTGGAGCTATACCATTGGTTCGACCACCTGTAATGATAGCACAGAGCCTCAGACTATGCAACACCTGCCGCAATACCCACAGCTTGAAGGCACATGTGCAATGAAAGACCTCACAAAGTACAATAAATAAGAACTGCCAGTTTTAAAGCTACTGAGTCACCCTATTCTCCCTCCTCCATACTGCTTCAAATACTCTTTTAATGAGAGGGGGGGAATTAAGATGGGGAGTGATCTCCTGGAGGGTGAGGTGAGCAGGGACAGGACCACTGAGGTTGCCTGGAAAAGGAAACTGGGAGAATAACCTGAGTAGAGCCTAAGACTATGTAGGTGATGAAAACAGGACTAGGAAAAGACAGGGTTGCTTGGAAGGGGTGTGCCAGGGGGTGTGAGGAGAAGGAGAAAAACCAGAGGTAGAAGAACCCTCCCACTAGATGTACTGTCTTCTAGAGCCCAAATGGAACCCCAAATTCCTCAAGGTCATCCTGTGTCTGTTGTCAGGGTGGTGCAATATGACTGCTCAGTCCATTAGCTCAAATGGTAGAGCTTGGCACAGTGAATCTAAGTAGTCCAGCCATAATGATGTGCCCTGTTGGTGTCCATGGGATGGAATTTATTTTTCATTTTGATTTTTTTCTAAAAAAACAAACAAACAAACAAAAAAAACCCCTAAAAGCTAGGCAATTTTTTTCACTACAGCTTTTATTTTCTTTTAGTGTAGCTTTTAAGTTAATACTAGTGTTTTCTATGTGTTAAGTGTTTCAGGTTGCCTATGCAACCTTAATTTGGCCCCTTTGTGACTGTGCATTATGATAGCCTTTTACTACATGATCACATGCTAATTTATTCTGAGGGACCCTGCCTTGCATACTCATGGTGTTTAAACAGTAACCAGGTACATGCTGTTTTTCTCTCTTATTCAACATTTGTCTTAACATACTACACTTTATTCAAATCTTGTTCTGAATACAGAGCTATTGACTTCATCATGGAATTTTATTAGTGATGCTCATCACAGATTTAATCTTTTAAATTATCTGATATTGATCTTGCCAGCACCTTTGCTAATTGAAGAAATGGCTGAGCCATTCTAGCTAAAATTTAAGTTCAGCCTGAGGAAGACAAAAGTGTTGCCTGATCATTTGAACTGTATAAACAACTAAAAGCAGGTAGTTAAAATGTGAAATATTACACAGCTTTGATTAAAGGTGTTACTACCAGTGCTAGATACAATATATAAGCCTTAGTGTGATACCAGTTGGCTTCTGTCACTTGCTCTGAGAACAACTATGTAGTTATCTTCCTAAAAGGTGCAACCAAAAAACATTCTTTACTCCCCAATGGTGTAAAAAGGACAGTAGTCATCCCACACATTCAGAACACCGTTTCTCTCTGCCATGAATCATGCTTTTTCTGTGTCTTTACATGTAGCACTTTCATTTGAGGGGGTGTGAGCCGCATCTTCCAATCAGTTCCCTGCTCTTACATAATTGGGCTAGGTGTTTCAGTTCTAATTCTATCTCAGTTCTAGCCAGAGACTGTTTAAGGATTCCCAAGGTTTATGAGTAGTACTCTTTGATTCCTGAATTTTAGTGAAATAGTTTTGTCATCAGGCTCCCCTATCTGTCCTCACCCACTTTTCACACAGTCAGTATGTGTATATAAGGCAGAATATTTTTAAATAATTGTATTTATTTTTTATTATAATATAGCCACTTCACTATAATCCGTAAACTAATAAAAAAAAAAAATCAGGAAGCCACACACAAACAGCAACTAATCTTAATTTAAATAATGAATCCATGTGAATTTTTGTAGATCGAATTAAATAGTTTTTTTCATTTTTAGAGTAGAATGTAATACAGAAGGCAAAAAGTAAAGCTTTGGTGCATGAAGGGAAAAACAAGATGCCTCAGTCTTTTAAAATGAATTTACATTCAATGGGAAAATGTGTCAAATATAGGGTTTCAAAATCACACATTTCATGTCTAATTCTTAAGACAGTCTGAGGATGAAACAGTATCATCTTGGCATGTATATGACATCTAAATGAGTGAATAGTTGAGTATAAAAATCAAATTGAAGCAAAGCACACAATCCTTTTTCTGAATGAAGGACTATATGGTCAACAGCTGGATTCTAAGCTATATTGATACCCAATAATCCAATTATTTAAGGCACTTCAGCAGCAGCCAAAAAATGTAACTGACACACTACATATTGCACATCAGATTTCCCTACTACCCCTCTACTTCTGTCTACAAATACAAGCAATTACAATGTTTATGAGAGAGGGTTTTCAGGCTTGACCTGAGGAGTTCTAATGAATATGAAAACAATGTTAGTGTCAAAAGATTTTCAGGATTCAGATATCTTAATTTTTAAAAAGCCTACCTTCAAAACAGTTTTTTTTCCAGGGAAAAATCTTAATTCAGTTGTACCAGTGTATACATGGAATGACTTTCCTGAAATCAAGTTTGTTTGGGATTTTAATAATTAATAATGTAATTTTTCTAACACATAAGATCATAGGAACATAGGAAAATAGGGCTGGACGGACCTTAAAGATAATCTAGTCCAGCCCCCTACTCAAGACAGGATCATTCCTAACGAAACCATCCCAGCCAAGTGTCTGCCCAACCTGATCTCGAACATTTTCCACAGTTTCTCTAGGTGTCTGTTCCAAGGCCTGACCACCCTGGTAGTCAAAAAGTTCTTCCCAACCTCCAGCCTAAATTTTCTATGCTGCAGTTTGAGGCCACTGCTCCTAGTCCTGCCCCTACAGCAAGACTGTGTACAAATATTTGTAGATGTTAGCAGGAGGTTAGATTGCATTAAACATGGCCAGCTGATCTAACTGAATTTGCTTAGATATGAACCTAATATTATTTAGGTGAATCTATGTGCAACCCACACAGAGCTTCAGGACAGTTGAAGTCATCTAAAATGGTCAACCTAATCTAAATTAAGTGCATCTTCAAGGTAGTCTAACTTAACTTGGGTCCGGCAAGACTGATCTAACTGAACTTCTGTACAGTTCCTAGCATAGTCCTAGGACTGGGAAAGCCCAGCTGCTGACCCTAGACCTGAGCCTGCACTTTTCCTCTCTCCTCCTTCTCTGAAACTGGCAATTTGTATTACCCCAGGCCCAGATAGATAACTATCCTCATGGACCAGCCAGTCCTCCCAACCCCCCATAGCCTGCCAAGCCCCTGCCCACATTCTGCAAGCTGCTCCTGGTGCTGGTGTTATTTGCATTCACTGATGCTGGGAGTAGAGCAAGTATGTCGAGATTGTGGGAGGGATAGGAGGGATGGGTTAGGATTCACTAGTAGGTTCACTGGAGGGGTTGCTTGTCTGGGAGTTGGGAGGCTAAAAATAGCCCCTGGTCCCAGGGGGTGGGGGTGAGAGCCCCCCCCCCCCGCCTCGATCCCTCAAGCCTCTCTGTGGACCCTGCAAGTGCCTCTTATCACATCAACCCTCCAGCAACCCTCCCCACAATCATGCTTGCCCCTCCCCATTCCAACCCCCCCCGATCCTTTGACAGAGTTTGTTTGCGACCCTGATCTTCCCAACACTCTCTGCTAGCCCTCACCCCGCTCATCCAGATTTACTTTAGATCAGGTGTTTTTTTTTAATGTGATCTAACCTCTCCCAAACTTCCCAGAATGTCTGTACACAGCCCCACAGAAAAAAGTCCATTTCCATCCTCTCTATAATTGCTCTTCAGGTATTTGAAGACTGTTACAATAGTTTATGGAGCACATCATTTTTCCCTTAAAAGGATGCTAAAGATATTAAGGATATAAATATTACAGGAAACCGAAATCTTGGTCTTTTCAAAACACAAATTTGTTGTTCTACTACATGCTTTTTCTCATAGTTAAATGCATTTTCACAGCTGAACTGTGGCCCCAGGTCATGCCCAGCTCCCGTCCTATTTAAATAAAAACTTCCCACCAGTTTTCAAATGAATTATATTCCTATTATGTAATGTGGAAGACTAGGGGAGGGTTAATGAAAGCTGTGTGTTCAATTTCCCACTTCACACCAGCCTTATTCCAAAGGGTATAATTATACACAAGACATGATTTATTAATACAGGTCAGCCGCATCATACGCGCATTTAACTTGCACGACTTCAACTGTATGCATGGGGGGCAGGGCTTGAGTCTGCACGTGGTGTGGCCGGCCGCTGGGCGACAGCGGCAGCATGGTGGCGGCCGGGCAGCACGCAGTCAGCCCCACCACCACCCCACGCTGTGCCACTACTGCCGGCCACACAGCTCTAAGCACCGCTCCACGATGGCAGCAGGATGTTTTGGAGGCAGAGGCAGTCACCACTAGTCAAATCGCTGGCATACTATCATCATTTGACTATACACAATTTTTGCCTTACGTGCTGACTTCAGAACGTAACCCCTGCGTAAAATGCGACTGACCTGTATAGGAATAATCCACGTAACCTGTGGATTAATTCCTAATGTATTACCTCTGTAATGCACAAAGGAAATATGTAACTTTTTAAAAAGTTTCATAAGATAACAACTTAATTTAATTTTAAAATCAATTATTGCATTTTTTTTGATAATTTTATTCATGTAATAATTTCATCCCCTTCAATCACATATACTATTGTATAATATGCCTATAGATCATAGTTATCATTGTTATATAAATGTATTATAATGTGATCTTATCAGAACTAAAGAATTTAGCTAGATACTTAAATGGAACTAATGAATCTAGCTAGGTAAATGCAACTTATTTTTCAAAAGAATCAAAACAAGTTTCCTTTTTAAGCACTACTTTGTGAAAATCTTTTAAACATGGAGAAAAAGTAAGTGACTGTCAGATGCACTTTATGCATCTACAAAGATTAAATAGTTTGGGTTTTTTCCCTAGCTGCTAAAAAATACCATATTGAAACAAGTAAAATATAGAAGTCAGTCTTTTTTCTCTCATCACTTGCATTTCATCTCTCAGATACATAAAACTAATTAGTTCTAGCCTCTAATAGGTTTAAACCAGGATAAGTGACATATATAAGTGTATCCAGATAAAATCTGTTCAAGCCTTAGGTGTGATTATAAATTGTAAGTCAGTCCTTGAGAGAGGCTCTATCCTTTTACCTGGCAATATTTCATGAATCAAAACATCCTTTTACAAAAGCCAAGAGAATCTTGATGGAGAAAGGAAACAAAGATTAATAGGACCATTTGTTTTATGCCAAACAAAGGCATTATGGTTTGTTGTGATTTTTTTAAATCATTGCTCTGTTATTTTTATTCTTTTCCAAAAACTCCTTCCTTTAAATGAGTGTGGTTTTGCCAAAGTAATGGATGTAATCAGGCCTTAAGAAAGTGCCTAGGAAAACACAAGAGCTACAAAATTCTGTTTTCTTCTATAATAAATTATGTATTCTTCAGTCTATGCCTGGTAAAAAACAAGACTTTGGGCTCAACCTTTATTTCACCGCAGTTGGTATTGAGTGGACCCGCTCATTTCAATGGGGAACACACTCAAATTCTTACTAAAGTGAAATGTGAATTATAGTTACTATTACACAGCCTTCTAATACTTGTTGGACAATACAAGCAGCTCAAACAAAACATTAGTAACTGTATTAATTTATTAATAACCCTTTTAGCCTTAATTTCCTTTTGGTGGGTGCATCTACATGTGCTATTACTGTGCATGAACAATAAGCTGCAGAGTTTATTGCTCCCGGGCATACCATTTGAGTGTGTGCCCAGGAACAATAAACTCCAGAGTTTATTCAAGCTGGGCATGCATCTGCACATGCACCTGGGATCATAGCATGTTGAGCCAGCTGGCAGGGGCCCCGGAGGTCAGCCTGCCAGCCCAGGGCTACCCCCCTGGCTCAACATGCTACAGAGGAGCTGGCTGGGGCATGAGGGAGCTTCAGCACAGGGCTACCCACCAGGCAGGTCCTTCACTGAAGCACTCTCATGCCCCAGCCAGCCCCACCAACATCCATCTGACTGTAGAGTAAATTAGTTTACTCTAGCCTAATAGGGGCACATGTGTAGATGCCACAATATTTACTGCACAGCTAAGTAATCAACTTCACTGTAAACATCTCATGTAGGCACGCCCAGTGTCTACTTAGAGATGTCACAAAATAAATACCTTGTTGCTAAATTTGCATCTAATACAAATAATAGGTAATTACATCAAGGTAATTCAAGTTGACATTACACATATTGAATTTAGATGTGTCACAACAAATGTACTTGGCCTGAAATGACCTGAAGTAATTTTTGCAATTGCAGGGAGGTCAATGTACACTTCAAGTTATCTGAATATTATATTGCTGACATCTTGTCTAACTGTGAGAAGATCTGCAGTTGGAACAGCATAAATAAATTCAGCAATTTCAGTAACTGTAATAGTATTAGACATGTTTTGCCTTAGAGATGGCAAGGATTTGAAAAAAAAACCCACCCTTTTTTGAAGACAAGACACATGTTAAAGTAAAAGACTGTACAGTCACTAAAAATACTAATAGGTGCAATGCCTGATATTTTTTGGAAAGAATTATATCCAGTGATTTTAAGTGGGGTTACTCATGACTGGATTGCCAACCCTTAATGTTCTAGTTTCTTGTAATGAATGCAATCTTCTGTAAGTCTTAAAACAGAATTAAGTGAAAATGTAAGTACTTACACAGTAAAATGGTAAATAAAACACTTCCATCCACTAGGCCTCTCCAGAAAGTTGTAGACATCCCCTTGCATACTAGTTTTAGTTAAGTAAGGACCATAGAAACATTTAGTTGTGTAAGCTTTGTGGATTTCGCTTCCTGTCAAAGCTGGATCCTTTCCATCTTCCTCAGAATTGCAAGGAATTCCTGATCCATTATTCATCATGGTATCTTGATCCATTGCCACTGAAGAATACTGCATGTTGTTTAAGTTCCCTCTCACTTCTAAAAATCTTGCAGATTTCTTATGTCCATTCAGACTACCTAACTGGGAGCTGGAGCATTGAACTTGATGGCAAAGATTAAACATAGGGTGCCCACCAGTTTCACCATTGCCATAGGACATTCCACAATGGAGCACAAGTATTGCTAACTCTGATCAATATTTAAAATCATAAACAAAGATATTGTATGTCCTTTCTTCCCTGGGTGTTCTCCAGCAACTGATAAGATGTTTTTCTGCTGTTATCATGGAAGTCCTCTCTGGCACAACTGTATGAGCTGCCAGCCTGTCACCTGGTGTCACTCAGAGCCTCTGAAATTAAATCAGAAGCATATATTAAATTGAATCACAATAAGTAATTAGATGCTAGAAAAGCTATAAGGGTAAGACTTTTGAGGGGAATGAAAAATAGTCAATGTCATAGTTAGTAAAAACCAAACTTAAATATTACTAAAACAGTCTGTTATGAGAAACAGAAGCACTGTCCCTTCCTCATAATATATTCTATTGTATGCAGTATGAAGGTACTGCAGTATGCAGTACTATATTGTATGAAGGGCACAGCAGTGCCCTTCATTTGAGAGACAGCTGCAATATTTGTGGATATATCAGTTCCTCTGTTTTCTGACATCCTACAAACTGACTATATGCTTGCTATATCTGGAATACAGTGGATGTAGACTTCAAAGACAGCACTTTGTCATGGACAACTTGGCTAGGAAGTCTACATTCTAGGAAATTTCTGAGACTGGCAAAGAATCATATCAGGCACATATGGGCCCTGTCCTACAGTTGTAGATCCAACAGCATTTAGTAAGAGTTATGCTCAAATATAAAAATTAGGATGGGAACCTGAATATGTTCCTTTAATTCCAAATGGTTCTTGGAAGATCTATTTTGCGCTTTGTTAGAGGAAAGATCCAGTCTAATTCCATGCTTTTCTACAAAAGCTTTATCTTGCTAGTAACTGCATAGACCTAAATGAAGTCCCTTGCTGGAATGGTCTGGAGACTTGAGCCCCTGTAAATCAACATGAAAGACTCGAGTGGCTGCACTTTAATAATGCTAACGTTAAGCTAAACATATTTTTATATCAGAATATAACGGTTCCAAAGGTGCTAGCAGCCTGCTTTCCAAACAAGAACTTTTCTTTTTTACTTACCTCATCTTTTACAGAGGTCCATGAAAAATTTTCTTATTTAAAAATGTACTGTCACACATGAGCAAGTATATATGTAACATTACAGATTTCATTTAACCTCATGAAAGCAAGGAACTATTGGAATCAAAGCCAAAATTATGATTATCATTCAAATATATTTCATATCTGTGAATTATAGGTGATCGATCTTCTCTCAGAAGACAGTCAGAACATACAATATGATCTGCTATAAACTCAGACTCAGGGAATAATTTAAACGTAGAATTTCAGCTTTCATCTCCTGGTCCTTATCAAATGGATCTTACTTTTTGTTGCTCAAAGGCTTCCTAGTTATTATACAAAATGTTTACACAGAGTAGCAAACTTGTTGCTAACTGCTTTTGTTCTCTGACACATTTACAGAGAAAGGAGGGGGAAGGGAGGATCTTTGTTAATCACGCTGCTGATAGATAAACCCTTCTAAATTTCATTTTCACTTGCCAGGTCCCTTAGTGCTGAAAAGCAAAGGCAAACATAAAACATTACACCTTTCAGCGCACCCAGTCCACAACAGGCATTTAAATGAAACAAGTATTAGAAATATTTTCACTCATTTTACAGTGTCTAAGCATATACAGACAGGTGCTACTAGCAGAGGTTTGTTAACCAGCTTTTGTAGGCAAAACTACTTCAAACACATTGACTAGCTAGCTTAACTGAAAAGGAAGATTCCAAAGAGACAGAAATAAAATGCAGAAAAACCTGAAACCAGCTGGCAAGCAGCACATACTCTCTCTTGTTGCACGTCCCTTTTTCCCCCTTCTCTTCTCTGTTCCTTCAGCTCCATATGACAGACTCCCTGGATGGGTAGAGACAGAACTGCTGTCTGACTCTGCCCCCTGGCTTATCAAGTCCCACCCTTGACCATCCAGGGCCCCTCCCCTGCATCTCCCTTGCCTGTTTTCCCTTGGAAGTCAGTATGAGCAGAAAAAAAACTAGGGACAAGTTCTGAGGGTTTCCTCATGTCAGAAAGGAGACTGGGGGAGGTGGGTTTTCTTTGTTATATGTAGACTAGCTGGCAAAAGCAACAACTTAGTTCTGCAGGTTTTCCCCATTTTCTGATCCTACCTGTTTAAGAAATGAAAGGATAAACAGCAGTGCTTTCTTATTTTCCACACTTTAGAATTAATTCATGCACTGGCTCAAGGTGGTCAGAAAGCCACTGAAGCAGTCTCTGATATTCAGTAGTCTGAACAAGCTGCTAATATTGAATATTTTTCTCCTTTCAAGATTTGGTAAAGCCAGTAATGGAATTCCTGATGCCTTTTCTGTGGTGTCATTCATTTTTCTTACTACTGTGAATGGAAGAAAGAACCTCAAAGATGGATTCTTCAGCATCCCATTTCCCTTCTTATCACTGAATGTGATGATCATGTCAGAAGAGCAGCGAGAACTAATTTTTTTAATCTTTCTCTGAAAGATAAAATAGTCTGCTGTGTGGACTGTCATGATTCTTAACCTGAGTTCACTCCTACTATATTGCAAGCTTGCTTACATAGGCACAAATCAATGGAATTGCAGTGAGAAGAACGAATTACTTCTGTCTCTAGTGATGCAGGATTATTACCATTTTCTATGGTCTCTGACTCCAGTTCTAAATGTCCTAATTGTGATGAGGTTCCTGACAACTTACTTGGAAATCCCATGGCTGACTGCAATTTGACACGATTAGAAAGGAAGCTCTCACTTTCCTAACCTCAGACTACTACTACTAGCTACATTTAGCCATCTAAAGAATTGTTTTTATTCTTCAGTATTCAAGTATTTGTAGATATATTCCTGTATTTACTTGAATACAAGACAGGCCCACAATAATTAGATTCTATATATGGAAAATGTATAAAGTTGATATAACTTTCCAAGTATAGAATCTACTTACTGGAAATTTGTCTTGAATGTGTCAATCTCTCACTGCTACAGCAGGTCAAATAAGTCTGGTGTGAATAAGCAAGTCAAATAAGCAGATTGCCCCTTTGCCCTGTGCTCCCCACAACTGCTTTCTCCTACAGCCCCTTCCCCCCTCCTTGCTGTCGCTCAGTTCTTGCTAAGCACATGGAAGTGAGAAAGTGAGGAGCAAATCTGAAAAAAATGACCTGGAATAAAGACAGCTGTAGCAATTTGCGTATCATATCCATCCACTTAATTCATCCAGAACTGATGCATTTTACTTTTTCTTCTTTCACTTATGTAGAGTCTAGAACTGGATGCAATTTCCTGGAAACATTCTGGATAATTTTGGGTAAAATTATTTAATCTCTCAGGACCTGCCATCCTATTCTGTAAAGAGTGAACTGGGAATGTATACTGCCTCTCACAAAATGATGTGTAGTTCATCTGGCTGTAAAATGCTTTTAAACCATCATAGCGTACCACACTAACAGGTTTTTCTAACCTCACAGGTGTGTTGAAGGCCAAATGCACTAAAGAATGCCAGGCATTTGGACACTAAGGTGCAAAAAAGTTATGCAAGTACCTAAGAGACTTTAATGATGACGTAGTGCTTCCTTTTAACTCTGATAGATAAAATACATGCCATAGTATATTGCCACATGGCTTGGGTTCAAGTTCCAAGATGGCTCCTCCACTTACTTCTTGAGTAAGTCAAAGAAAATAGCTCATTCCCCCACCTCCCCCACCATATATTTCCTTTGGGCTTATACAGGAGTCTCTGAAGTTCTAGCCAACAGTCAAAATTGGATTTTCTGAAACATGTGCAAGCTCTACGGTATCCTTCTGTGAAAAAGCTGGAATGTAAAGGTTGTGACATACGCAGCCACAGGAAAGAAATGTGTTCTATGACTGTACACACTTCCATGCTGGTAGAAATTATCATACAACTCTGCACTGTGGTAGCATATACAGTGATAGCTATCGCTCTGTATTGCAGAAGTTACATTTTGTGCTAGACATTGTACAAATATATGCCCCTACCACAAAGAAATCTAAGGAAAAATCCCCAAGAATTCCTTGAGCTGTTTTGTCTTAATCTTAACCATGTGACTCTGAGTAGTTTGGTGCCTAGTATTTCTTCTATGGCTCTCCCTTTTTTTTTTTTTTTTGGTGTTAGTATAAAGAAACAAGGACTGTCTACAGTCCTGTAAGATGTAAACTATCCTGGGTTCTTGAAATATTTTAGATATGGCAGTAGGGTGTTCAGTACGGGCTAATTTGCTCTGCCATGTCACTAAGTAAACTGGTACCCATTGGGCACATATATACATGATGTTTACTGTGGAGCTGCTTAATTAGCCCCAAAGTAAACATCTTAGTATCTACACATGCTGCCCTATTAGGCCACAGTAAATTAACTAACTCCACAGCAGGTTAATACTTATAAATATAAATCCTAACCTGCAAGAGTTTTTTAATGCACAGCAACATATGTGTAGATGCTGACCTGGCTGGCTAGCTGGGGTACAAAAATATTTCAGTGTGGGGGTGACTGCTGGCTAGCCTCACACTAAAGCACCCTCATGCCCCAGCCAGGCCCTCCATGCACATTGAGTCAGGTTGGAGCATTCTTGGGCTGGCAGGCTGACCCCAGGGCTCCCTGCCAGCCAGGGCTGCTCCAACCCAGCTCAACATGCTGTATTGTGCATTCAATGATGTGCCCAGAAGCAATAAACTCCAGTGTGATATGTAACAGACTTTATTGCTGCAAATTAACTGCACATGTAGGTATGGCTACTGAGCTCTAAGCTGCTATGGCTACACTGCTACTGGTTCTCAAGCTAGCTAATTTAAAGCTAACTTGAGTATCACTATCATGACTGCAGTATAAAGTGGCCCACAGGGTCACAAATTGAGTTTCAAAATGAAGCAAAGTCAATTTCCTCTATTAAAACCAGTAACCAGAGAGCATCCCAGTGAGAAAGCAAAACAGAAATGTGAGAGTTTCAGTTCTACCTTCCCATGTTCTTACCTATAATTTTATATAAAAGTTGTCCAAGATCTGTAGAAAACATCAGCCTCTTTTCTAGTATGTTAAATTTTGATTTATGTTGTAGTCACTAGACCTACTCTTTCCTGGAAAAGTAAATAGGATTAATTTACTAGATGGTGGCAAGAAAATTCATCCATTTATTCACTGCTCTGTATTACAGTGGAAACAACAGCAGCTGCCACATCAGGTTTTCAAAGTCTTCCTCTCATAACCTCCTTCTCATCATTTCATACAACTGTAACCATTTGAATCTTCTGAATATGTTATTTTAAAGTTTTGTTGATAAACATTGCAGCCACTTCTGAGAACTATGTTGTAGGAAAAATAGGCAGTCTTCCAGAATGAAAAATGAAACAAACAACACCCCCCCACATTATTCAGTAGTCTTACTTTTTCTAGTTTTACTTTGACTTTTCCATACCTCTTTCTGCCCTGTACCCAGTTATACTAATAGTAATTCACAATAGCAAATATGATCATAGGCCTGCAACCTCCACATTAAGAATTCATGGCACAAAACTCTGGAAGCTGTAAAAGAGGAGCAGGGAACAAATTAAAATGTATAGACCATGCATAAACACTCTCCCTCTGCAGTATCTTCTGTATGTCACTGTGAGATACAGCACCAAAAGCATCTGACCCCATCCCTGGGTGGGCTGGAACCACCAACCTTTCCCTTAACAGCAGAATACACTAACTGATTGCACCACAGAGACACAAACTATTGAGCTAGATGGATCTGTGGCATGACCCAGTATGGTACCCATAGGAGATCAGCTCCATCTGCCCTCTTCCTCTCCCTATGTAAAAAAGTGCAATGGGATACAAAAGGAAATGGGTCTTCAAGTGGATGTTTTGCGCCAATGCATAGCCCCTCGCTACCTGTTCTCACTGCCTCTAGAAGGAATATGAAGGACACTGGTCCAAAATACCAATTACTGAAGAAAGTAAATGCCTTCATTTGAAAGAGGTTGACATTTATCAATGCTCCCAACATTTTTGCCTGTCTTCAGCCTGCAGCAGTAGCTTGCAAAAACCAAGCATTCAGTTTACATCTTTACATCTTAGAATTACATTTAAACTGCACCAAGCAATTTCAGGACCCTGGAGAGTTCAGTCCTGACCTCTGTCCCAGTAAGGTGGACAAAAAATGGCACATTGAATGATGAATGTGTAATAACTAGGGGCTTTGTGCTCATATGAAACTTCCATGAAACTGTACAAGGCATTAGACTTTAGTAAAAAATGTAAGATCTAGTTCTGACATGCTAAAGAGCACAGCAAGTGTCATTTCTAGGTTTTCTTTCTTCTGGGTTAGCCAGAGGAAATGGCAAGCCCTTTTTTCACAACTGGGATAATTAACCTTTTTTTAATCTGATACTGCAACAGGATCTACTGGTATTAGCCCCAGTACAGTCATCAGTGGTTCACTAGAGTGCAGGACTCTGTGCCAATAGGTTTTGATGCAGGATTAGTGTTTACATGTTTAATTGCTGAACCCCAAAACTAGATTATCTAATGGAAGCTAGAATTAAAGTAATTTATGGCATCTAGTAAAAAGGTACTTTTTAGGGATGTGTGTAAAAGTTCAGCAATAAAAATTAATTATGGGAAGAATCATTCATCTAAAGGAAACAGACTGTACTGGAAGAGAGATATGAAAGATCAAAGGAATCTGAGGATGAATACTAGGGCTGTGTTTCATTTCAACACCGTTCTAACTCATTCAAGCTTGAAACAGTGAAATCTAAATGAAACAAAGGGCTTCAAAACAGCCTTGAAATGAAACAAGGGCAGTTGAAATGTTTTGAAAGTTTCTAAATATTTCAAGTTTTGAAGCTGAAGCTTGGCTTGCCTGCAGGGAAACAGAAAGTAAGGAGAGGGAGGGGGAAGACTGCTCTGATATGGACTGTGACTGGCTGTCTGAGATGCTGCTGGTGCTACTGTGCTGCTTACTAAGTTATTGCCTGTTGTCATTTAAAGTGGTGGACTAGACTGAGGCTGTAGAGGAGGAGGAGCCCTCATTGGCGTACATTACCATGTCATGGCCCAAGCACCAGTGAGGGCACACCTTAACACGCACACGCGCGCACACACACACACATCACAAGTTTTGCTTGTGAGCATGTTGAGGTGCAGTTTCCTAGAAACCTCTGCACCTATCTCCTTGAAACGTGGCAGGTTTTGTGGCCTCATCAGGGGCTACCAAGTCTGCTGTTTTCACCTCTCTGTGCCCTCACACTTACAAGTGACTTGAGCTTTGCTTTCAAGACTTTGAGGTGCAGTTTTCCAGAAACCCCTACACCTATCTCCTTGAAACTTGGCAGATTTCACACTCTAATAAGGAGTTACCATCCCTGCTGCCAAAAACTGCCAAAGTTATAGGAAGTTTTATACTTCCCCATTATAGCCTATGGGCGAAATGGCAAAACAGCATTGAAACAGTGAAACAGTTTTGACAAAATGAAATGGAATAGTGCTTTTGAAATGAAACACAACTCTAAATACATTTGTAAATGTAATGATTAAATATTTTGAATTTTAGAAATTGTTTTCATTATTTTATTTCAAGTGCTCAGAGCTCACAGTAAACATCCCAAAGTCTTCCTAAAGTTTCTCCAGTAAAACCAGACAAGACCTGACTTGACACTCCTGACTTTTATAAAGGGTAATATTTATAGATTTCATAGGCATTAGGAATGGAAGGGACCTTGAAAGATCATCGAGTCCAGCCCTCTGCCCCAGGTGCAGGAAGTCAGCTGGGTCATAGGGTCCCAGCAAGATAAACATCTGAATGTCTCTTAAAAAGAGTTCAAAGTAGGTGCTTGAACCACCTCTGGTGCAGTCTATTCCAAACCTTGGGGGCTTGGACAGTAAAGAAGTTCTCCCTTATGTCCAGCCTGAAATGGTAATGGACGAGTTTATGACCGTTCGATCTTGTCATCCCTTGGGGCTCTCTGGTGAACAGACATTCCTCCAGATCCTGGTGAGCACCCTTGATAAACTTATAGGTGGCCACTAGATCACCCCTGAGCCTGCTCTTTTCCAGGCTGAAGAGTCCCATGGCTCTCAGCCTCTCATCATCAGGTCTGTTCTCCTGACCTCTGATCATACACGTGGCTCTCCTCTGGACTCTCACAAGCTTCTCCACATCCTTTTTGAATTGTGGAGCCCAAAACTGGATGCCGAACACCAGCTGTAGCCTCACCAAGGCTGAATACAAGGGGAGAATGATGTCCCAGGATTTGCTTGAGAAGCATCTATGGATGCAAGCCAGGATTTTGCTTGCTTTAGTAGCAGCAGCATCACAGTGAAGGCTCATGTTCATCTTGTGGTCGGTGATGACCCCGAGTCATTTTCATCCATAGTGCCAACCAGCGTAGCACTGCCAAGCCTACAAGGATGCTGCAGATTTTCCTCCCAAGGTGGAGAACCTTGCATTTTTCAGTGTTAAACACCATCAGGTTCTTGTCCACCCATTTACTGAGCCTGTCAGGATCAGCCTGGATCACCCTCCTTTCCTTAGGTGTGAATGCTTTACCCCAAAGTTTGGTGTCGTCAGCAAACTTGGCCAGTCCACTTCTGATACCAGTGTCCACATTACTAATGAAGATGTTGGATAGTGTTGGCCCAAGGACAAAGCCATGAGGGACCTGAATAGTCACTGTGCACCACAATGATTCACTTCCATCAACCACCACCCTCTGGGTCCTACCACGGAGCCAATTTCCCAGCCTGTAGATCATAGTGAGGCCAAGGCCACAGTTAAACAGTTTTGCTAAGAGGTGATCATGGGTTACAAAATTGAAGGATTTTTTTTTAAGTCAGATATATGACATCAATGTCTTCTCCCTTGTGCAGGTGATAGCTCACCTTGTTGTAAAAGGAAATAAGATTGGTCAAAGTAGACCTGCCCGCAACAAACCTGTGCTGGCTATCCCTCAGGATGTTGCCATCGGCCAGTCTGTTAAGAATGGCCTCCTTAATATTCTTTTCTAAGACCTTCCCCAGGATAGAGGTCAGGCTAATGGGCCTGTAGTTTGCCAAATCCACTTTCCTCCCTTTCTTGAAGACAGACACCGCATTAGCCTTCTTTCAGTCTTCCAGCATTTCACCAGAATGCCAGGAGTTCTCAAAGATCTGTGCAGGGGCTGAGCCATGATATTTGCCAGGTCCTTGAGTACCCTGGGGTGTAAACTGTCAGGGCCTGTTGACTTGAAGGTATCCAGCCTCTCAAAGTATTCCTTCATGAGGTCAGCTTTGATGGAGGGTAAGGAATCTCCCTCACCCGAGCCTTCCTGTCCAGTAATGGACGGGGTGTCCCATGGGACTAGTGAAAAACCAACACAAAGTACCCATTTTGCAGGTTGGCTTTTTCCTGGGTGTCGGTTGTCAGTTGTCCCATCTGGTTTAGCAGGGGTCCAATGTTGCCCTTTCTTTTCATCCAATTCCCCACATATCTAAAAAAGAACTTTTTATTGTCCTTGATACTTGGAGTTCCGTCGCAGCCTTGACTTTCCTTGTTTGCTCCCTGCAGGTCTGAACCAGTGCAGAATATTCCTCCTTTGGGGTGCATCCAGTCCTCCATCCTTTGTAGGTCTGTCTTTTTAGATGCAGGAGGTCTGCCAGTTTCCTGGAGAGCCGAGGGGGCTGCTGTGCCCTTTTGCTGCCTTTCCTCTGAGATGGGATAGACTGAGCTTGTGCATCCAGGATCACTCCTTTGAGAATCAACCATGATCCTGAACTCCCCTCCCCTTTGGATCATGGTCCCTTAGGGCCTTACTGACAACCCTCCTGAACTTGTCAAAGTCAGCTTTCGTGAAGTCAAGAACTTTGATGTTGCTGACTGACTTGCCAGCTTTACGGTGGATGGTGAAGGTAATCAGCTTCTGGTCACTGTCACCCAGCTTCCCTTCAATCATTAAGCTGCTGATTAGGTTGTCCCCTGCTGCCAGTACCAGGTCAAACAGCGCTTTACCTCTCGTTGGCCTGTAGA
>JAGPOW010001296.1:14181599-14195612 GCA_030014935.1 Caiman crocodilus | reverse complement strand
ATCAGATAAAGCTCATCCACGCACGAAACAGCTTTGCGGCTTTGCGACTGCTTGGATTTGGCCAAGCACCCTTCCCATGAGATGCCTGGGTAGTTGAAGTCTCCCATGACAACTGCACGAGGAGTGTGAGGCCTTGGCCAATTCCCTGGAAAACTCCTTGTCAAGTTTTTGATCCGGGGTAGGAGGCCTGTAGTAGACTCCTACTATTGTGTCCCCTATGCCATGTTCCCCATGGATTTTAACCCAGACAGTCACCAGTCACCCACCCTGGGCACCAATGTTGGCTTGCATGGATGCATAGTTTTCCTTGACATAGAGAGCTACACTCCCGCCCCTTTTGTTCACTCTCTCTCTCCTGTACAGGGTATAGCTATCTATATTTGTGGCCCAGTCATGGGTGGAGTCCCACAAGGTGTCCATTATTCCTATGACATCGTAATTATTTGTGTTAAGCTGGAGGACAAGTTCCTCCTCTTTATTCCCCAAGTTCCTGGCATTTGTGTACAGGCAAAGAATATGCAAAAGGAAGAAAAAGAATGTATCAGCTCTATCATAATAAGTACAGACATTTTCAGTTTTCTCCACTATCATTTAACAAGAAAGTCATGATCTGGTCAGGGTATTAATTTTGTATTTTGATTTGGCTTGGCAATTTCAAATACCAATGTCCTGCATTTAGTTTGACTATTGTCTTGTGTATTTCAAGGTGAAAATGACCTTTCCAAAGAGGATTTAAATAAGGTCAATCCACTACCTGTGTCTTACTTATGGTCCAACCTGAGGTCTTAATTGATACATATTCCTTTTGCTACATTCCTGTATATGCACAATGGTGCATTTTCTTCCTAGGAAGAAAATCTGAATAACCAGCTGACAAATATTACAAGTTTTCCAGAATAAAATCATGCTTTCAATAGATTATTTCATATTAGGTGGATGCTATATCAAAACCCTTGTGAGTGAGCTGTGTTTTAACAACATGTTTCTCTCTTGCCTTTCCCATGGTATTACTCTGAAAACAGTATTTAGCTTAGCATGTTGTCTAATGCTCAGCTCAAAGGCATCTCTTTGTCTATGTTATCTGTCTGAGAGACAGAAACTTTGAAACGATGCATCTGCTGAATTATAAAATTCCAGGGACTTTTCTAGGTATCAGTAGGCACACCATTTACTTTGGAACAAACTGTATTGAACTAAAGCTACCTCTCTAAGCAGAATCTTTGGAGTGTTTGAGTCCCTGCTTAATTGTATTGTCATTTCAACAAACTATCATCTTCTTAAGAAAGTGGGTAATAACACGAGCAATATAAGAAATAAATAAGTAGAACTTTGTGATTAGCTTTGCATGTTAATTATGTGTATGGAGACCCTAATCCTGACTGGCTGCATAGCAACTAACTACAGTTGTACAACCAATAAACATCACAGAACAGCATGACCAGAATTTCTTATTGAAATCTTAAGGCCAAATCCTGCTTACTATCTAACAGCAAGCCAACTGGACCCATTGGTCCTTAATTAAAATATTGGTCCATTTCTTTTTTAGCATCCTGGCAGAAGTCTTATATCATGCAGCACAAAGTATCTGTTGATATCATTTTGTGTTGTATAAAGGGAAGGCAAAATTGCTGCTTGAAATGTTGGTTCTATCCTAATTGATGATGAGGTATCAGATAGCAGCAATAGAGAGCTTTCAAATAATAAGGGACAATATAAATTCTTGTACAGTGAACCTCAACTGTTATTTGATTCCTTACTCCAATTATATTAAGTGTTCTAGCATTGTTTTATTGGGTTTGTTTAAATCATTAGTGATGCACTGGAAAAGAAGTATACTGTTGTTGATACCAGGGTAGTAACAGAATACCATTAAAAGTGGAGGCTTATTACAAGTATATTTGAAGCGATTAATCAAAATATAATTACTGCTTCAGTAGACTTGTGTGGAAGTAGCATTGCTGTAATTGAGGAGAGAATTTGGCTTGTGTGAAAATATGACAATGTATCTACTGAGATAAGAGCGGTTATAAAAAATAAAAAAGTATAAAGTCTGCTTTTGATTAAAGGTGATGTACTTTCCTATATTAAATTTAGATGCACACACACATAGATGATGGAAAAGACCAAGATAAAGAAACCAATCTTAACCCATGTAAACACCACAGGCCACATTTGGGGAAATTCAGGACAAATGGGATCCATATCCTTCCCCCATTCCTCAAGTCAGTGGCCCTGCTGCAGGCAGTGGCAGAGGCTGGTGTGCAGGGGCATGTACACACAGTTCAGTGAGGAGACAGAGCTACCTGGCATACCATGCTACTCCACTTTCCCACCAGACTGCCCTGCACCTGCAATACTTGTTTTAAGTTTCTCCAACTGGCTGGGAAGGCTGTCAAAATCCAGGAATGTCCCAGCCAAACCAGGACATATGGTCATTTTGGCAATGTTTCATTCTTTCATTTCTTTTACTACATTAGACCTTTAAGTGTGAAATAGCATTTCTTCTAAAATGCTACTGACAGCTAATGCTAGTGATAGAGAACTTCCTCTATTTTCACCTATTTCTTACCTATTTGGTCCACTGTAAATCCTGTCCCTCAGGACAAGTGTGTCTTACTCTGCCTCCTTACACGTACTTGTATAGCTCTACAAGTTCATGTGATAAACAATGCATATAACAAGCATCCCTAAGATTTTCAAAAATAGCTCTAAGTGAAGGCTACTTCTTATATTAAGTTCTAAATTAGTCCACAAACTATTACCATCATCAAAGTATCTGCATTCCATGTACCTGCGCATGAAGCAACAGAACATGACAAATACATTAAGTATTTTTTTTCTCTCTTATTTTCTCCCCAAGATTTGTCTGTGAAATGTCTGCTACTTTGTTGTGAGAGGAAAAATGGCACATAGTTAGGTACCTTAACATGTGCAGATCCAAAGTGGGTGCAGCAGCATGGTCACACATCTCCTTTGGCTGCAAATCCAGAGCCCAGGAGGTGAGCGCTGCCACTACTGTTTGTCCCCTCCTATTCCCTGCTGCTAAAGTTGGTGGGACAGGGGAGGGAGGAAGGGCAAACAGCAGCAGCACTCAGTCCCTGGGCTCCAGGGCTACATGAAAGGAGCTCCAACCAGACACTGCACTTGTCAGCTGGTGAGCTTAGGGCTTACTGCTCATACAGAGCTCCAGAAGAAGTCCACACTCACAAAGCAGTAAGCTCAGAGCTCACTATGCATGTGCATCATAGCTAAAGTAACAGCTGTACCCCCCTTGCTGTTTCTGGATCCACTACTGTATGTAAATGAATATTTTGTCTTCCACAGTGCTGATCAATTGTTCTTATTCTTCCATCAGTACAAGTTCCTGCTATGTGGACTAGTCAGTGACCCCGAAGGAGCCAGCTCTATGAATAGGAGTGATTGATATTAGCAAATGTTCAATTCCAATGTCAGGGGTGCTGACAGAAAGCACAACTTGGGCTAATTGCTTAGTTGCCCACACTTGCCTGAGGGCCTTTCTCCTGCTAATGAACCAGCTGGCATCCTGGGGAGAGCAGCCTCTGCCTTTCATTCCACCTGTGCCATAGGCTGCAGGCCAGCCAACAGCATTTTCTGAAGTTCTGCTGTGTCTGTTTCTGAAGTCTGGCTGTTTGGACTGAAAATTTGGTCTCTGATTCCTGAACCTTGAATTGGCCAGTGATTTAGACTCTTACCTCTGGAGTCTACCCCCAACCCCAGCCCAGATGTGCTCACTTGCTCCCCGACTCCTGACTCAGAGATAATTTGCATTCTGGCCCTGGCTCCTGCCATACTCCAGTGGTCTAACCACTGGGCAAGACTGTCTATGACCCAGTCCTTATATGTAGGCCTTGATTTAGGCCAGTCATTCTTAACTTTTTTAGCCTCAGAGCACCACTTGTTAGACTTGAGGCACCCCTCATAAAATGCCACCTCTTCATTTTCACTTGTTTTTGACCATAGAAAAACAGACAGAGAGTAATTTCTGTGTTACAAAGAATTCAGACTATAGCAAGTCAGAATGATATTAACACTGTTTGTATTTGATCTGGGTTTATCTTGTGGATTGTTTTTGCACACCTTGTAAACAGTATGAGTCCTGGCCTAGTCATGACATTGGTTACGCATGTGTAGGATGGCTAGAGGTTAGAAGTCCCTGGAACATCTAAACTTCTGACCTTTATGACACTAGGACCTACTTAAAAGACTTAGCAGTGCTCCAATCACGCGTGCTTACATAACACAAAGGTGGGAAAGTTATATTAATAAGTTTAGGTGGTGATGATCAATATGAGTGGTCCAGGAGGATGATGATGTTAATTGACAGTGATTCACTGGAATGGATAGACTGTGATTGGACCACTGGCATGAGTGACCCATGGCATGAGGTGGCCAACATAAAACCTGTCACAGCTGTCACCTCAGCATGTGACTGACAGTGAGGCTGACTTCTTGACTGTGTGTGTGGGGTCTGCATGCATTGTGCGTCATGACTGGGAGTCTGAGAAATTGAATCTATGTAGTGTCGTGATAATGAATCTGAGTGAAAACTTTATAGTGAGTAGAGTGTCTGTGTGGGAGATTGAAGAAGTTGGTAGTGAGGGTACTGATTGGTGTGTGGGGGACTAGTGTACGAGGATACACCTGAGCCTCACCTGAACATACCTACTTTCGTTTCCCAAAGGACGGGTAACGTATCACCCATTCCTCGGGAGGTTCCAAGTACTTCATAATGTGAAGGAAAGGACAGAAATCCTCGACCTCATAACAGCAGGACAGGACACGACAGGACATAACTCAGTCTGTCAGTGCTCTTGGCTGCCACGGCTAGTGACAGGCCTGTACTGATATTTGCCTGCACTCTCATGTATATACTATATAGTATTCTGTTAACTGTTTGTTTGCCTGTTTGATTGTTCTTGTTGATACCTTGAATGTTTATTTTATGATAGATATTCTTGTTAAGCCTACTTTGGTGTTTAGTCTTTATTGACGGAGGCATATTTCGATGGGATTAATCGTCTTGAGTGTATTCAACTCACAGACTTCTGGTAGATCTAGATCTAGAAAGGCCTAACAAACCTCTCTTTATATACTGTCTGTAGTTGACTGCCAGGCCAGCCTTCAACCTAACAAGGCAAAGATCACATGGCACCCTGTAACACCCTCAAAAGGATCTCAAGGCACCCTTGCTGGGAATCACTGGTTTACAAAACCCATCCTGACCATACGTGGTTCTGATATGTTAAATGCCCTCTAGAGGTCAGATTCAGATCTCCTTGCACAGTGATCAAATTATATTTAAAATGAAATAACAATTATTTCTCACTTGGAACCTAGAATTACTATATTTACCCAAATCCAAGATAACTTCAAATTTAAGATGAACCTCCAATAATTAGATTCTATACATGAAAAATTATAAATCTGTTATAATGTTCCATGTACAGAATCTAATTATTGGAGTGTCATCTTAAATTCATCCCCCTACCATTGCAGCAGAGACAGCAGTGCCAGGGATGCAGACAGGGGAGATAAGAGCAAATAGCAGTGAAGTCAAGTGGTCAACTGACCACCACCATTGCCTCCCCATCCCTTCCTCCCTGCCATCTGTCCTCCTGCCACCTATCACCACTGTTGCCTGTGCCTCCTGGTGCTTGTCCCCAAACAAGCAGCACCTGTGATCCCTGACACGTGCCCAACTTGTGCCTGCACCCACCTAATCCCTGCCACTTGTCCTCCCTGCTACCCTCAGCTCCAGCTCCAACTCCAACTCCAGCTCCAGCTCCAGCTCCAGCTTAACCAGGGAGCAGCAGAAAGGGGCCAGAACTAAAACTAGAGCTGCAACTCAGCAGTGGAGAGGGCCAGAAAGTCATCCAGGAGAGGGAGGCAGTAGCTCTGGCTTTGACTCAGACCCTGGGTCAGGGCCAGAACCAAACCCACATCAGGTGTCTGCCCACTGCCTTGTGTTCAAATTTAAGATGAGGGACTTTTCTGCCTCCCTAGCATCCCCTACCCCTTTTGCTGAATGTGGGGGAAAAGCTCTCATCTTGGATCCAAGTAAATACAGTAAAATGCTATGATGAACAGTCCTAGCTGTCATTCATTTTCTTATGAACAGCATATATTACATCAGAGTCAAGTAATAGAGGGAAACAAAATCTGAGTGTCACACTCAGCAGCATAATGGGGTGGGGCAAGCAGGGCACCTGGCCAAGGTATCATTCTAGAGAGGGCACCAGAATTGCTTGCTTCACCCAGGGAATCTTTGCTACAGCAGAAATAGCTCTGTGCTGCCCAACCATAGGAGCACAGCTCCTTACCCAGTCACGCGTCTGCAGGGCATAGGGGTGAGCAAAAAGGTAGTCCCCATGGCAGTCTTTCTCTGTGCCCTGTAATATATCTGGGTAAAGAGGAAGAATGAACACCAGACCCAGAACAGCTCCTGGGGAGCCCACACCACAGGGCTCCTACAGCTGGTGTGCAGCACATCTGTCCTTCAGTGGTAGCAGCCCAAGTCCATGCTGCTATAGCAGCAGCCACAGCAGTAGCAGCTGCCACTTGAATTCAGAGAGCAGTGAAAGGCGAGACTCTGTACCCCTCTTCCCCTATCATGAGAGGTCAAGTCTAGGGCCACTCAGGAATCGAGGTGCCAACCAGGGACAGGAGAAGCAAGCAGACCCCAGGGACAAGGCAGGACTGCAGTCAAAGGAAACAGCAAAGCAGTCTAAGATCAAGCTGAATCCTGTTGCTCAAGTGCTTCCTTTTCCTACTCAAAGCTTATATGGGATAGTACCACTCTGGTAACAGGGCCTAGCCCTGTGCCCATTCCCCAACATAGGCTTCAGAACAGCCTAGACCAGTCTGGGTAGTCAGCTGTAGGGTGGCAGGCTTGAGTGAACAACTATACTGGTCAGGTCAAAGCACTGGGTTTAAGGCTGCACCCTGATATCCTCACTTCAGTGGTCTACTGACCCCCTTTGTCCTGCCCTGGATGCTGAAGGAGCTTTGACACTTTGATAGTCAAAAAAGAAATCATAATCTTACAATCACAAATAAGAGAACTTCTATAAATAGCTATTTCTGTTTAAAGAGATCATAATCCATAAAATGAACAAGAATGGCTAAAAAGAAAGGAAAAAGGTAAGCAGCAATAACTCAATCTGTGGTGAAACTCAAGAAACAAAATACATGCTGAATATGCCTTTATGTGATATCTACTGCGTATTGTTTTATATAGCACAAGCTCCAGAACAACCTGGTCATTCTTGCTATATTCTTGTTACTAGTCATGTGAAAAACATGACTTACAGAAATGAGTGGCCGAGTTATAGTGTAACTGAAAACCTTTGGCAAACCTTACACTGTAAATATCTTTTAAAATACAAAATGTAAGCACACCCCAACTAATTTATCTGAAATTCAGTTTTAAAAAAAGAGCTGTGATTTTTGTTGCTGTGGTTTAAGGAAATATGCCAAGAACTTATCAAGTGATTTTTCCAGCCAATTTACAAGCCCCATATTTTGTGTGTGTAATAAAAGTGCTGACACAACCTTAATAAGATCATTGTAAACAGCAGTTTTATGGAAACCTACTTTTGCTTCCATTACTTTAAGAGCTTATTAAACCAGTTATGTCTGTGATAGATTTATTATCGTTCACCAAATGATGTTCTGTTGCCATTTGTTTTATTAGGTTTTAACTCTACTAATTACAGTACCTGTCAAGCTTCTCTAAAAATCTCAAACATTCCCCATGTGTTCTTCAACAATAAGGTACTATATTTGTGAAGCGGTCATTAAGAACTACTGGTGAAAAAAGGAAAAATAGTGTACTTATATCTTTTTTTTGTATTAAAGGCTACTCATTAAGGAAAACTGGATTTGTGTTAACTAAATGCACCCGCACTTATTTTTTTACTCTTTTCTTCACATTTTAGAGGTAACATTCCTGGTAAGGGATATGGAAATAATCAGTTTGAAACAAGGGACTGTAACAAGGGACTAAGGCACAACCAAAGGATCCTGTTATATAAACATAATGTAATTTTAAAAGAGAAGAGGGATGAGGAAAATATAATTAAACAGAACTGTCGGTGCATCTCCTAACACGTTGTCTCTTATGTATCAGTTGGAGATATGTACATTGTCTTTAAATATTTAGGAAAAACTGAGGCAAGATAAAATTAAAGGAGGTTTTGGGCAAGGCAGTGAGGAAATAGCTGCAGTGGTAACACTGGCTTTCTCTGCTCTCATAAACTTCCTTGCCCAATGTTATAAGACTGTCCTGTGTAATTCTTTATCACTGTCATGTAAGCAGTCTTTTCACAATGCCAATGGTCAAGACAACTCTATTACACATTGTAATGCATTGGCTGAGCTGTAATAGATCAGCAGGGACAGTGTCTAACTTAGACAGTCTAAGTGCTGCTGTCCTGAACAGAGAGTGGTAAGCAGCTAAGAGGAAAACCTTCCGAAGTGAGGAAAGAAGTGAAGGCAAACTACTTAGCTGAGGTTGCCTTAGTTCAGGGATGGCCATGCACAAGTGACATAAGCAGTCTCTGTGTGGGGCACATACAGATCAAGGAGGGGAGAAGCAGCACTTTGGCGGATAAGACATGAAGGAGAAGGCAGAGCAGCAGATGGGGAAAGGAACTCAAGTAGCACTTGAGGTAGGTAAATGGGTGCAAGGATTATTTGTGGTATGCTTGCCAGAAAGGTTGAATTCCACTGCTTTAATTCAAGAGCATTAGAGCACACGAATGTAGGCACACATATTGCAAAAACATACACGTTAAAAACAAATGTTCCTGGTAAAGTACAGTGTGCCTGACTCAATGACAATCATGTTGCCTCCCGTGGAGTTTTTTTTTTGTGATTTACATCAGTGTCGCTCAACCTGGACGCCTAGCCTGGAAAAGTGCAGGTTCAGGGGCTATCTGATGGCCACCTATAAGTTTATCAGGGGTGGCCACCAGTATCTGGGGGAATATTTGTTCACCAGAGCGCCCCAAGGGATGACGAGGTTGGATGGTTATAAACTACTGCAAGACTGTTTCGGGCTGGACATAAGGAAGAATTTCTTTACTGTCCGAGCCCTCAAAGTCTGGAATAGCCTGCCATCAGAGGTAGTTTAAGCACCTATATCGAACACCTACAAAAGAAAATTGAACGCTTATCTTGCTGAGATCCTATGACCCCAGCTGACTTCCTGCCCTTTGGGCAAGGGGCTGGACTTGATGATCTTCCGAGGTCCCTTCCAGCCCTAATGTCTATGAAACCTTTCAGCCCCTTGAGCTGGATGGAGCCCAGTGGGCCAAATGACACAGCTCCACAGGCTGGATTTGGCCCCCTAATTTACACCAGCTAAAAGTCTGGTTTCATGAACGACTCATGCCTCCTGAGGCTGGGGAAACACGGTGACCACTCACAGGCGGTGATGTTGGGGGCCTAGCAGTGGCAAATGGGGACCACCTGCAGGCATTTGCGGCAATGCCAGTGGCAAAGGCAGGCCAAGCAGGGACTGCTCGCAGGCAGCTGCAGCATTGTCAGTGGTGGGGGGGAAGGTGGCAAACAGCAACCGCCTGCAGATGCTAGCGACAGCAGCCAATCTCAGGGGTGGCATTTGCCACCCCATGTTCCCCTATGCATCACCCATGTCTGATAACAACAAGTGTTGCTTCCAATGATATGTGCACTGTTATTGGGAGCCTGAATTTGTTAATTCTTTAGATGCAAATGTAATACAAAAATCATTTTCTATAGGAATTCAACCTATATGCCTATTTTATGCATATGAATATAACAGTTAAATCTCTCTTCAGTAGCCACAGCAATTCTTTGTATTTTAAAGAATATTGTGCTGTACTGATAGGATTTAAAATACCTTGAATTGAGGCCAAGAACTTAGCTCCACAATATAGGGTCTTTTAATGTGGCAAAAAACCTTATATTTCATGGCCTTGCAGGTCTTGGATTAGACCAAATAACCAGATCCATGATTAGGGCCTGGTTTAAATTACAGGCCCAGCTCACTAATATTGTAGCCTAATTATGGCTGAGGCCACCGTTTTCATGACCAGATTGCAGTGCCCCTCAACCCCTATGCCCCTGATTGCCTAAGGGGCAGGTTTACAGATTCACAGAAGTGTAGGATTGCCCACTGTGAGTTCATTGGGTCCAGCCCTCCTGCTCTGGTCAGGAAAGACTGCTGGGGTCAAATAACACCAGTAAGGTGTGCATCTAGTCTCCTTTTGAAGATCTCCAGGGTAGGTGCCTGCACCACCCCTGCTGGAAGTCTACTCCAGAGTCTTGTCATGTAGCTGATTACTTTTAACAATGCAAATTTTCATTTGTAAAAAGTGCACTTTGGCTGTCTGTAGAACATTGCACACTTCTCAGGTGCATTAGCTTGAAAAAAAATAACAGACAATGATATTAACTGAAGATGAACTATTTTCCTGTAGACAGCTGGCTTTTAAATAAGTAACTGTGGGGCTACGATACGTTCTTTTTTATATAATTATGATTCAAGGTAGTGATTTTCAACCCTGGGCTACCTTGAGCTCCTTTCAAGGATGCCATGGGGTGCCACACAATGCTAACAGCGTTAGGTGTGCAACGTGATTCACAAGATAAACCCAGAGAGTCCAAATAGGAATCGATAGTGTCAAGAACATTCTGACATGGTGTGGTGTTTCTCAGTTCTTCACAACAGAAAAAGGTCTATTATAGTTCTGTAGTCAAAAAACAATTGAAAACTAAAAGCTTGTATTTTCCAAGGGGTCCCTTAAGTCTGGCAAGGCGTTCCATAAATTTAAAAAGGCTGAGAACCACCGATTTAAGGTCACTCTATAGGAAAATATGTCTGCCATCCAACATAAATCCCTTTAACACTACATAAATGTAACCCATACTAAACTCAGGAAACAGGAACTGCAACATAACATTTAACACCTGCACTTTGGAACTTGTCATGTTACTGGCAATGTCAACAACCAGCAACAAAGCACCCCTTCTTGTATTACCCTATTGTGGAAAAAAGAAGTAAAAATGATAGTCACTGCTACTTAGGACAACTTTCATTCATGAATAAATAGCAAGACTTCATAAATGCTAGATATATTGTATCAATTGTATCGCACTAGCATTAACAAGCTAGTGTAGACATATCAGACAACTCAGACTGATGATAATAAATATTAATTTGAAATCCTGTGAAAAAAATATGGATTACAATTGTCCTAATGTCATTTAATATTAACCTTATTGAATTGTCTTATAAAATCTTATTAAAATAGAATGAAGGCTGAGAATATAAATTAATCATTTAAGGGCAAATGACATCATAGGAATGCTGTAATTATTTCTAAAGTTTATCTAACCCAAGAAATTTGAAGTTATGGTTGTGGAAATGTATTGTTAGAATATTCAAAGAACTTTAATTGATGTGTAATACTATTTCAAGAAGTAGAAAAAAATTAAATGAATCCTCGTAAAACACTTTATTCTAATCCTGATGTCTTAACTGAAATCCTGATGTCTTATATATCTTAATTGTAATTTCATGTTTTCTGCATGCTGTACCTAGAGAGCAAAGTTCAAGTTTTTCTTAAAGGAAAAACATTGTTATGAACTGTAATTGGTAAAACAACCATGCAACCTGAATATGAATAAATATAATTAAATAACTTAAAGGTAACCTCTGAACAAGGTTTCAGTGTATTTTAATTATTTGGGAAGTAGGGAGAATGTGTAGCTAAAAAGTGTTAAGATTCTTAAGTGCCTTACATCTACCTCTGGTTTTATAATGCTTATTCTTTTTACCCTACATTACTGATACACAGTGCCACCCACGTAGGAGGGAGGGGGAAAAAATGGAATATTATCACAGGCCTGAGATCTGGACTGGCTGATTTGATTGTTTTAGATGCAACGTTTTATATACAACTTACTATTTTACAGTATGTTAAAACGATGACAGGGCAATATTATTCTTGATTAAAATGGTGAAACATGACTAAAAATAGACAGGACCCTAAATTCCATAGCTACAAAGAGATATGGCAGTATCAGGATGGCAGGGAGGCCCAACTTGAAAAACATCCCAAGGCCAAAAAATGTTTGTGGACAGCACTGCCAATAGAGTCTGTTCAGCTTACTTTTATCTTAGGGAAATGTTCTAAGCCATTTGGAGATTGGATATGTTACTGGTTCTCAAACGTAGACTCATGGCTCCCCTTAGAAAATGCCAGCTCTTAGTTTTCTCTCATTTTTTACTCCAAAAAAATACTAAAGGATTTCTTCCGTTGCAAAGAACTCAGACCACAATGGGTCAGGATGTTTTTTGACTCTATGGGTTCCTATTTGAGTTCTCTGGGTTTATCTCATGAATCATGTGTAGATGTGTCCAGACCTAACTGTGGTAATATTGTGCAAAGGGTAAGGATTTTTTGGGCTGATATTCAAAGTGGATAGGGCTGTGAAATTGGAGGTGGAGGGGTGCTTCTGGGTAGCTATTTAGATGGCTCTTCAAAAATATGGTCTCTCTCTCAACCAGAAACACAGTCTATTTCACACTGTCAGACACAACCAACTCTGACAACCCTCCTGCAACAGCTGAGAAAACTAACAATAAGAAAAAAATGAATTGGACACCTTCCAGCAGACCACACATTGGACTAGTACCTTGACTATTTCAGAAAGAAACTTAGGAGTGAAATTCTCAACAAATGGTAGGACCACGACCTCTCTCTCTCTCACAGAGAAAATACAAGCCTTTCATCCAACAACAAAATAGTAATCAAACCAGCGAACAAAAGGTGGAGCTACAGTCATCCTCAACTATCAAGCCTACATCAATGAGGCCAATGGACAACTCTGACAATACTAAGAACGTGAGGAGGACCCCATACCAAGTATTTGCTCTGGAACTAGAAAATATCATAAAATCATTTCCACACCAGCTTCACGATAAATTACTTCTATTTATCCCAACTCTTACCCCAGGACATTTATTATGATCCCATAGATTTACAAACAAGGTAACCCGAGCACTCTCACTGAAGTAACCCAGTGGTCTTCTCACTGAAGAGCTATCAGGATTCATAGGAACTATCCTGAAACCACTTGTCACACAAATAACAAGTTTTCTACAAAACACAACAAACTTTCTGAACAGAGTCCAATATACCCGCCACCTTCCAAAGAGGGTCATGCTTCACAGTATCATAGTTGGTAGGGTCAGAAGAGACCTGAGCAGATCATCAAGTCTGACCCCCTGCAATGGCAGGAAAGAGCACTGGGGTCAAATGACCCTGGCAAGGTGATCATCCAGCCTCCTCTTAAAGACCTCCAGGGTAGGAGCCAGCACCACTTCTCTTGGAAGTTGGTTCCAGATCCTAGCTGCCCTGACAGTGAAGTACCGCCTCCTGATGTCTAGTCTGAATCTACCTTCTGCCAGCTTCTGACCATTATTCCTTGTCACTTCTGGTACTGCTTGGGGGAACAGGGACTTCTCCAATGCCTGCTAGTTCCCCCTGACTAGTTTGTAAACTGCCACTAGATCCCCCCCTCAGTCTTCTGTTGTGGAGGCTGAACAGGTTCAGGTCCCTTAGCCTCTCTTCATAGAGCCTGCCCTGCTGACCTGTGATTATACAGGTGGCCCTCCTCTGAACCCTCTCAATGCTGTCCACATCCCTTCTGAAGTGTGGCGCCCAGAACTGGATGCAGTACTCCAACTGCGGCCTGACTAGTGTCACTTAGAGGGGGAGGATCACCTCCTTGGACCTGCTGTAAATGCATCTGTGGATGCATGACAAGGTATGGTTGGCCTTCCTGACCATGTCCCTACACTGTTGGCCCATGAATTCATAGATTCATAGATGTAAGGGTTGAAAGGGACCTCAACAGATCATCGAGTCTGACCCCCTGCATAGGCAGGAAAGAGTGCTGGGTCTAGATGACCCCAGCTAGATGCATATCCAACCTCCTCTT
>JAGPOW010001296.1:14170363-14181038 GCA_030014935.1 Caiman crocodilus | reverse complement strand
GGGGGGGAGGGTGCTGGGACAAGGCGGGACACAGAAACTAGGCCTGGGGCAACAGGCCTAAACTATAGGAACCAGCTAAGAGAGAAAAGGGGTTGAGGCTGGGAAGGTCAAGACCCAACAAGCCTATGTGGGTACCTGGAGACATGAATTAGCCAGCAAGCCAGTGAGGGAGACCAGAACATCAAAGCCTGATGGGCAAGTAAGGGGGAGAGCTCCACAGAAGGGTAGACCAAGCTGGGGCTGAGTGACCACCGGGGAACATCACAGGTCCTCCTGCCCCAGTGCCCAGGGTCATGGTCCACCCCTAATAAAGATAGCTCTGCCTGCGGTTAAAGGAAACATACCAAACACTCTTAAAAACAGGGCTTGGGAACAAACTTGTAAACTGGCTGGACACTAAAAATCAAGGACTTGATATTAATTGTGATACACTAATCTACCTGATCCCTACATGTTACAGGTGATGACTCCTCTCCCTTCTTGATAGGTCTTGATCCTGCAATAATCAAGCTATCCTTCTGCTAAGTGTTCATTTGATAGACCTGGGAACTTCTCTCTTTCTCTCTTCCTCACCACCAGCCAATTTCACAAGCTTTATCCTTGACAGCTTGTCCAACTTGATGTCAGCTATGCAGCTGGCCCAATAAAAGATATATCACCCTGAAAACTCCTTGCCTTGTGCACTAATCTTGGACCATCCTCCCTGCAATATCACCCTCATACCCTCACACAAACTTTGGGTAGCACCCTTAAAAGGCTCTTACTGTGCCCCACTGGGGGAAATTGCTGTTCCCAGCTGTTTCTCAAGCTGTTCTGCTTGCCCTGAAGGCCTAGAAACTTGTTTTAAAATGTGAAAAATAAAACAAACAACAAATCAACCTACCTCACTGCATGAAAGCAGGGGATGGAAGTAGGTTTAAAAGAAAATGACAGCCTTGGAAGAGCTGTAGCAAAATCCTGCAAGTTGGCAACAGCAGATGGGAGGGGGGTCCTGGCCACCATGTACTGTAGTGGGCAGAGAGGGAGAACTTCTTGTGCCTGGACAGCAAACTGCTTTGCTTTCATATTTCTTCCCATTCCTCCTCTAAAAATGCAGGAAAAAATAATAATTAATCAATGATTAGATGATAGATAATGATCAAGTGATTAGTTATTAATGATTGCTTGGTGGTATATTAATGATTCACCATTAATAACCCCATTAATATTTAACTGTCAATAATTCAACTAATGCTTAGTTGCTGATTTGCCTAATCCTTAACTGTCTAGGCCTTTATTCATGATTACTTGTTAATAATCTAATTAAGCATTAACCACTGAGTAGCTGTCGATCTAATGATTACATGTTAATTGTTTAATTAACGATTAATTGCTAATGGTTTAACAAATGATTATGTTGATACTTTTAACTAGCTATTTATTGATTCTAATTTAATTAACAACTGCTTGTCGATAATTGTTCGCTAATGATTATTGATTATTTTTGGTAACTGGTTATTAATTAGTACTAGTAATTAACCATTGATAATGACTGATTAACGAGTCATTGTCTCATTTATGAACGCTTCACAGCAGCCGCAGCGCTCCCGCGCTTTCCTCCCTTTACCCTCAGGGAAGCCTGGCTCCGCTTGCCTGGCTCCGCGCAGGCGCACAACTCTTGCAACCGCTTTGGCCGCCTCGGGCCCCCGTCGGTTCCTGTCCGCATGCGCAAGCCGCGAACATGGCGGTCACTGTAATGTCAGTGTGTGCTGTGGGTAGGTACGCCTGGGCTACGTTGCCCCGACTCCACGGAGCGCGGACCCCGGCGCTGCTTCAGCCTGCGGCCAATTCTACCCTGTTCCTCAAAAGCAGAAGCCAGTCTGGAGGTGAGCCCCGGCTCGGAGCAGACGCTTCCACCCCGGCCTATTCCGCCCCGTCCCTGAGCAGGCTAGGCGCCACGTGACCGGCCGGGGATTGCTCCGCGCCCCGGGCGTAGTTGGGGGGGGGGGCAAGAGGGAACGTTGGAAGAATTTTCCGTTAACGGCCCATGCGCCCCCCGCCCCGCCCCCACGGGAAATGGCTGCTGACGGAGGAAGTCCTCTTAGACTGAATGGGTAAATGCGCAGTGTCCCCCTCCCCCGTCTGCTCGCCCCCTAGACACTTTTTCTTCTCCTCCTCCTCCTCTCCCGCCTGGCTGCAGAACCCCCTTTCTGAGTTTCAGTGTCCAGTGCAGGGCTCCAAACACGGGGAGCAAGTGGACAGAGCCTGCATCTCCTCCCTTGACCCCAGTGTTGCCAGGTATGCAGTAATGATAATGTACAGTCACTTCCACCTTCGTAGGATGTAAAAGTGCTTAAAGTGTATGAAAGGAAATCGGAGGTGCACGAATAAGGGGGTCTGATATTGGGGTGGCACCAATATATAGAAAATTGATTGCATTGGAAATGGGTCTGAAGTGGCCGATAATTGGCAAATAAATGTCCGGGCATGCACACGCAGCCGCAGCACCGCAGCCCCGTGGTGTGGAGAGCTGTCTCCAGCTGGTAAGTCTGTTGCAGGGAGGGGAAGAGGGGCAGATCAGTGTTCCCTGTGGTGAGGGAGGGACAGAGTGGGGCAGGGGCTGCCCAGACAGGGTAGGGCAGGCACGGGACGGTGCTGCAGCTCATCCAGAGAGTGCAGGGCGAGGGGGGCACCACTGTGTGAACCCCAGGAAGGGCATGAGGGGTGTCCATGAGCCATAGATCTGCACAGGGGCTGGGGCCAGGGCTGTGCTAGGCTCTTCTCAATATATGGGGGTTGCATTCAAGACTGTTCAGGGCAGGCGGCCATGGCACTGGGAGGGAGCTACAGCAAAATTTGGGGTGGTTGAAGCTCCTCCCCTGTAATCCCCCCCCTTCCTGCTCCCAGCACAGCCACTAGCTGCACTGGGAAGAGAAGAGGCTGGTATGGTCCTGGCCTCAGTCCACCCTGCCCCACCCCCAGCACAGATCCAGGGCACATGGACCGGTGCCCTTCCAGTTGAGCCACAGCTCTGTCCCACCCCAGCCCTTGCCCCAGTCCCTCTGTCTTTGCGGTGAGCTTTGGTCCTTGCCTCTCCCCTCCCGGTCCACCACAATAGTCTTGCCAGCTGCACGCAGCTGTATTGGAAATTGGATGGGTATCCGCTGATATGCTTCCTTAAAAATCTGCTATTGGTATTGGCCACCAAAATCTCTATTGGTGCACCCCTAAAAGAAATGCAAAACTCTAAAACTTGGTCAGGGATGATACCTTTTATTGGACCAACTAAGAAATTGCAAAAAAAAATTACCTTTCTTTGCAAGCTTTCAGGGAAAGATGGAGAAAAGTCCCCTTAAGGTAGAAAATAAATTTCATTTTGCACAGAGGAAGCTAAAGATGCTCCTCTGGGTCCATGAGAGTTCCTTTGTGTGAATTGCCCTTTGGTGTGTAGATAAGGCAGGATTTCTTCCCTGGTGGTGTCAGATGACATAAAAGCAAGGACATGTAGAAATCTTTTTTTCTTGTTTAGCTGTGACGTTTATAATTCCAACATCAGCTAAAATACAGCATTTTCCATGTTTCAGGGATGTATTTGGTAGGCATGTTGGTGGTGTGTTCCACTTTGCAAAGAAAAACTTGTCCAACTGTTTGAGTTGGCTTAATAAAGGATATCAGATTTGCCTAAAGACCCTTGTCTGCATCTGTCCTTAGACCAATTCTGCTACAACCTGTACCCCTGATAATTTCTGAGGCAGCTAATTGATGCAATATGTACAAAATCCAAATCATTCTCAGGGAGTTTTAACTGACTTTGGGGCTTGTTGTTAGCACTTAGTTATGATTTCTTACCTCAAAATAAAGAAATGCTGCAACTTAGACCCAGTTCTCTCTCACTCACTCCTGCGTCACAGTGAGCAATGTAAAGTAAGACAGCTTGTTTGTATTTTTTCAGTGTGTGGTAGTTATAAAGCAAATAGGATACTTTTGAGCTTCCAATGCAGTAATTTAATATTTAAGACCTGGCAATGCTGTTTGTCTTGGGGGGGGGGGCAGGCTTCATGTTGCCTCTTCCAGCAGTGAGTGAGGAAGCCTCCATGTCCCCATCCTGTCTGAAGGCAAGGGTGTTTGGGACAGGCTTCAACCTGCTTTTGAATACAGCACATCCCCCTCCTTCAGGTTATCGTTTTTCAAAAGTGTGGCCAAAGTCTGTCCCAGTCCTGCCCATTGGTCTAGCATTGCCTGCAACCACCCTTGCCTCTTACACATTTCCTGGACCATCAAGGGGCCACAACCTTGCTACAGCCTCCTTGTTTCTAGCTGTTTCCAGCTGTTGTTTGGAACAATTTGTGGTTAAATCCCTGACCAGTGCCTACTCCTTTTGCATTTGTCCTTCACTGTGCTGTAGGCAGTCCCACCCATTTCCTGGCTTTAATCTATGGAAACTGCTCCAGCCAAATTGCCAGTATCATTAAGAAAGCTGATTTCTTTCGGGTGCTGAATAATTGGTCTTTGTCTCCAAATATTGAAGGCCAGAACTTCAGAAGAGCAATAATGGAGTTCATGTTCTTGTAGCTCTATTTTGTTAGGGTCATGATGAAAGCATGGTTTGTGTCTCCAATAAGTATATTGCACAATTATGCTGAAAGAAGAACTTTTGCAGTGGACTTCAATGCAGAGACAAAAGTCTTCTCTATTTGTGTTTGTTCTGATATCAGCTAGCTCTCCTATGGTAGTTTGATCTCATTCATCACTTTTTTTCCCCTCCCCTACAGATTATCGTGCAACTTTAACAGCTCCAGTAGTATATTTCAGGGGAGCCATGTTGTGTGACTTAAGTACTGAAGTCTTTTTTTTTTTCCCCCCCATATGGTCAATATACACCATCCATCACTGCTGAAGTAACTTGTCTTCAACACTTATTTAATACATTCAGAAAACTTTATTCAGGTTTTTGGTGTTTGAGCCTGCCCTATAACAGAAGTACATAAGGAAGGAAAAAGCAAACCTTCTCCTCACCTGCAGGAGTCGGGTGGGGAGTCAACAAACACATGAATAAAGAGAACCCAATTAATACAGTATACTTCAGAGTTCCTCATCAAAGGCTTTTAAAGTAATTAGGCTGTAATGTCATCAGAGAGAAGGTCGTCTCATGGACTGAAAGCTGGTTAAAAGGTAGGAAGCAATAAAGAGGATTAAATAGCTACTTTTTCCACAATGGAGGAAGTTGGTAGGGTACTTCCAATGCTCTGTTCTGAAATATGTATTATTTCTCATAGTCATAAATGAGCTGGAAAACAGCAAAGACTTATGTTTGCAAATAATATAAAATTACTCTTGTTAGTGAAATATAAAGATGATGAGTTTCAGAAAGCTTTCTCAAAATAGAATGCTCAGGTAATTAAGGGATGGATAATATTTGACATTGAATACAATAACTTGCATGGAGGAAAAAATAATAAAGACTATATAGATACAGTAGTTAGCTCTGAATTTTTTTTTGTCACTTAAGAAAAGTTGAAGGCATTCTGGATAGTTTTTTTTAGAAGTCATTGGTTTAATGTACAGTTGTGGTCAAAAAGGCATATGGCTTATTAGGGATCCTTAGAAAAGGAACTGGAAACATCATTATTCCATTATATAAAGCCATTGTTCACCCACCTGTTGAATGCAGTATGCAGCACAGAACAACAGCAACAGGTACAGAGAAGAGCAACCAAACTGGGAATACAGGATGGCTTCCATGTGAGAAGACTAAAAAGGCTAGAACTTTTCAGCTTGGAAAAGGATGATTGAGTTGGGGGTTTGATAGAGTTTTATAAAATAGTGAATAGTGTAGAAGTGACTAGAAAATCTGCAGTTAGCTTTGTCTCATAATATGAGAACTAGAGCACCTGATGAAATTGTCAGGATTTGAACAAAATGAAGTATCTATTGGTATCAGGAGCAGGCAAAATATGGCCTGCCAGCTGATTGGATTCACCCTGTGGCTAGGTGCCTGCCAGTTGATTGTCTCCAGTTTGTGACTGCCCCCACAGCATTCCATGTGGGCCTGAGCTCTGGCCAAGGCAGCCTGCTCTGTGCTCCCACCCATGCCTACCAGGCAGCACCACCCCAGTCCCAGCTCCAGCCAGTGTGCAGTGCTTCCTGGTGGGGCTGCTGCTGCAGCCTCCTACGTACTGCTTGGCTCTCCCTGCTTCCACCAGCTCCTCCTCCTCCTTCCCCTCCTGTGCCTCCCAGAAGCAGGTAATGTGAGGAAGCTATGACATCTACTACCTGGCATGTGCCTGCAACATGGTGAGGGAGACTGCAGCCAAGTGGCTCCTGCCCCAGTGCACAGGACTCCAGCTCCCTGCTACTGTCCACCCACTCTGCCCACCCAAAGCATTGAGTAGCCACCTGTGGGTGGCCAAATGTGTGGAAGGTGGCAGGAAGCTGGAGCCCCAAATGCTGGGGCAGGAGCTGCCCAGCTGCAGTTTCCCCCCACTTGGCTTAGCATTTACTGTTTGGCATACATCTGCACAGCTTCCCTGTGTTACATGGTGCCCAGAGGGGCAGGAGGAGGAGCCACTGGATGCAAGGGGATCTGAGCAGTACCTGGGTAGCTGTGGCAGCAGCTCTGCAGGGAAGCTATAAATACTGGCCAGGGCCCAGGCCATGGTGGTGCTGTCTGACAGGTGTGGGGCTGTCCCGAGTGGGAGCAGGCAGGTCTTGGCCCCGTGCAGAGCGCTGCAGAGGCAGCCATGGGTTAGATTGGGGGGGGCGACCATACTCCACTGTCTGAATGATCGCTGCTGCTTGTACCCCTTCCCTACCCCTACTGCCAGCTGGCTTCCGGGACCTAGCACACTGGTATACCCTTCCCACACTCCCTGCCCCACGCAATACGAGAGTAAGACATTATTATGAGCTATTATGCAATCACCTCTATATACACTATTCAAAAAACAGAAATCAAGACGAGGGTGTATTTTAGGCTTAGTACGTCCCTAAACTGATGTTTGTTGGTAACTGGGAGGATGATATGGAATGGATCACTATAAATGTCCTGTTCTCATACTCTTCTAAAGCAGCTGCTTTCAACCTTTGTAGCAGTAGTTTTCAAGGAGCCCGTCAGAAAATGCCAGCTTTTAGCATTCCCTAATTTTTTGACTATGGAAAATAATAGAGTGATTAATTCTTCTATTACAGAGAACTCAGAAGGACCACAACAGGACAGAAATGTTCTGAATTCCTGTTCAAAATCTCTGGGTTTATCTTATGAATTATGTTTGCAAACCCAACAGTGCTCACATTGCATGGCACCCTGTGGCTCACTTGAAAGTATCTCAAAACACCTCGGGTTGATGTAGCATCCTGGTTGAGAATCACTGTTCTAAACCAGTGGTGCTCAGTCTTGTGATGCTGTGGGCCAAATAAGGGGCCTTTCCAAGGGTCTGATCAGGCCCTGTCCACTAGGATCAGGCCCTTTGCCACCTTCCTCAGCCCCACATTGATGAATTGGGACCCTGTACAACCTTCCTCAGCCCTGTACAAGGCGTCATCACTTCTCGGGGCCTGCATCACTTCTTGGAGTCCCACCAGATTAGGGCTGTAGGATCAGGCTCTGAGCCGTTTGCAGCTGGCACCATTTGCTTGGATCTAGCAAGCTATCTGGCCTGTGGATTGCTTTATGGGTCTGGAAATTTTGCAGCAAAAGAGCAGTGATTGCCATCACTGCTTCCCCCACCACGAAATGTTCAGACCTGTTGGGACCTCTGCAGGCCAGATGGCATAGCTTCTTGGGCTGGATCTAGCCCATGGGCCAGGGTTTGAGTATCCCTGCTCTAAAATATCTGCTGTTTGCCACTTGAAAACCGACTGCTGGGCTCAGTGTTTCTTTGATCTGACCCAGTATGCTCCAGTGCAGTTGCATATACGCACATTTAACTTGCAGGAATTCAACTATACGTGGGGTGGGAGGGGGAGCAGGCTTCAGTTTGTGGCGGTGGCAGGAGGTTTTGGCAGCGTGGTAGTGGCCCAGTGGCACGCAGCCAGCCATCCCTCCCTTCCTCCCCCCACCCCCGCCCCCGACCCTGCGCTGCACCGCTGCCATTGATCGCGCAGCTCCAAGCATGGCTCTGTGGTATTGGCGGGAGGTTTTGGAGGCAGAGGCAGTCGCTGCTAGTCTGGTAATCACTATATGCGATTTTTGCCTTATGCGCTGACTTCAGAACCTAACCCCTGGGTGAAATATTTATGTTCTTACCTCAATATATTTTACTTTCTTGAGAGTTGGAGATTAGCCCTGAATTTCCTGGTTTTATAATGCTGTGTTTAGGGATTGCTGCAGCATCCTGTTTTGTCTTTTTCTCTGAAGTTATTTCTGTGTACTTTCAACCTGAACGCAATCTTAATATAGTTTTCTGTCTGGGGATAGCATTAGTTTATGGCTGGCAGTACAGCCCAATATGATTTCAGATAAATAAAACCACCTATCTTTAGTGACGTACAGCAGTAGAGAACACTTGCAGATCTTTTTACGACTTGTCCACAGCTGTGGTAACTGGTTTCAGTATATGTTGCATGCCTGTTGTTTGGCTTTGGTGTGATACTGACTCATTTAACTGTGATATTTCTACCTATGTTGTCACTACTTGTTCTATAAAGTGTCATCCTGTTTGTAATGAGTAGCTCCTGAAATATTTCCTACACCTTGAGTGGTAATCGGTTTTGATTGCTCCTCTCTCTTGACTAAGGCTGAAGCAAAATAATTATTGCATGAGTATGTATTTTATGATTTTTATAATTTTCTTTATTCCCAAAGCATTTGTTTTTGACTAAAAGAGACATCAAATGAGCACTCTGTGTAAATGCTACAAAATTAATGTTCTCTTATCCTCTTCTAGACTTCATATTTTAGTTTCAGTATATCTTATTTATTGTAATGGTTTTAATATAGTTAAACCTTGCTCATATTTCCATATTTAATTTGAAACAGATTTATTGTTTATTATTTATGGTTTAAAAAAATAAAAATCCAATCAAAATTGATTTTTTTTTTTTTTAAATGTTTTTTTAATCTACCCTGAGTACATCAGCATGAATATATAATCTGTGGAGTTTGGGACCAGTTCTGTGGAGGTGACTTCTACTAGTACAAGTTATATGGTTCAGATTAACTTCAACCTGTGACATACACATCTGTGTTGAAAAAATGCCCTAAAATGAGCACAGCATAATGGGCAAAACTGCTTTTTCACCAGTGTAGTTTATTTCTCTTAGAAGCATGGAAGAACAGCAGGAAGCACACTTTGGCCATTAGAAGCTGCAGCAACTGAAGGAGCACTGTATCAGTTGTGTATATATATTCTGATAAAATGTTCTAAGTATAAATGAGTGCTAGTTTTGAGACAAATAAGTAGGACACAGCTTCCTACTTGGAATTTTTGTCATGGCTCTCTCTACCTGTGATATTTCTAAGCTAGAACAGGGAAAATATAAAACTCATGATATGGCTCCAGTAATGGGTGCAAAACAAAGGTTTGTCAAGTTACGTCCATGACTTTACGAGCACTTGTGGTGCTCAGGCCAGGTGCCAGATGATTGGAAGATAGCTAATGTGGTTCCCATCTTTAAAAAAAGGAAGGAGGAGGACCCAGGCAACTATAGGCCCATCAGTCTTACCTCAATCCTGGGGAAGCTCTTTGAGAAGATCATCAAGGAACACATCTGTGATGGGCTGGCATTGGGGATGATGCTTAAGGGCAACCAGCGCAGTTTCATTAGGGCCGGGTCATGTCAGACCAAGCTGATTGCCTTCTATGATCAGGTCACAAAAGCATTGGATGCAGGTATCGCCATGGGTGTAATCTTTCTGGACTTCAGCAAGGCCTTTGATGCTGTCGATCACCCCATCCTCATTAAAAAACTAGGCAACTGTGGCATTAATGCCTACACAGTCAGATGGATTGCAAATTGGCTGAAGGGTCGTACTCGGAGGGTGGTGGTGGATTGGTTATATTTGACCTGGGGGGGAAGTCGGCAGTGGAATCCTGCAGGGCTTGGTCCTTGAGCCTGCACTGTTCAATTTCTTTATCAGTGATTTGGGTGACGAGGTAAAAAGCAACCTGTTTAAATATGCTGATGATACTGAAATTTGGGGTGAGGTGGGCACGCTAGTAGGGAGGGTGAGACTGCAGCAAGACCTGGGTAGGTTACAGGAGTGGGCTAACAAAAACAGGATGCATTTCAATACTGACAAGTGCAGGGTGCTGCACTTGGGCAGTAGTAACCAGCAGAACACTTATGAGATGGGAAGCTCCCTTCTCGAGAGCACGGAGAAAGAAAGGGATCTTGGAGTCATTACTGACTCCAAGATGAATGTGGGTCAACAATGCAAGGTCATGGTCAGCAGGGCTAACCAGACCTTATTGTGCATCCACAGGTGTGTCTCAGGTAGGGCCAAGGAGGTGATCCTCCCCCTCTACACGACACTGGTCAGGGCACAGCTGGAATACTGTGTTCAGTTCTGGGCACCCCACTTCAAGAGGGATGTGGACAGCATTGAGAGGGTCCATAGGAGCGCCACCTGCATGATCTGGGGACAGCAGGGCAGATTCTACAGTGAGAGGCTATGGGACCTGAACCTGTTCAGCCTTCACAAGAGAAGGCTGAGGGGGGACCTGGTGACCATCTATAAACTCACTAGGGGGGACCA
>JAGPOW010001296.1:14121292-14169002 GCA_030014935.1 Caiman crocodilus | reverse complement strand
GGCAGAAACAGGGTAAAAGGTAGAGCAATGTCACAGAAATATCAGAGGAATATCAAAGGAATCCCATAGAGCAAACCAGAGTGGCTGAGGTAGCCATTTAAACGTGCATCTGAAATACTGTTCTCTAAGTATCTAATTGGATCTTAGGTACCTTACTCACTCTCATCATCCAGAGGTGGTTGAGTTTCTTCTGGAGGCAGATTACTCTTAGGGCATGCAGAGAGGACTTGTTCAGGATCACCTGGATGACCGCATGGCTAATGGCTGCTCTTCTTCTTCCTCAGGACCTCATATACCCTCCCTGACCTCAGCAGCCCGAAACTGCCAAACCTGGTCACAAGCCGACCCATTTCCCAAGCATCCCTGGTCACCTGAGCTGAGTGCAGGTCCCCAGGCCGGGTCACTTCCCGGCCCGGGAGACTACAGTATCCCCGCCCAGGCCTTTGTCATGCAGACAAGGATGAGATCCCCGCCCTGAGGGATTCACCAGCAGCCTCTCAGGCTGACACAGGGAGAGATTTCTGGAGAGGGGCACCCATGGTGGCATTTCTGCCACAATGCTAACTAGGAACACCCAAGTGGTGTTCTGTATGTGTAAAAGAGGTAACTGTAAGAATTTCTTAATATCAAAGATGTTGGACAGGGATAGAAGTTTGCAAGGTTCAAAATCAATTCCTGTTTATAAGCCAGACTCTGGCTTGTAGATGTCTGGTAGGTTTGAAGTAAGAATTTTACAGTCCCTAGCTGCTTTGCTAGTATCCGTTCATTGTGTATGTGGGAGTCCTTGTGTAATTCTGTTACGTTTTCTGCTTGTCCACTTTAATGTGAACAGTGAGACTTGAGCAATGGGCAGCAACCAGAGCACTGGAACTGTTAGGTTTGGGGGCTCCAAAGGGTATCATTTTACATTTGAAAGCACTACAGAGGCATAGAGCAGGGGTGGGCAATTACTTTGGCTGGAGAGCTGCTTAATGAGTTTTGGTGGGCTGTCAAGGACCACAAGGATAGCCCCTCCCCTTAACAGGTGCCATATCCCCTGGTCCCCATCTTGGGACTGGAAGTCCTGTCCCTAACCCCTGATTTTTGCCTCCAGAAGTCCCTTCCCTTGCCGCAGAAGAAATCCTTTGAGGGTGGTGGGGGGTAGCCATTGTGAAAGTGAAAAGAAAAATCATACTAAAAATCAAACATTTTCTATAACATTTTAATTTTATTTCAATTTTTGTCCTGATTTGTGCGCACTGGCCTAGTGTATACAGAGGCAATTGCTTCACAGCTCAAAATAGTCTTGCTCTTGTATGTTGTGTTGGGGAGTAGAGGAGTCTGTGTGTGGTTGGGAAGGGATGGTGGTGGGGCAGGTGAGGTGGGGCTAAGAGGAATGTGGGCATGTGTAGATGTGGGATGGGTATGGTGGACATGGGAGAGTGGGTATGATGGTGGGGTGGTTGGTGTGTGGCGGAGGTGTATGGGAGTGCGTGTGTGTGTAGGGGGAGGGATGTTGGGGGGGTGGATGTGTGTGCGTGGGGAGCTTTCCCCTCACCTACTCTGTGACGTGGCTGAGCCCAGCCCCTCGGCAGATGGGGCCGGGGGCAACTGCAGATTGTTGCCTGCCTGGCTGCAAAGGGGTGGGAAAGCAGCTGCCACCAACGGGAAGCGAGGGAATTCCCTAGGAGAGGGAGAGCAGAGCCTGGTGCCATTGGCTCTTTTGACGTCTGTCCCATGGCTGCCCAGCAGGGCTGCAGCTGAGCCCATGCTGGCTCTTACTGCTGCTCCTGCCTTACCTGCTTGTCCCACACCTGCCCGGCAGGCTGCAGCCAAACTTGCTTTGGCTCCTGCTGCTGCTGCTGCTTTCACTACACCTGCCTGTCTCACCTGCCTGGTGGGGCTGCAGCCAAGCCTATGCTGGCTCCTGCTGTTGTTTCTACCTCACCTGCCTATCCTGCACCTGTGGTGAGGCTGTGTGAGCAGCTGAGCTTCTTCATGCCTCCCCCTCCATTCAGAAGCTGCTCTGCCCAGCCATGCAAGAGCAGGACCAAAGTGAGCTGCAGATAGAGCCTGCCCTGCTCCCCTCAGTGCTGCAGCTTCCCCTTCTTACTTACTGCCCAGAGTGCTGCAGCAGGGACAGAAGGAATTAGAGGCTGGAGGGGCCCAACAGTTCACCAGGTGGCTGCAACAGTGGCAGCAGCAGCCCCACTTGGAAACTATGCAGACTGGCTGGGGCTGGGGCCCTCCCACAGGGGAGGCTAGGAGTGCAGCACATGCTGCCCCAACAAGAGCCAACAGTACTCAGACCCTTGTGGAGCATAGCAGGTGCAGCTGCTGGCTGGGCTGGATGCAGTTAATTGGCACGTGCCTGACTGCAGCTTGATTCAGTTAGCTGGCAGGCCGGACCTGGCCCATGGACTGTACTTTGCTCATCCCGGCCAAAGAGCTACAAAACTAACTCTTTCAGAGGCCTCCAAATTCCACAGAAAGTTATATCCTCAATAGAGGTGCACCAATGCATTGGTCCAATACTGGATCAGCACTAATGTAAAGAAAATTGAGTGTATTGGAAATTCACCTGATACGGCCAATAATTTGGACGATAAATGCCTCTGCACACGCACAGCCACAGCGTAGCACATAGGTGGTGAGGAGCACAGCCCTGCAGCGTGGAGAATTGTATGCAGCTGGTAAGTCTGTTGTGGTGGAAGAAGAGGAGGGAGTGAAGGGATGTGGGCGGCAGATCACCGCCCCCTGTAGTGAGGGAGTGGAGCAGGGGATGTGGAGGTGGGGCAGTGGATGGAGGTGTGTTTCATCTGGAATGTGTGGGGGGATGCTGCCACCCCACGTTTTGCTGCTGCTGCCTGCCCTGAGTGCAGCCTCCTTGTGCCAGGAAGAGCCTGATATAGCCCTGTCCCATGCACCCTCCCCACGCAGATCTGGGGGCACACGCCTCTTCATCCCCCCCTCCCCCCCAGTGTCCTCCTGAGGTGTGTGCACAGCAGCGGGAGCTGCCTTCCCTACCCCACAGCCCCCAGATAATCCACAGTTCCATCCCAAACCCAGCCTTTGCCCCTGTCCCACTCCCTTCCTTACTGCAGGGACCTTAATCTGCCCCCCCAATGCCTCTTCCCTCCTTCCTACCCGTCCACCACAGTAAACTTACCAGCTGCACCCATTGCATCAGAAATCGGATTGGTATCAGCTGATATGCCTCCTTAAAAATCAGCTATCAGTATCAGCCCCTAGAATAGCTATCAATGCACCCCTAGTCCTCAACACTGGCAGGGTGGTGAGTGATATCCACCCCTCTTCATGGCCACCCACCCCAAGTCCTAATTTGAAAGGCTAGGGTTCTCCCTAGCTTCCATTAACTGTAACAGGTAATTCTGCAGATTGCCTTTATCCATTAATTTTACTGTTTTTATGATGCCATGCCATGAATATATGAGTTTTTTTAGCAAGTCTAATGGTAAATTATTTTGCCTTGTAGGTACACACTGGAGAAAACGTGAGGTACCACGACCTAATGGACTGGTAAGAAATAAAGGTGTTTGCAAGCATCTTACACCAAGGCAGGTTTTACTTTTTATTTTTTACAGCGTTTCAGAAATTTGTTAAAAGAAGAATACATTTCTCTGAAAATAAAGCCAGTAAAACAACTGATTATGTCCACTTTCCAGAATCATTGCACGCAAGTGTTGAAAAGCCAGAGGTGTGGGCAAGCAGAGGCTCTCCTTGGCCCTACTTTTCTTTTGGCACAAATGCCACTTCTGTCCTTGTTCATAATCAACCATGCACCTTTAAAAGTACAAAAAATAATAGTAGTATTGTAATTGTGCTGAGGCCAAGCACTGCAAACACAAGTTACACTTCAGAGAAATCCAAAATATTACTGTGGCCTTGACTTTGAGTTTCCTTGGTTTGTGACCAATATTTTTCGTAGTTTCATAGTAGTTATGGTCTGGAGGGGACCTTACAGATCATCGAATCCTGCCCAAAGGTGATTAAAATATCTGTCATGGCTTCTCTCAGCTTTGACTCCCCCTCTTTTCTGGGAATTTCCTATAAGGTGTTGTGACTCAGGGAAGTCATACATGATCATTAAGTAAGAAACACAGAGTATGTTGCCATGAATTATTTTTAATAATCTGAAGGCTTGTAGTAGTTGCCTTGTGTGCTTTGTATTTGTATTTATTTGCACTAAGCAGTAATTTTAGTCATCTACCAAAGCAGTTTGACTGGCTTCATCCCTTTTTTTTTCTTATCTTAGATTTATACAGTAAGTTCTGTGAGGAAGAGACCAGCTTCTTTTTGTGTAGTGACTGCATCAGTGGGGCCATGATCAAATTGTTGGAATTCTTCCATCAATCAGCAATATATAACAAATTTTAAATATCTTGAGTCAGCCACTTTTGAGTATATGAGGATCTGAAAGAAAGTTGTTTAGTGAGCTTCTGTCTTGCATTCAGAACCACAATTTTAAATTTCCTTTCCTGGTGGGTTGCTTTGCTTTGTTTTGTTTATTTGATGGGGGAAGTATCTAACCTGCTCAGACACTTTTGGAAATCCTGTGAGGCATTTTCGGGCACCTATATACTCTTGTAACTTTGGTGCTTACAGCTCACACTACATACTTCTAATAAAAGTCTTTTCACAGACTTCTAATAAAATCGTGAATGACTAGAGCTTCTGTTTCTCATATTTCTAAAATAAAAGCAAGGGGAAAGAGGAAAGGCCTTTAGGTCATTTTTGTATGCCTTAAGGCAAAAAAAAAGTCTTTGAATGTTACATTTAAACTTTTAAGCAATATGAAAAAAGAAATGTAACATACAGGCTGCTTGCAGATGTGAAAAAACAAACAAACCACTTTAAACTTGGCACATTCCCATGCTGAGCCCAGCTCATGCCCAAAAGAGGCAGTGTATTATTTGGACATTGTATAGTTCGGGTGCTTTAGTGGGGCCTTTTTGGCACTTATCTAATAGCTGATTGAATCCACTTTAGATAAAAGTGCCAAAAAAATTCCTCTAAAGCGCTTGATCTATACAGACGCTGTGGTTTTGGATCAAAGTAGTGTGCTGCTTCTTCTGGCAAAGTGTTTTGGGGAGGGCAGGGGGAAGTTCACATCTGCAAGCAGCCAGAATTAAGTATTTGAGTGACCCCATCCTTCAATTTTGTTTGCAAATTTTGTAGATTCCCCTCCTTTTCTCCTCCACACATACCTAAGTATAGATGCAACTTTTTTTTTTGTGTATGTGGACAAATGTTTTACTACAGCAGTCTTGCACACTGTTTAGTTAAAATGATTTAATCTTAAACATTTATTACTAACTTTTTTTTTTTTTAAACTAAACACTTACTTTGTTACAAATTGTTGAGCACAGAGGTTATTACCCAGGTTAGTCTGAAGTCAGGCAACAGGTAAGGCAGTGTGACACCTTAAAGAATAACTGGTTGAGAGCCATGACGTTTCATGGCAACAAATTACTTTGTCAGATACTACCTCAGGGTGTTACTTGAAGTTACTGGCTTCATCTCTCAAACCAAACCATCTTCATCTAACTTTTATCACTTCTAACTGTGGTTTAGCTTGGAATTCCTAGAACAAAAAACATGCCTGTTGATCAAGATTGGAGCAGTGTTTACCCAGTTGCAGCATCATTTAAGCCTTCTGTAGTTCCACTTCCTGTTCGAATGGGCTACCCAATGGAGAGAAGAGCACCTCCATCAAAAGAGGGCAACTTGGAGCTTATAAAGGTAGGAATTCATTCATTTTAGTTCATCTTGAAAATCAAGTCACGAAAGTAAATGCTTGGTGGTATGGGTAGATATTTAAAATAGCAAACTGTAAATAAATGAGAAAAAGGTGAACATGGCTCATTCTAACAGCCGTGCACCAAAGTAGAAATATAAATGAAGCCAATCAGAGTTGTTTTGTTCATCTTTGTAAAAGGCTTGCACAGTGCATTGATGTTTAATTAAACTTACATCACATCAAAGGTAGGAAAAGACACTTGCACAATAATCCTCTCCCTTGATTCTCTGATCAATTTTTTATGCATGAAAGAAGTATTGAAAATGTGATTGGAATTTGTTTGAGCAAGTTACTGCCTGGTCAAAGTAGAGTCCACACATACCCGTTTACAAATAAAATACTTTTTCTAACATTTTCAAAAATATTTTGTTTCAGGTTCCCAATTTTTTGCATCTTACTCCTGGTGCAGTTAAGAAACACTGTGCAGTTCTTAAAAGTGAGTTATTTTGCATTTTCTTTCATTTTTCTTTTTTTCTTTGCATTTTCTTGCCTCCTTGTCTTAAGATAGTAGTTGGCAACATTTTGCCTCCCAGGCCAAAGTTTGCAACCTCACTCCCTGCCACAAGCTCCTTTCACCTCCAAGAGAATGAGGTATCTGCAATGATGGTGCAGGCATCTGCTGCTCTGCAATGAGAGTATGGTAAGTGCTGGTAAGAAAGAGCTTTAGGGAGGGCTCTATAAGAGTGCTGTGGAGAAGGCATGCACCTTGGTGCAGCTCCATACCACCTGATTTCACACGCCAGATCTGGCCTTGGGTTGTATATTGCCAGCCCCTGAGATGCTCCATTCCACAATGCAATGAGAAAATGATCCACATCTAAAGATGGAATTTGTCAGACTTTGCTGTCAGTATTGTCCAGTATCATATTCAATTTCAATGAGACCACAAAATAAAATAAGAAACATAAGTCTGCATATTCTCTTTTTTCCCCCTATAAGGAAGTTGGGGTTAGCTCAGGTGACTGGCTATAGGCAGATGTTGCTTGTGATGTGCTAGCAAGACGCTTTCTGTTAGGTCTAGGTAATGTGAGGAAATGAATGAATCCAGTGTCTTGATGAGAATGGAGCTTGGATGTAACTCAGTGTTAAGACTAGGGCTGGTTTACACAGTTTTCTTTAACTGGTATATATCTATGTCATTTAACTGCAGTTTATTCACTGCAGCTATATTGGTACAACCACCATAATGAACTGGGAGATATTTTACTGGGAATTGTTCTTAGTCTCCTTCCCACGCAGGTATAAGCATGTTTATATCGATGTAACTCAAGCTGCACTGAGTGCTATAGTCCTCTAACTTTACTCATCTACTAACGTTGGTATAATCTGTGTGCATCGAGGCCTGAAATAACATGGAGGAAAGCATCTGGAAGAACAGAGGAAAATTAAATAAGTACCCCAATTGAAAGTGTATCTGGTACAGGTTAATTCTATTAGATACTACTCTGTTCCTCCTTGATACCCAGGTTGTGGCTGAGGTCAAGACCAGTTCTATATCTGTATTCAAGAAGCTCAGTCTTCTCCCTTCCATGAGGATTCTATCCTAGTTATCTATATCTTTTCCCCCTCGGTAATTATCACTATAATGTGCTCTTTTTGGTACTTCATTCTACAGTGGCTTGGAATATAAAGCTAATGTAGCATGTAGCAACCCACTGAACTGGTGGAATTCCATGCATGCTAGAGTACATGTGTAATATTTTTCTTCCCTCTCCAGACCATGGCTTGCAACCTAGCCTTCTGCTGTCCAATCCCTCATTCCACCCAAGGCCAGGTTCAACTTCTTTGTGCATTGTAGGTTGCTAACCCTTGCTTTAAAGGTTAACTTTTTTGCTGAAGACATAGAGTAAGAGTTCTCCAGTAGATAACAAAGCTAATATTTAAGGAAGAGGAAGGGAAGGAGGGAGGAAGGAAATCATTGGTGTGATCCTGTAATGTGATCTTGTAATGGCTTTGATATTTTTCAGTACTTATTCCATATGGTTTCTGCTTAAATACACAAAACAATTCCTTTCAAAGGTAAATACAGATATATGATGGTACTGTCGTGTTGTCACCTGAATGTCAGTAATATTGCTTGACTCAAGCTTGGTTGTTTGTTTTTATTTCTTCAGATTTCTGCACTGAATGGCCAACTGCATTGGACAGTGACGAGAAATGTGAGCAGCATTTTCCTGTCGAAACTGACACAGTAGATTATGTTTCAGCAGGGCCATCTATTCGTAATCCCAAAGCAAGAGTGGTGACCTTAAGAGTAAGTAGACCTTACTGACAAGAAGCCATTTTGTCCTAGTATTCTTGAGGAAAAAAGCTTGATTTAAAGGGACATGAGTAGAACGTTACTGTTCATCTTCAAGTTAGAGGCAATGGAAGACCAAAAATGTCATGCTTTCTGACAGTATTTAAAGAAGAGGTAAAGTTATCAGCTGCATAATTTATAACGGCAGGCATTCAGTTCCATAACAGATATGCTGAAGAAAACATAATTTTTTTTCTTGTCAGGGTATGCCTGTCCAATAATTTCCCTGGTTAAATTCCCAAGCATTTTGGGACCAATACAATTCATGTATCTTCTGGGATGCCCTTGTTGTTTTTGCATTTTTCATTTACTATAAGTAAGGATCAGCTGAAATCAGGATTTTGTGAAATGCAGCATTGCCTGCAAAAAGCATGAAATCCACGCAGACTGCCATTGAGATGGCTGCTGTGCCCCCCCCCCCCCCCTACTGATTGGCTGTGAGATACTTATCATGTTGCCCTGCCTCTCTCTACCAATCAGCGGTGAGGTGCAGGGCCGCATGACCAGCTGCCCTTGCAGCCAGTCAGTGATGAGGTGTGGGGCTGCATGACAGGCAGTCTTCACAACTAATCAGTGGAGAGGGGTGGAGCCACCAGCTCCCCACAATCAATCAGAGCCACACTCTGTCTATGAATGGCTACTGGGCCCTGTATTCTGCCCACAGAATTGGCAGGCAGCCACCTCAAATTCAGTTGGTCCCCAACTATAAGACTTAAAATGAGAACTAATCTATGCTCTGGCTTTAGATCTTCCTTAATAGCATTAAAATAGTAGTGTCCTCAGGCTAGCAGCATTGCTCATTTTTTAATTAGTTAGAATGCGATAGTGGCAGAGCTTAAATTGGAACTCTGCCTGAGAACAGAAATCCAGACTAGGAGTTTAATTCTCTGGTGACTAGAGGCCACCAGAGCTTCTAGTCTTTTACAGATCACCTTTAAGGCCAAGAATAAAAGTCAAAGGGGTGTTCTAAGACAGATCTGTGACGCCATTCTAACTTTACCTGACATTTACTCTGCAAATAGCAAGAATATCAAGTTTTGTTATACCTCAGAAGGCTACGAATTCCTTGGTGACCTAGAACATTGAGGAGGTAGTTGACTTAGTGATTCAAGCACTACCCTTTTATATTCAGGAATTCACAGGACAAAAAGTTTTTATGTTTTCTGAGAAAAAAACAGAGAAAGCAGATCCTTCTTGTGGGCATGTTTGGATATTGAAAGTCTACTTGGGGTCTGGTTGGGGAAAAAAACACCATGCCTTTTTATACTTTTTCCTACTATTTTGATTTCTGTATAAGTATCTCAGTCTTAAGTGATATGCTTATCTCAAGGGCCCTAATACAGTTTTAATCTTTAGTAATATTACAAGATAGATGTCTATTTGGGTGCAGTTGCAAGTGCATGTGTAAACTAGATGTAAAAATAATAAATGTTGTAATTATCTAACAAAAGCATTACAAACTCAGAAAATAAAGAGTTGGACTTGAGATTATTTGAATGCCAAAAACTGTTAAATTGTTATATATTTTTTCTCTTCCTTCAGTGACACCTGGCAAAAACTGTACAGTTGCGATTAAGACACTGTTTTGTTTCTTACCCCACCAGAGGGTAAAACTGTTAAACTTCATATGTGAATACTTAACAAATACAGACAATGCTACCATGTGATTTTTTTTTTTTTTTTTTTTATTATTATTGATTGGTTGGCATGTAATATTTACCTTAAGTATTAGACAGTTAATTTTTTAAGGCAGAGTTACCAGTAAACAAGAGCAGTACAAAGCACAGCTGCAGTACCGTTAGTGGTACTAGCCATATTGGGGTGCTCTCGTGCCACTGACTTACTACAAATTACTGTACTTTCTCTTATACCACATCCATCTTTTTCTCCATAATCGGCCTTCCAGAGTTGTGTATCTTAAGTGGAGAGATTGATTTCTTTGTTGGAAGGGAAGTAGGGTGGAACATTGCAAATAGACACTGACTCATGGCTCCCAGCATGGCTCTCGTTTCCCACTAGGGCTGCGTACAGCAGGGGGAGAATCCAGTGATAACCCTCTTCAACAGTTGCTGGTGAGGCAGTAACTTTTAGAGAACTAATGACCTAACTGAGGGTGAGCGAGCTGCTGCATGCAGTGTATAGTCTGTTGATGAGGTTTGTGGTATAGAAATAACCGGGGCTATTCCTGTGGGGGGATGCTTTGGGGTGACTGCTGCAGGCCCTATAAAGCTGGGCAGAGTGACTGCGGCGACATTGCACTGCTGCTGCCCCCGCCAAATCCATCACCCTCAGCAACCCCCTCCCCATCACTGAATCTGCCACCGGCTTCCTCACATCTGGGGGTAGGGCCCCTCAAAGGCTGATTTGCCCTGGGCCCTGCACCCTGCTTGGGTCACCTATGGAAATAACGCATTATTTGCATGAACTTTATATAAAGAGCTGTGTACAGTAAAGAAGTAAGTCTTCCTACTGTCCTTGCAGAGGTCTGAGGCCTAGCCTTGTTGTCCTACCGCACTAGAAAATTTCTGCTTTTTCCACCAAACTGACTCCTGGGATGACACCCTTCCTGGAAACTTTCCAGGAGGATTTACTCTGTCACATGAATGGTCATGACTCTGGAAAAATCCTTTTTTCTACATTCTGTCTTTCAAAAACAAGGTGCATGTTTCATTTAGGGGAGTGGGAGCTGTAAGAAAATAAGGTGTTGCTAATTTGCAAACAACTAACCACCATCCTTCTTATTACAGCAGTGTCTGTAGCCTACAAAATACCAATTTTTAATAACACACACTATTTAGAAGGTTGTAATTAAGCTATTTATCAGCTATCCAGTCAAAGCTGTTCCTCCTTGAAATCATTTGAGACAGTGAAATACTGACACACGTACTAAATTTCTTGAAATACCCAAGTTTTAATTTAATTTAATTAAACTTGCTTATAGATTCTTGAAAAACTTAATGCGTACTCAATAAGTGCTGTAATTTTGGGAAAGATACCTATCTTTTCATGCAGATCAAAGAGGTTGAACCTGTATTTAAAGTTGAGAAGGATTTTCGTTTTACAGTAATTGGAGTTGAGACTTTCTTTAGTAGCTGTAAATAACCATCTTCAGTGTTATTAGAGTCGTCATGTGAATTCTATGGGAAGTGGTATTTTTGGTCATGAAATTGAGGAAAGACTGTATGGACATGCAAGCTGGGTTTGATCAGATTTTATAGAGCAGGCAGGGTGAGGAAAGGGATAGTAAGGACCTCAGAACCTGTTTCAATTGATAATTCCTTCCTCTGCTGTAGCAGGGGACCCCTGCTACTAGAAATGAAAGTGCAGCACCACAGAGGCTAGCTGTACATCAGTCAATTTGTTGCCAGAGGAGATAGAAAGCAAGTGAGGGGAAGTAAAGATGCAAACCAGATCAATTAACTTGTGAATCGGGACGGAAGAGGAAACCTGTCAGCCTGGCCATGAAGACCAGCAGTCAGGAAGGGAGAGGAGGAAGGGCTATATAAGTCTAGCCCAGAGCCAGATGTGCAACTGGCTCTGATTAGGAAGGGGGAAGGAGCTGAAGAATACCTCTTCAAGATGAGCACTTTTTGAGTTGAGTTGTTTATAGCCTGACTAGCAATTTGGGATGCTTGGGAAGCCACAGGAGGGTAGGGTGCCTGGGAGACAGCCTTTCCTACCACAGGGTAAGGCCCAGGGTAAGAGCCCTGCCAGGGTCTGAGACCCAGGGGGCTCTGTGGGTCTGAATCTGAGTAGAGTGTAGGAGGTTGCTAAGGCCCAAAGACAGAGCCCTACCAGAGTCTGGGACCTAGGGGGCTGTGTGGAGCTAAAGATGATCAAAGGGAAGAGAGAGAGAGAGAGAGAGACAGGGCTTGGGCCCAACATTAAGAGCTTGAAGACCAGGGAACGAGCCCTGTAAGGGTCTGGGATCCAGAGGACTGCGTAGGGCTGAAGCAGAGAAGAAAGAGGAGAAAATGATCTGACCTGGGGTCCAGGGCCTGGTGGGCCAAGGAGACTGGAGTTGAGAAGGAAAGGCAAGGGAAGAGAGTGTGAATGCTTTGCAAGGGTCAGGGCCCTTCAGCAACTGTGCAGGGAGAAACCAGTTTATGCGAGGGCCAAGGGCCCAGAGTGCAGGAAGCCCTTAAAGCAGTGAAGACCTAAAGGGTCATAGTTGAGGGCTGACAAGTCCTGAGACAGAAGAGCAAGTAAGACAGGCTCAGGGAGTCTGTAGTAAGGGAAAGGCCAGAAATGAAATGTCTTGCTCAAGCAAGGATCAGGGCTGGAAGCTGGCTGCTTAGGGATGAGCAAGAGAGTGAAATACCAAGGGCTTACTCTGATCTCCGAGTACAGCCTCCCATATCTTACCTAGTCATCAAGGCATGGCAGGCCAAATGTAGGGCAGTGGCCTGAGAGAATAGTAGGGCAGAACAGGGACTGGAGTGCTCTCTAGGACAACACTTCTCAAGCTGTGTGTTGTGGCCCAAAAATGGGTTGCAAGAATATATGCAAGGGTTGTGAACAAACTTAAAATGTGGATGCTCTTTTAAAGAGGAAAAATGTGGGAAACCATGGATTTTGCCTCGCAGGCTGTCCGAGCTGCAGCCTGCAAAGGGCTGCTTGTGGGCCTCCCCATACTCGCACATCCACCCCCTTCCCCACGCAAGGTGGGGCTGAGCAGGTAGGGAGTGAGGGGCACTGGCAGGGCAAGGGGGCTGTTTTCTATTTAAAGTATTAACTGGGTCAGGACTGGCCATCAATGTTTACAAATGGGTCCTGGTACAAATAAGTTTGAGAACCACTGCTCCAGGGCAGTGGTTCAAAACATTATATATATTTTTTGTACCAGGACCCATTTGCAAGGATCGGTGGCTTGTCATGACCCATACCCCCCTGCCCTGCCGCAACCTTGGCTCCAGGCCACCCAGCCACCTTCCCCCAGTGCCATCAGGCACCTTCCCCCCCCCATACACACATGCATCCCTTCCGTCCATGCATACATGCTGCTTCCTCCACCCTGACAGTCCCCAAGCCCTGGCCCTCCAACCCTTGCTCCCCATGTACTTACCTTCATCTGGCAGCTGAGGCTGCTGCCACAACCCTGCCTGGCTGTGTTGTAAGCAGCCCCTTGCAGGCTGAAATGCTGCCAGCCTGCAAGGGGAAACCTGCACTTTTGCGTGCTTTTCTGGCACTTCCTTGCACCCCTTTGAAATATTCTTGAGCATCATTATATTTAGAGCCCTGGACATGATAGTACTGCTTAAATACCAAATAGATGGAATAAGATCTGGTTTTAAGGGTGTGCAACCAGATCCTTGCAAGAGAATTGTTTTTTGTTTGTTTGTTTCTGACCGGATTAGACCAAAATACTCCTTTTCAAATTGCTCTTAGTGGGGTGAGCCACTTGGAGAAGAAAGCCATATGAACATGACCCTGTCTGGAACAGAGCCAGACCCCTCAAATGTACTGAAACTTCTAGAACATTCCACATTTGGGAGGAGTTGTAATGCTTATTTTGCAAGAATGGGTGATCTACAGTGAGAGGAAGCACACTCTTTCCCTCCCCAACCCAAAATATCTGCATAATAGAAAAGTGCAGTGAGCAAAAGACAAATTTATTTTGAACTGCTTTTTAAAATTTCTGTGCAAATAGATAACTTTCATTTCTACAGCCTTGCAGCCTAATTCGACAAATGGTCCAACAGCCCAGGTGGAGGGTCACAATGTGGCTACACTGCTTTTGGTATCTCAGCTGACTGAGTATTACTAGGAGCATGAAGTTCTAGATTGTTTCTATTGGTAAAATCTTGAAGGACAGTAACCAGAAACAATCCAGTGTGGTTCTCAGTGTAGATAATACTTTGTTTACTAGTCCATTTTAAAAGTAAAACACACTTTGTGTGTGTGTGTGTGTGTGTGTGTTTCCTGTATGTTTCAGATACTGGGGTTTTTTTAAATTAGTTAAGTAAACTAAATTGCTTTTTTGTTAACATTTAACTAGAATTCTGACTTCCATCCAAATGTAAGTTGACACTTGTGAATAAAAAATATGGTATGCATTAGTACAAAAAATCATTTACAACTTTTAACATAACAGTAAAAATTAAAGATCCAAATAAAAGTATGTAGAGTAAGGATGTAAATATCATTTAAAAATATTCATTGAAGCTCCTCTATTCATATCAGTTAAATGATTAACCTATAACACGGCAGCTCAGATGCAGCTGCTGCTAGGAGCAGCTGCCAGAGCCCTTTGACTGGGAGGAAGGAGCACCTGATTATTTAAAGTCTTGATTGATTAGTTAAATTAAGGTTTCCTATTTGTTATAAAATTTTGGTTTAAGTGGGTGATTTAAATTGATTTGCCCTGACTCAATCCCAAATAGAGGGAATTGATTGCCAGTGGCAGGATGTCTTCAGATTTGTGTTTCCTAAAAACTGGTGCATGTGCTTCATAGGGTGGGACCATCTTTTAATACTCACGTTACAGTAAGGGTTCTGCTAGTTGTTGTGACATGCAACAAAATCAAAATGCAGGTAATCCACATGAAGTCACTTGTCAGCCATCTTGATTGCTTGTGTCACGTTTGATTGTCCTATGTTCAGAATCCAGTTGCCCATTCTGTAGATAAACAATGTCAAATGGACATTTTTTTTTTTTTATTTAATACTTTTTTCCTGATATAATTATTTCTTTTAGCTCTTTAGTTACTCCTTGATTTTTTTTTGACATTTTTAAAGCATTTACATGATTATTCTGCAGGTGTTTTTCCCCAAGCAGGATTTTTGAACTTTGAGCAGTTTCCCAGTTGTTGCTTGTTCTTTGAATTTTTTTTCTTTTCAGAGGAATTTGTACGCTGTTGCTTAATATAAGTATTATTAGTTAAGGCAAGGCAGGGAAGGCTGTTGGTACTAGCTGTTACCAGGTTTCTGGACTGGAGAACCCCTTGACTCTCCCCAGCTGGGGAACTTTGCAACACTCCCACAGCACTCCATTTTCAGTGTTGAGACTGGTGCTGTCCCAGTCAGTCAGTTGATTGTCCCTATTAGGATAGGGACATGCTACATGTTTAATTTATGGCAGAATACAAACCAGCCACAAAAATACTCCACAAAATATGTGGAACATCTGTGTAGCTGGCTTGCCACTTCATGATGCTATGAATCATTAGCATATGTACCAGTGGTATTATCTATGGCATAGTTAATATGTTAATTGCATCTTAAATGTAGTGTGTTTCAGAGTCCTCTGAATCCTCCACTCATTGTCATTTCAAATAATTTACAGCCAGTAGAAGCAATTTACCTATTATTGCTTAGACTCTGCATGTAATATCGCTGCTTGGCCTCTTGACCCAGATCAAGTGTAGTGTTCAATCTGACTTCCTCTTAATTGGAGTTTTCTGCTATGTAGTTTGAACTTGAAGCAAAACTACTGGGTGAAAACCAGTAACTTCTGTTACATAGGTGGTTAGACTATACAATCATTATGATCTGTAATATCTTTAATATCTGTGGACATCCTTCATCCATTTAAATATCCCCCAGTAATAGAGTAGTATTCTAGAGAACCTTGAACTGATATAAAAAAAAAAAAACTTTCTCCTTCTGCTTTTAGACTCTTGTGGCAAACAATTTTGGGAATCTGAGAGTGTGTCCTAGTGATTATATGCAAGAGTTACCTGCTATTTTTTTTAGCTTTGGGAAGATGGGGAAACTAATTTACCCAACAGTCTTCATTCTGAAATATCTGATCTGTTTTCAATTGCATTACTTGTTAAAAGAACTTGAGGAAATTCTTCAAATTTATGCCTCTGCCCTGGTTTTTATATTGGAGTAAAAGTTTTCTGACAAATTGCCTAACAATTTTTAAAATATTTGGCAGTGTATGGGGACTGGATTTGTAAAAACTAATAACATTTTTCTTGTACTTCAAGGTTAAACTTTCCAACCTGAATTTAGATGACCATGCGAAAAAGAAGCTTATTAAACTTGTAGAAGAGCGGTACAACAAGGATACAGATATCCTTACCATTACAACAGACAGGTATGGTAACAAAAGAAAAGTGTCTGTGGTTTTGGTCCTATTAGAAATTAGTGAAGATGTCTGCAGTAACATATCAATTTGTCTTACTAACCCAGTACTCCTTTCTGACCTAATGATGATGAAAGTAAATTCTTCAGTTGTTTTGTTTCTAAAGACATTCCTAATAATTATCTAGAAGATTGCCAGTTGGCAGAGTGTGGTTTTTTTAATTGCTATTTTATACATTTAGTTAGTGTATGTATTTACAGTTACATGCAGCAGAGTGTAAGGGAGTAGCTTATTTGCCAGAATAACCCACTGCATTTCAGAGGCTTATCCAAAAATGTGGTTCATTTGTAAACCAACATGTCCTAAAAATTAAGGATGTAATTCAGGAATAGGATACATGTTGTTACTATGGGAGCGTCTCTGGCTACATAATGTTGTTGTTCAAGTGCTTACTAGGTAATTTTTACAATTCTCTGACTCTAAACATTATCCACATTTTATAGATATGGAAACTAAGAGTAACCATGACTGGCATGGTGTCTAATCAAGTTTTGTCATGAGCCTTTGCATACCCAGTTAGAGCCGATCACCTCCTATTACAACTAAGTTTATTAAATACAATTTATAATTGCTTATCTTTGTAGGTTGTTCTATTGTTACTTGCTGTTCAGTTGAAGTCCCCTCTCCCAGTCTGCAGTGACTTCTTTAGAAAAATTAAAAATCTTAGTTTTGAAAAGATGAAGGTACAGCTGTGGTTTTCTTGCCAACATTATAATCTCTTACTTGCTGGTTCTTGTGCCCCAAGGCTTTGAACAAGGGTGATTGTGTCATCTTGCAGGAGTTGGCTGCCAAGCCCTCGGAGTGTAGCTGTGTCCGAGTGGGTCTGTCAGCAGCCCCTCGTTCCCAGGGTGTGGCTTGCTCCCATGGCAGGGCAGGGTGGAATAGACACCAGCCTGGACTCCACACCCTTCAGTGGGGACTAGGTATGTGTTTATCAGCAGGGATCCGGATTTTCCATTTGTGAGAAAACAACAACATGGATTTTCTCATTTAAAGGAAAAAACCAGGGGCAGCAGGACTCGGGGGGTGCCATGTGCATGTGTTTGCATGCACATGAATGTGGCAGGCAGACAGTAATGGAGAGCAGCTCCCAGAACTCCCTCCAGATAACTTTTATGGGAAGAGGGAGCACAAATAACCTGGTGATGCATGCCCCCTGAGACTTCTGTGCTCACAGTGGGCTGCCAGGCTGCAGCCTGGCCAAACCAGCTCAGAGGTGGGGGGCAGAGGAGGACAGCTGCAGCTGGACCCACTTTCTGGTGAAGTGAAAGGGGCAGGAGTTCTGATTATCCATGATAAAAAAAACAAACAAACAAAAAAAACAACATTAAATCAAGCATCAAAATACATTGGTATTTAGAATTTATTTTATTATAATGATTGAGGCATGGGTAGGCTTCCAAATTGCTTTAAAATTGTAAATATATCAATAAAGCATTGTGTTCAGCTGGCATGCATGCATGCATACATACATATGAACGAACACATGAGTTTTTAAGGTACTAGAGGTCACATTTCAGCCAAGTTGATTTCCTACTCCATTTCCCATATTTCCTTGTAGTGAGGAAATTGGTTTAAAATTGTAATTTGTTTTAAAATTATCCTTTCAACCTCCTCTAATTATATCAGTTAAAAGATTAATTGATAACCAGGGCTTCTGTGTTTTTTTTCTGTTTAACAATCCCAAATTCACTGATGATAAATCCCCAGATCTGTATTTTTTCTGCAGTGAGTGAGTGTGCGTGCCTGGGGTGGGGCAGTTCCTGCCTTCCCTGCCTCACCCCTTCTTTTCTGGAACAGACAGCACAGCCCAGCCTAGGGCTGAAAAGCATGTTGGGATGCTGGGGGGGACTGTGATTCAACTTAAACCAGCAATGGATCTGGGACAGAAGTTTCATAAACTGGTTTGACCCAAATCAGTTAAGTCTCATACTACATTCAACCAAATTTATCTTAAGCCAGTTTCAGCCATTTTGAAACTGGCATATATGCACTGAGCTTCTATTCTGTTACAGGTTTAAATCAGTTTCTGATTATTTAAACTGGCTTCTGTGTAACTTCTGTTGCTGAACAAACAAGAGCCAGCCATGTCACATTGTGGCAAGAAGAAAAAAAGATGCATTATGCTGTGATGTATAAACAGGGGTTCAATAGGAAGATCTGGCCCTTTTATAAAGACAGCCAGCTTTCAGGTAGGAACCCAGCTGTGGGTGGTTAGCTGTGAGTAAAAACCGAAGGGGTAGGAAGAGCAAGGAGCTTGAGCTGGGAAGAACAGTTTGTGACCAAGAGGCAGCTTGGAATCCAGAAGAGCTCGCTTTTAAGAAGGGGCCAGAGCTACAGAGGTTTTTCCTGCCACCTGGAGAAAGCTTAAGGTGCTCTAGTCATTTGTTCAGGGCAAGAACTGTTGTGTGTACTAAGAGGAATGGCTGAAGGGCTCCCAAGGAAGCCAGTCTGACACAGCAGGAACCCCAAACCCATTTACAAAGGGGGTCATGTCAGAAATCTGAAATAATCTTTCCAAGCTACTCAACAGCAGTAAGGCCTTACCTGGAGTATTGTTCCAGGTTGGGGCTCCAAAGGTCATGAAAGGTATGGGTCAGCTTCAGAGACCCCAGAGCAATAGAAGGGTCAGAGCAGGGGAGCAATAGAAGGGTCAGAGTTCTAGAATAAGCGCTGCATTGAGGAAACAATTAAAGAAACTGGATATGGTTAATCTAGGGAAAAACTGGCTGAAGGAAGATGCATCTTTCAGTATGTGTAAAAGGTTACTGCAGAGAGGAAAGGGAGTACCTTTTGCTTCATGTTCACTTGGGGATAGGAGTAAGAGTAATGGTGTTTAAGCTGCAGCAAGAGAAATTGGTTGATGTTAGGGAACACTTTCCAACTATAAAGAAAGTTAAGCATTGGAATGAGTTACATAGGGAAGCTGGAATCTGTCATTGGTTGCTTTCAGAAACAGGTCAGACAGACTTCTGTCAAGATTGGTTTAGGTACAGTTGATTCTGCCTTTGGGCAAAGGGGTGATCTGAATGATCCATTAAGACCCCTTCTAACCCTATTTGCTGTGATGGTAGGAAGGCCGTTAATGGTGAAGTATCAGATTTAAGTTAACACTGCAACAGCTAAAAACCACTTTTGTTGGATTTTTTTCCCTTGGGAACTTATGCAACAGCAGCGTGAACTTTTTAAAAATAATGAAGTTGCTCTTTTTTAAATCCTAACGTATATAAAGGATCAATGTTTGTCGTCATCAATTTACTAGGCTGACTACTGTAATCCTGGTTGTATATGTCAGAAACTAGTACATCAGGAAATTCAGATGGCAGCTCTATTTATTATTGATTTAGTACAACAGAAGTATCTCTTCCGTCATGATGGTGATGTATGTCATTGCATAGATAGATATAATTTGGGAGGGCTGTAAAGAAATTCCAAGCGTGGTCATGCTTTGAAACAAATTACTCATTTGATAATGTTTTTGAGGTGTGAGGAGCCTTTAATGATACCTCACAAAATTGGCATTTGTTGCATGTTATTTTCATATATCTAGGTTGCTTTCGTCATGCTTAATTTTCCTTTCAATCCAATTCTCTTTGTGCTTACATCTTATTTTCTTAGGAAATAATTAAAGTTAAATGATACTTCACCAATTAGGGATCATGCAAAACAAGATTTAATGTTCTTGGTAGAACGCCTCAGGTGGTAATAGGGGCTGACATTATTTCATGAGAGAGGTCTGGCCCACCTCCAATCTGGAGGCAGTATTTTTTTTTTTTTAATTGCACTAAACTAAAAGCAAGCTCTGCCCATGAATAGAAGCATTGAATTTTTCTTTGGGTTTGTATTTTAAAAGAAAAAAGTATAATGTTACACAAATTTTATGTTCCCTAAAGAAACATTCACTTTGTCAGTTCTAAGACTTGAATTAGGTTCAGTCATTCAAAGTGTTGGACAAAATGTGGCAAGTCTTTGTGGACAGACTTATGATTGATTAAGCAGTAGACCTTTAGTTTTCTGACAGTTGCTAGCAGCCTGTGGTCAGGAACTCTTTCACGCTTGATGCGTTGGAAATTCTGGTTCTTTGAATGAAAATGGATTCTCTCAGTTTTAAGCAGCGTCCCCAATAATAAAAGCTTCTGTAAGACGGAGCTCTTCAGGTAACTTTCTCTAAATCTACTCCTGTTACTTGATTATGAATACTTAAATATTTGAGTCCATCCCTGTGTGTTGTTTTGACTAAATCCTGGCTCCTATTTGTGTGTGCTTTAGAAGTAGTTATTCCAAAAAGGATTCATTTTAATGTGTTAGGAAATTGCTCTGGAAGCTATGTCCTGACCTGGTATTTCACCTTTTTGTAAGTCTGTAAATGAGCTCTTATACATTGGATTCTAAAGACCACTACTTTTAATGTTTCTCAGTATTGTTCACGCAGTCTTTTTTGATCTAGTAACTGGTAGTAGAAACTTGTTGGCAGTAGAATATTGAACAACTGCTTGTTAAGACTGACCCCTGAGTAGGTACAAAGCATGTCAGTAACTGTGAGCTGTAAGTAACCTAGCCCTGCCACTGTAATGATGCAAGTGGAGCAAGACTTGTACCTGTTTCATTCCAGGTTAAATTTAGTGGCATGCAAAGATAACAGTTGTAGTATATTTATTTCTCTTCCCATCCACCCCCCACCACCCTGCCAACTTTCCTTTTCATTCCTTAGAAGTGGTTAAAAGGAAAGAAAGTGCAGTGCAGAAAACAGTGTTATTGAATGGATGTGCAGCTGTTTGGGGTTCTAATCTGTATTTTGTTTCTAAGATTTTAGATTGTGTTAAAAATATGATTGTACTTCCTTTTACAAGTTTAGTTTGGTTTTTCAGTAATTTGGATCTAGCTGGGTCATTCCTAAGAAGAGAGGATAAGGTAGGAAGTACTGCCTTATCTTCTTCCCTTGCCTCGTTCAGAGTGAGAAGAGCATCATTGACTAATGCTTCTTTGTTGGGTTATAGGAGTTTTTAGGAGCTTGCAGTGGGAGAGGAGTAGTAAGTGCTGTGCTGGCCCTCAAGCGGCTGCCTCAATGTAGGATGGCTCCCCTGTCATATATAGCTATCATATGCAGGTTAGAAGAGGAAAATAAGAACAGCTTATGACTAACACCCTACCTTCCAGCCTGGAAAGGAGTCTGAAAGTTGGCTTGAGGCATCGGTATGAATCAAAGGGGAAATTGGAGCATAGTGGGACACCCACTTTCTCAACTAGGGGATTGCAAGAGCCAGTTGTGTGATGGGATGTTCTTCAGCATCCCTGCTGTATGCTATTTTTGGAAGCAATATGTTGTCTCTCTAGATCAGTGTTTCTGAACCAGGATGCTGTGACACTTTGGGGTGCCTTGAGATCCTTTCAAGGGTGCCATGGGGTGCCGCACAATGTTAGCACTGTTAGGTGTACAAACAAGATTTGCAGAGATTTCAAATGGGAATCCATTGTGTCAAAAACATTCTACCCTGTTGTGGTCTTTCTGAGTTCTTTGCAGCAAAAGAATTGCTCTATTTTTTTTTTTCTCCAACCAAAAACAAGTGAAAACTAAGATCTGGCACTTTTTCCAAGGGGTGCCTTGAATCTAAAAAGGTTGAGAACCACTACTCTGGACCTCAAGTAGCACTTCGTTATTAAGGGCTCTGAACTGCTTGTATTAGTTGTATCCCTATACCTGACCATTAGTCAAGGATTGTACATTTTACTTACCTTACAGAGTAGATTATGTATCCCATTCTGATTGAAAGTTTCTCTTCAATTTGATATTATCTTGACCCAAGTTTGTTGAGATTTTTTTTTTTGTTAGAAACTAATGTATGGTTTTTCTTTATATGTACTATTTTATTTAATGAATTTTCTTCAGCCAATTGAATAACATGCTTTTTTCAGAACTGAAATCTCATGCAGTCCGGACTGACCTGTGACCATTGAAAGCAGAACGTCATTAAGGGTTGGGTCTAGGAGAGCCTTTGAACTTGGATGGTTACTGAAATCTGCTTTATTGTTTGAGCTTTAAGAGTCCATTTGGTTTTCCATTTATTCATTCATTCTTCATCTTGTGCTTAAAAGCATAATAATGTGTCAATAACTTGTAATTAGACATGGCTTGAGCAATAGATTGTGAACTGAAGCTTAATACAAAACCTCTCTACAGTTTGGGGGTACAAAATATACAAACTCTAACTTTTTGCTATTAGATTATAGATCCCAGAAGGTATTGGCTGTGTTTCAAAATATTTTATTTGCTTTTGAATTTCAGATGTCCTCTAAGGAGACAAAACTATGATTATGGAATATACCTCCTTACGGTTTTGTACCATGAGTCTTGGGTAAGCAATTGACTTTGTCTAACAAACTAAACACCACTTATTTGAGAAAAGAACTCTTCACCTATGATGATATTCTGTTAACTATAAAAATCTCGATGGGCATGATTGGTGCAGTTGGATTATTTAAATGCATAATCAGTTATTTGACTCTGTCCAAAATGAGCCATGGAGTGCATTTCTCTAACTTTTTGACTTGCTTTAGTTTTTGATACTGCATGCACTAAATATTCTATCACAGAAACTTAATCTTAGAAGTAAACTCTATTCTACAGACTCTAGTAATTAATAGTTCACTTAAGACCCTATGATCAACATTCAGGTAACCTTTTTGATGCTTCTGTTCTCAATAGTTAGTAATTTATCACCTATATGTGAAATTAGGGACTCTGGCAAGGTATACTTCCTTTTGACCAGAAACATCCCTAATGAATGCACGTATTGTAATTTTAGACAGCATGCTATTAAGTATTAAATACAGCCTGTGAATTTATATATTTTAAGAAACTTTTATTTTCACTGGTACATTACCAGTTTGGGTATTTTTTCCTGTTCAACAGCATTACAAATCATGAACTCTGGTGACAGATCAGAGTTTCCAATAGTAAGCAATGACAACGGAGTCTAAACACTGTTCTTTTTATTAATTCCAGACAAACAACATGTCTCCTTTGCTCTAGCATTACTTAGTGATGGAAGATTGGGCTATATGATAGTGCAGTGCAAGTAGTTGGTGTGTATTCAATACACACAAGTCTCTTGCCCCTTTATTACCTTTCAACTTCCATGTTAATATTTGATGAACTCATCAATCAGTTGTAATTGTCTTTGATTTCCATGAAAAATTGATGGCCTGCTGTGACACATCTGATTATATTTTTTCCATGATCAGTGGTAATCCCTTTTAACAGACCTGATGAAAGGCAGTGTGGATGCATTTTGTTAACTATAAGCAAACAGGCTCTGGTCTATTTTAATCTGTGTGAACTTTAAATATTGGGGGGGATTAGCTTTTCCTATAGACAGTAACATTAAACTCACTACAGGAGTAATCTTGAGATTTGGTCACCTTGCCAACAGAGTAGTGCCATGTTTGTTTGTGTGAATGTTCTTGGTAAAGGGTAATAAGACGAAGAGATTGGGCTTTTTTCTTTTTTAAAGGAAATAAAGTTGAGTGTTCACTATTACTGCCTCTGTCTACAAGCTTTGACATGAATCTTGAAGACCCTCTGCCCTATGTTTTTTCATTACAGAACCTCTCAAAAGGTCATGAGCAGCTTCCTGTGGGCAGGCAGAGCAGGTGGAAAGCAGCCAGGAGCTGGAGCCAAAGCCCATGCACTGAGGCAGGAGCTGCCTGGCTGAAGCTTCCCCCTGCCTGCCTGGAGCAGTGCAGCACAGGCAGGAGCAGGAGGAAGATCCTCCACTGGAGGAGAGGAGAACAGAATAGCCCTCACCAGCCAGGGCCCTGACCAGCAAATGCAACTTCTGGTAGAGCTCTTCCTGGTGCAGCTGCAGCCAGCCAGATGCTATGCTGCTCTGCTCTGCTCCCCTTGCTTCCACCAGCAGTGGCTCTTCCTGCCCCTGCTGTGTTGATCTGGGTGGGCAGATGAGGGGGAAGCTTCCATCACACAGCTCCCACTGGAGGCGAGGGGAGCGGAGCAGCACTAAGACTAGTCCCATCAGAAGCTGTGCACGGTGGTTGTGACCCAGGCGGGTGGGAGCACGGTGTGGGCTGCACTGGTGGGAGCAGGTGGGGCTCAGCCCTGTACGGAGTGCTGCAGGGGCAGCCACTGGCCAGATCCGGTCAGTTGGCAGGCCAGATTCAGCCCATGGGCCATAGTTCACTCACCTCTCGTATGGAGACTATTTGAAAAACAGCTTATGAATTAACCTTCCTTTCAAGTCTTACATTCAAGTGTTTTTGCTCTAAGGTATCTTCCTTTTCTATTAGCATTTCAGACCAAGACCTAGGATTTCTAACATTAGACTCCAGCATTTATTTATATTGCAGAGTTATGTCCCCATTATACCAGGCACCATACGAACAGAACCTACCCAATGAGGTTATGAGCTAGATGTACAACAAGTCAGTGACAAGCATAACAGGAAAGAAAGAGGGAACATGCAGCTAAGGAATAGATTTCATAGACATTAGGGCTAGAAGGGACCTCAAAGATCATTGAGTCCAACCCCCTGCCTCAGGGGCAGGAAGTCAGCAAGGATCATAGGATCCCAGCAAGATAAACAACCAAATGTCTCTTGAAGGCATTCAAAGTAGGTGCTTGAACCACCTCTGGCGGCAGTCTATTCCAGACCCTGGGGGCTCGGACAGTAAAGAAGTTGTTCCTTATGTCCAGCCTGAAACAGTTATGGAGGAATTTGTGACGGTTTGATCTTGTCATCCCTTGGGGTGCTCTGGTGAGCAGATGTTCCCCCCCCAGATCCTGGTGAGCACCCTGATAAACTTATAGGTGGCCACCAGGTCACCCCTGAGCCTGCACTTTTCCAGACTAGAGTCCCATGGCTCTCAGCTTCTCATCATCAGGTCTGCTCTCCTGACCTTGAGTGCCCCCCCCCACCCCCCCAATCCTTCAGTAGACTTATTTTAAAGCCCTGTAGAGCAGGTCAGCCAGTCAGGCTCAGAAGAGCCTCCTCCCCATCAGAAAGGGAGCTAGAAAACAGGAGATTAGGTTTCCGATAGAATTTGACACTGTCATGTATGTGAATATCAGGTTCTCTTTTAAATGTTACAGAGGGCAAAGTAGAAGAGTTTAGGGAGTGATCGGATGTGAGAGGAAAGATGGAAGAAGTCGGACTGTCACTTGTATTAATCCTCAACATCATGGAGTATAGGTTGTCTTGTTTGGAGGGGGAGCAGCCTTATTGGCAGGCTAAAAATTGCCAAAAATTAACCCTGCACTCTCCTTGAGTAATATGCTGCTTCTCTTCCTCTTCTCACTCTGTTCTGCTTTTTGCTTCCTACTCTATTCTCCCTGCCCAATCTCCTACTCTGCTTTTCTACTTCCTGCCTGATCTGCTGTTCTGCTGCCTATCCCCTCCCTGGTCTATCACATGCCACACACAGAAGCTGCCCATACTGTCTCTGGTATGTGCGCCACAGGTTGGCCACCCCAGTCTTGACGGATAGACTGAGAAAGAAGGTGTCCTAGGAAAAAAAGTCTCAGGACTTGATACTTAAGTCAGGGGAAAATTGGGATGTTTTCTCTGCATCTGGAACTTATTCCGATATTAGGTACTGCTAGTTTATCCAGTCATTGAGGAATTCAGTCGCAGAAGTGCAAATTGCCTTTTGTATTGTTCTAGAATACCCCAATGTCAGTTAATTTGTTTGTTTGCAAAGTGGTATTGCTCCCCTTCCTTGGGTTATGGCTCTTAATCTGTTTTGTTTAAATGGAGGGAGAGAGAACAGTAACCCTTCATCCATTCTTCTGATTCTAGACTCCACAGGTCATTTATCACAGGCAAAGTGAAAATGTATGAGAATCTGTTTAATCAATGGGCTGACACCTAAATGTAGTTATTTTGTAAAGCACCATGGTAATAGGGACAAAAATGGGTGGTGAAAACAATCATTTCCACTACCCATATACAGGCAATTTTCTAGAATAGTTAAACTTATTAGCCTTTCTTATGCATCTTTATTGAGATTGTAGGCAAATTCAGGCTTTACCTTCGTTCCATGCATGGGTGTATTCAGGATTGCAAGGATGGGGATGCAGCTAAAATAGAATAACCTAGTGTGGTTAACGAGTTGTGTAGATCCAGGGACATGGGTGGTAGCAGCCCAGTCACAACCCACTTTGGTATGTGTGCTGCATGCACAGTCTGCTTTTGGGGTTCTCTGGTATGTCAGTAGAACTCCTTCTGGGAGCTCTGCATGTACTCTAAGAGCTCACCACTGATGCAAAGCTGCCTGGAATCCCTGCCTTTAAGCAACTCTGAAGCCTACACATTTAGTTTGAATAACAGTTTCATAATAAAGATATATAAGAAAGCAGATGCTTGGTTAAACTTTCTGATTCTGTTTGGTGTGCCATCATGACTTACTGGGGTTTTTTAGGTGGGTGGTGTTGTTTTGTGTTTTTGTTTTGTTTTTTTAGCAAATTTTAGATGGATGCATCAGGAATAAAAACATGGGATGGTGACAGATGTGGAAAAATGCACTTTATCAGAAGCAGCAGCATGTTACTTTGACCTGGCTCTGCAGCTTCTGTATAGATTGGGTACTTCAGCACAGCTTTTGGGTGTTTTTAGCTAAAGCCGATCCAACCAGCTGTTAGATTAAAATGCCAGAAAAGCCCCACTAAAGTGCCTGATCTGTACAGACATTGGGAAAGCTGGTTGCAGCTTTCCCAGGCCTCTCCTGGGCAGGCCCTGGGCTTGGTGAGGGAGTGCGCTGAGTTTAAAGTGAAGCGTATTGGGTTTGGTTTTTTTTCCATGTCTGTAAGCAGCCCTGGAGTCTGCTGCCTTCTAGTACCCAGATTAGAACTGCATTTTGAATAAGAGCACTTGACAGATGTTAGGTTTTTTGTTTTGTTTTGTTTTTTCTCCCAGATGAGCCAAGAAATGGAAACTTAACGTTGTGTTTAAAAAACGAAATAAATAAAACATGAGATTTGAAATGCATAGTAAAGTCCCTGTAATATTGTAATATTGACTGTGCTTCTAGTGTTACCGTAGAATAAATCAATAAGGAGAGTACTGCAAAAGAAAGCACCATGTTCATTCCCTCACTGCCTGCAGAAAATTCTGAGGTGATCTTAATTAGCCAGATTTGACATCCTTCATCCTATAGTGTTTATAATATGTGAACTTAACTTTGCTTCATTTCCTTCTATTTGATTGTGTTTACGGCCGGTGAATAAACTGATAGAGCAAGTCTAGACAACATACTATCCCTTGGGAATTGTTTTTTGCCTCTGACTCCCTCTATGACAAATGAACTGACACCATAAGAAAAGGGACAGATATTTGATGAGCATCTCACTTAGACATATTGTTATGTGTATGTTTGCTGTTATTGCAAATTAGTGCAATAGCTCTAAAAATATATTAAAAACATCTTTAACCATATTGTATAAAAAGAATGATAGTATGCTGCCATCAAGTGGTTGAGAGGCATAAACTGATCTCTCTTCTGATTTACCTAGAAATACAGAATCGTCACTGGATTAGGAGTAAACTTCTATCATAGGCTTAGAAACAGAGTGAACCAAATAAGACTATCAAGTCAATTTCCAACATGGAAGGAAGTTTTTAGTGATTACTATATAGGCTTCATTGTTTTTTCCCTATCTTTAAATATTAGGAAAAATAACATTAACAAACTGGATGAAGACATTTAATCAGATTGGCTGAGACTGAAAGAGCTTACCAATTTCTTTTCTTCTGGATTCAGTTTTATATGAATTTTCAGTAGGGACAAGTAGTATATACTGAAAGGAATAATTTTGAGTTTTATAGTTGAAATGTAAATTAACTGTCATCATGGGGGGGGAAGAAAAAGGCTTCTCATGAACTATTCAGTGAAAACATCTTCTCAGTGTACAGTATGCTGAAAAACATTTGCATATGTATCCATGTACTGTTCCTGATTGCCTTGTTCTCATCTAGATGCTTCACAAAGGATTTTCTGAGGACCTACTCCATGATCTTGCTAGGTATAGAAGTCATGCGGGCTGTCCTGTATTTCTCTAGATCCTCCTCCCTCCCTTTCTTAAAGATGGGCAATATATTTTCCCTTTTCCAATCATCTGAGACCTCATCTGACCACCACTGAGTTCTCAAAGAGGCCTGTCAATGACTTGAAATCACCACAGTCAATTCCTTCAGTACCTTCCAATGCATCCCATCCAGCCTTGTTGAAGCATCTAGCTTCTCTGAGTAATCCTCAATCTATTCTTCTGCTCTCTAAACTGTTTGTCTTCTTTCTTATCTTTGCTGCCAACTGCACTTGTAGGTGTCCCTGTTTGTGAAGACTGAAGTAAAGACATGATAGATAGATATAGAGAAAAATATCTTTATCTCTGTATAAATCTATATCTATATAGATATCGATATAGATAGACACACACACATATACAATGTCGAACTCTCTCCATATGGGGGAAGATACTAGATACATAATCAGTTTCAAACTGGGAACTGACTGCCGATCATTTAAACACTCAAAAATGAAGCCGGGTTCTCTCCACAGAAGAGCTGTGGCTGGTCTTTCTGAACAATCAAACCTTTTATATCCATTCCCAGTTACATCTGAAATTATGCCTTGACCTTCCTAAATTCCATTTTTAGTTTCAATTCACTGAAGAGATTGCTGTCTGGTAAGGCTGGTCTCCTGTTAAACTTCTCATTTATTTTGCCTCAGAATAGCTTGCTCCTGTGCCTTTGAGAAGGCTTCCATAAATTACAGCCAACTACCCTGGACTACTTGTTCCTTCACACTTACCTCCTGGCATTTTACCCAGCAGTTCCCTGTGTGTATTAAAGTCTGTTTTTCTGAAGCCCTGTGCTCTAATTCTGTTGCTCTTCTTCATTCCTTGCTTGAGGATCTTGAACTCTTATCATTTCATTAGCACTGTCACCCAAGTTACCTTCCACCTTCGCATTCTCAAGCAGTTCTTAATGTTCATAAATGGGGAAGAAGAGCTTCCCCCATAGTTGGCCTCTTAAAGATCTTAAAGCGTATAACTTTTTTTTCTAGGAGGTGGATCTTTATGCTCAAACTGAGGGATGGTAGTGATAGTAGTGCTCCATGGTCCCTCATAAAGATTGCCCGAAGGCCCATAGTCACCAAGCTTCCACGTATAAGCCCACATGTAAGCTCAACTCTGAAAGTTCTGCTTAAGTTCTCAGCATGAGGTCAGCCCAACTGCTGTTTGCCTTCTTGCCCATCCTCTCCTGCAGTGTGTTTGAGACATTTCTAGACATATGGATCCAAAATGCAAGACCATTGGGCATAATCCCACAGATTTCCAACTTCCTGACCTTCTGTGCCCCGCCCCGGTTCTCTCTGTCTTCAAGCAGAGAAACATGGGAGGAGGGACTGGCAGTCCACAGGCTCACTCCTAGAGGGGTTCCACAGGGGTACCCAAAATAGGTACCTTCTAGTGCCAAGAAATAATCATAGTGTATGCTTAGCTTTGGCATAGCACAAGGTATGATATGAAGGAGAAAACTTGGTAGGTAACATTGCTCGGTGTCCTCAAGGTTGACTCTGATTATGAGGCCTTCTGTAGAAGCATAAACTGTAAGTGAGCTACAAGACCATCTTTCTCAGGCACTTTCTGTGACCAAAGTCCTGATTTCTTCACCTGTTTGTGACCACTTAAATTTTCTCCTTTGTTTCCATGCTTTGCTTGCATTATTCCTGCAATAGTGCAGTCTCTTACTGTATTTGCTCCTCTGAATATTTATTCCAGCTTCCATGGTGCTTTCTGCCTTATGCCCTGGTTATATTTTTGAGGTAGAAATAGCTGCTGTTCAGGACCAGGATGCAACAGTCCTGGACACCTGTTCATTCCAGCTGTTATTCAGAGACAAAAAAGGATGATGGAAAAAGGTCTTGACTACTTGTTTATAGTTCCCCACAGCAATCACTAGCAGCCAGGAAGTGGGGTGGAGAGGAGGTGGTGCGGATAGAGAGAGATGAAATGGAAACCATGCTCATTGCCTGCCTCCTTGTTTATAGGAGATATTTCATTTGGTATGGAAAGGTAGTTAGCTGTGTTAGTCTGGGTAAAGAGACAAACACTTCAGTATCCCTATCACAAATATCATACATCTCTAGTTGTAAACTTTAATCAATGTTAGATTTCAATTCTAAATGTCTAGCTTCTTTCTTGAAGGCTGTGTATTGTAAATCCCCACTACTAATGCGTGAAGTTTATTGTTCAGGATGTTAAGGAGGTGGAGGGGTAGTACCAAATGACAAATTGTTTGTCTGGGGAGTTGCTCAAAAGGACTGTTTTCCCCCCTATGAACACTTGTATTTTACACAACCTCTGCCTCTTGGCAGCTGAACGTTAATCTATTTCCAAAGGCCTTCCATGTTTGGAAGTGTGCCTGCCTGCATAGGCAGTGTTGATATACCCATACTTGTTGTACTTTAAAATCTCACTTTAGCATATTTTGCTAGGCTGCATGGTCAACAAGCCTTTAGCGTAAGGTGCATTGGTACCACTCTTCACAGTATTTGGTACCAGTGATTTCTGTCAAGCAAAATATACTTAAGTGTTCACTTCTCAAATGTTTCATTCTGATCTTTGTGTCTTGTACTACTAGCTAAGAACTTGTAAGTTTTAGTTCTATTATATTGCATAGTCTCAGAAATGAAGGTATAAAAAGTTTTGCCAGTTTCTTTTATTTCTGAAAGATGCTCATCTGATCTAGTTAGGCTTCAGTACATTGCCATGCATTATTATATGGGAACCTGAAGGAATATACAATTAAATAAAATTCATTATGTTTCAGCATAGTACAAAGAGAACATACCCTGGAATGAGTATCTTGTGGTTAAATCTCTGCTTGCTGCTACAGGAGGAGAAAACTCAGTAAAATGCTTATGAATGCGGAGAGGCTATTTTTGTGTGGAGGGGTTTTGGAAAGCATTAAGTCTTTAACATATTAACTATTCAAGCTGTTGACAAGAAAATTGACTAACTTGAGTTCATAAGTATTTCTAATCGCATTGGTAATTTGCGTGCCACTTTTTAAACGATTTTTAATTCAAGTATTTTAACTGCATTTTTTTCCAGAAGGGGACATACCAAAAGAACTGACAGCCTTAATCCAATATATGACTGCAGCAGACAACTTATCAATGTTAAGCTAGAAGAAAAGCGTAGAAAATGTTATTTCGGTGTCTGCTCAAGCAATTAAAAATTGTTCCTTTTTATATACTTATATCTTTGGCGGGGGTGTAGTGTGTGTATACAAACATATGTATATGTTAGTGGTTCTAATATAGATATACTGTATATTGACATTAGCTTGAATCCAATTTTAGTGTTAAAGCTATGTCAGCACTTCAATTATAAGCTCATATTTAGGAAGATTTATAACTGATATAAAAGACTTGCTCAGGAACAAATCTTTATTGTAATTATAGTATTTTAAGAAAGTAGTCTTCAGGGAGTGAAGAAAAAAAATCCCCAAACCTCATTTAATACCTGTTTCAGACATTCTCTTAAGATTTATTTAAAAATAAAAATATAGCTTTCATTTAGAAATGTTGACTGGAGTAGCAGTTGAAATGCCTTGGTAAATGCATCTCTGGGCAGATCTGGCTAATGCTTCTTTAAAATAGCTTTTGTGTGTTTGACATAGTGGGGTAGCTCTTTCAGTGTAGTTTGAGTAAATATATATTTAATGTTTTTAACTTTAATATATTGTTGCAGCTGGTCCAGAAAATGGTGAACAAAGTTTGAATATTCCAGCTCTTACTATATCATCCACTCAAATGCATCTTATTTTACAAGGGAAGAAGTGAGCAGTTAATAACATTTTGAGTTAAGACTTCATTTTCAATAGTGAAATAAAAAACATAAGTATGCCTTGTTCCCCTATTTTTATAATATTTTAAACTGAGATGCCAGTGTTTTTGTACCATTTCTGTGAATCAGGGTTCACGTAGAGGGGCCTGACTATCTTAGCGTGCTTTATCAGATAGAAATATAATTCCAGATTCACTTGTAGTAAAGCTAGTTGAAAAGGTCTTTAAGCTTTATTAAGTACAGTCAGCCTGCACAAATCTGGTTTCCATTCAGTTTCTGTTTATGACTCTAGGTATGGTAGGATAACATTTCATTTTGAAGGATGGCCACCAACATTGCAACAAAGATACTGACTTCTTATATAAGGGCTAAGCAATATATTTCAAAATCCTCTCCCATCCTCACACCTAGCTGTTTTTATTTTAAGAATTGTTTTGACTTTCCACACTGGCAACTTTTCCTAAACCAGTAATATTTAACAACTTCATTGGTCAGTGCTGCTCCACAGAGATGGGGCAAGTTTGTTAATCTGTTTATCGGCATTCATCTTTGAAATCCCATAGGTTAATTTGTATAGAGAAAGATTTTCTTGGTGAGGTAAATGTAATGACCATAATTAGTTCTTACTGCATCTGCTAGAACTACGAGGTGTTCAGAGGTCTCACAATGATCTTTTGTTGAACTGTGGACATGACTCTGACAAGTATGTTTGGTCCAGGGGCTGACCAGGTGCAACACTCATATTCTCTTACTCTTGAGAAACTCTATCCCTGTGAGAGAATTTTTTTTTATTGTTTCTAAGGCCAGACAAAATATCTTGGAGAGCTAGTACTAGTATGCCATGATTGTTATGCAGAGCAGGATGGTGGTTTTGCTGGGGTTTTTTTGTTTTTTTTTTTCTTTCTTTTAGAAAGCTTCAGCATTCATCCCAAAATTTCATGGTGCATAAAGGGGGCACATTATGACTATGAGTTTACTCATGTGCTGCAGGTACAGCTTACAGTACTTATCTATTTTTCCCCCCTCTAATAGCTCAGTGAAATTCTTTTACTACTTTGTTGTGTTGTGCCCAGGTTCTTGATGTCAGTCATGTGAGCCTTTTAATGATGTTAATCAGTTTCTGACTAAACATTTCGACATGTAGATTTCAAAAAAGAGCTTACATCCTGTATATGCTAAATGGAAGAGGAGTTAAAGCATTTGTAAATTCAGATAGTGAAGCTCAAGTGCACAGGTTACATTTGCATCCATATGTTGGAAAAATAAAGATTTTGTTTTAGAAATTACTGGATATTAAATACTACTGTTCTGTTGAGTGTGAAAAGTCAAAATATTAAGACAAAGCCCTACTACACTTGATAGATTTCTGAATTCCACACTTGTTTGTTTCTAGTGAAACTTAATTGGGGATTAGAATAGCTGGAGGATTATGGAAGAGCTGTGGCTGATGAGGGATTTTCATAAATCTATATGATGCAAAGGCTTTAGTGCTTGTTTCAGTTTTTTTTCCCACAGAAATAATGCTATTTAGAAATTATTCCTATAGAGAGATTAATGCAATCAAAACACAACTATTTTCAACCTTACCATTTTTATATCATGTTGTTCTCAATTGTGATCCCTGAAGATGCATTTAATATGAGGGAGCGAGTTTGGAGGGGGGATTTTCTTTGTATAATGATATACAATTTGAAAGACATTTTAGTTTATTGCTGTTAAATATACAAGAATGACAGGGTACTTAAAGATTCATTTGGGATATTTTCTAAACAGCTGGTGAAGCAAGGCAAGGATCTGTGGAGTAAGAGCCACTTTTATCTATGCTTGCTCTTTGGAAGAACCATTACAAAGTCCAAATGCCCACGGGCAGTGGGCTGAAAACAGAAAAGCTTCTGTTTGCAGTCGCAGCATCTTGTGAGATTAGACTGATTAAATAGAATATAACTGCCAGTTCATGGATAGAAATCCTCTGAGGAGCAATTTGTGAGTTTCAGGAAAGCAAAGATAAATACAAAGTACACAGTGCTTTTCCTCTTGTGTCCAATAAAGCTGAGGGATGCTGTCTCTCATCATAGCTCACATTGGCAGTCTGTTTTCTTTGATTTCGTATGTTCAGTAAGATTGCAGCCTTAATATTGCTGTGAAGTTTGACTAGCTAGTAACTGCGAAAGATTGAGCCTCTAGGATAATGTCTCTAAACTGTTCAGTACACACAGGATACATATTACTTTTTCTTCTCCAGCCATTTGATGTTCCGGATCTGTTGGCTTCCTTATATAGGTTGCAGTTTCTAAGCAAATTCTCCAGTTTATCTCCAAGCATCTGCTTTGCCCCATACTCGAGCTGGGTTCTCCTTCAGGGTTGCTTTTTTGTGTTTTTTGGTGCTCAGTTTTTATGGCTTTTCCGTGGCAGATTCTTTTGGGCTTGTTGGATAGTATTAAATAGAGGAGCAGAGCCACTGTAGTAGAATCGCAAGGAATTCTTCAGTACACTCATGGTATGTATCTTTTCCTAGCTGGACACACTCTGACATCTGTTTAGCCTCCCTGTTCAGCATGTATGGTGGTGTCTCGCTCCACATGGAGTAAGATTATAGCAGCAAGAACCTTCAGTCTGTTCTGGTTGTCAGTTATGGAAAGACTCCTTGCTTAGGAAAGCAGGTGTAGCAGGGAAATATCTAAGATACTCTGCAGGACAGTTCCAGGACAGCAGTAGTATAAAATCTTCTGATGATATCAACCACCATGTCTTCTGCCTCTGCATGTTGCTCAGAACCATTCTTCTGCTCTCCACCCATATGCTCAGTTATAGAGAATCTGATTATCCTCTCTTTGGGAATCCTAAATCAGACCTCTGTAACATGATTACAATTTTCAGCATCCTGTTATGGCCGGAAAGGAGAGATACTAAGTGGGCATTCAGCTCAGGAAATTTGAGGAATCCGTAAGTGAGAGAATAGTATGTCAGTAGCACAGAGTATAAGATGCATGTCACTACTGGTTGTTCCATTACTCAGTCTAAACCTAGCTAGCCATTGTGGCTGCTGACAGATCTGAGGAGGGAGAAAGAAACCCTGGCGGTCTTATTTTCAGTTTGATGTGCCCCTATGCCACTTGCAGCACATTCCCAGAAGAGGAACTACATTAGTTTGATCAGCTGATTGAATCAGTTATTATAGAAGTGCCAAAACCACTACTGAAATGCCCAATATATACAGATGCTGGGGAGCCAAGTCGTACTAGCTCAGTTCCTCTTCCAGTAAAGCACCATTTCTTTTTCACAGACAGCAGCAGCCCATAACAGTACCTTGTTTTACAATGGTTAACCAAGTACTTGAAGTATAATTAAATTGGGATCCATTGCATGAGGTATCCTGAAATGGTTGAGGTAGGGCCCAAGTTGGATTGGGGTAGGATTAGCTAGTCTATCTACACACACTGGGATTAGCAGAAAAAATCCTTATTAGTCCAAATTAGTTGATATCTAGTGTAGCCAAATGATTCCTAACACACACCTTTGGGCCAGTTTCCAATATCAGCACTGAAGCAATTGTTTTTCCCCTTTCATCAGAGTTTGAATATTAATTAGTAGTTTTACATAGCTGAACAACAGGCTAATTTTGCTTCTTATAATTCAATATTATAAGAATTATAATTCATTATACTTCATAAATTTTGTTCCCACCTACCCCAGCTCTGATTTTTACCCTGAAAGATAATAGATGCCTACAGCAAGGGTTTTCAGGTATATATTTATAGGTGCATTTTAAATTAAGTGGATATGTCATATGTGTCATTTTACTCTGCAGAAGACAAACAAAAACCATGGGCACCTTTTGAATTTCACTTAATCCCTGTTTCAAGGACTTGCATGAATAAGCCTTGTGTCTGTGCTCTGTATGTAGAATGAGCTCCAAATGAGACAAAAATTTGTTTTGTGTTTTTCCTACCCTGTAAGTTTTTTGGAGGTGTGTGTGTGTGAGACAATATTGAGATTTCTCTTGATGGTTGTTGCTTCAGTACTCAATTACCCACAAGGTTTTAAGGTGGTGATATTTTTTTTGTGTTGTTTCAGAAAACTGAGAAGTGGGAAAGTGAAAAGACTGTTGCAGACATGGAGGAATATATCTGGGAAAATACCTGCTCTCAGAAGAATGTCTTGGACACACTTCTGCGAATAAAAGCTGCAGAGAAAATCACTGATGTGCCTAGGGAAGAACTGCTTGCTTCTGAGATAGTTGAGAATTACAAAAACTCGGTGGTCCTGCTTAAAAATGAGGGGGAAACAGAGGATAGCATATCTAAGTACAAGGAATCAGTGAAGAAACTGCTGAATCTGCAAGGATTCCAATGAAAATAGATTTGCTTAAGTATAAACGTGAAAATGTGTATTAATACCTTTTATATAAAATTCAGATTAGCTATCCATAATGCCTAAGCATCTTCCTCCTTCTTCAAGTTTTTTAAAAAATTAACTAAACCCAAATGCAGGTGATTTATTGAATTCGGAAAGTATCAGCGATGCTTAAATTCAGTCATGGGGAAGTTTATAAACTATCATGGTCCACAAAAGTCATTTGTGTATGAATAAAACTTGTATTAGTTCTCGTCTGGCAAGCTATCAAAATGAATGCCTATTGCTTTGAATTTGCCATTCAGCAAGTGCTAGCTAGTCTGAACATGGTGGATCCATAACCAGTCTTTTGATCCATCAGAAACTTAAGCATGACTTTGGGCAAGTCACTATGGGTATAGTTATTAAAAAAGTATTTACGAGATTTTGGGCTAACAAATTCCACTGACTTGCAATGAGGCTTAAATTCATATGTGACGACATTCACTTTTAGAATGGGAGTTGGTACCTAAACCCCTTGGGTACTTTTGAAAATGTGACCCCTTAGGTTTTCTGTGTTTCTGTTCTTTGGGGATATTTCCCTGCCTCTAAGGTATTGGAAAGATTAACTTTATCTTTCCAATAGATCTTTAAGATGTTAATGCTCATATTTTATGCTAGGACAGAGATTGGCAACCTACACTCAACCAAGTCACTGGATCCAGCCCACAGAGCTAGGGTTTTCTTGGGTAACCTTGGTGGCTTGTGGCTTTGCCCATGCCATGCTGCAGCCGGGTAGCAGGGAACTTTTTGCATTTGCAGCACTACAGGCAGGCAGTAGAGAGAAGCATAAGTGTAGAAAAGCAGTGGTGGCAGCCAGGTCCTAGTACCAGCGTGTCAGGTCCACCCTGGGCTGTCCCAGCCTACTTGCCAGAAAATATTGCTGACACCTGTGCTAGAAAGCCAGCTAAGCATCTTGAATAGAAATGGTATGCCCAGTGGAAAAGGAACAGGATAAGGTAAACCTTGAAATAGGAAATAAACTAGTGAGTTGAAGGCTAATGAGAATTGTTTTCCAGGATACCATCATTCATAAAGAAGGAAAAAGGAGAACATGGAGGTTGGAAGCATACAGGTTAAAATCTTTGTATGCCTATATAAGATGTATATAGAATAAGTAAGCAAATAATGTATTGTTGCATGAACAAAAGGGATTTTAATGAAAGGACATAGACTGTTAAATGAGTGAAATATAAATTAGGATATGAGGAGGAGGTGTGTGAACCTGGGAACTCTTGGTGTGGGAAACGGTTGTTTCCAGCTGCTTGTTACCAGGAGTAAAAGAAAACATGATATGAATGAGTATTATTCCTTTGATTTTTATTTGAACAGAAGTAATGTTGAAAATCAAAACCTCCAACAAGTTTCAGGTACACAGCACTGATCAAAAGTAGTTTCTTTAATAGAAACAAATATTCAGGAAAATTAGTCGTACAACTGATTTGGTTACTCTTCTTTCTTTCGTTAAAAAAGAAATATCAAAAATAGAATGCATAGCTAATTATGCCAAGAGTTTGACTTTCAGATTTACAAAAATAATTCCTGTGTTGGGGGAAAGGGGTGTTAATCAGAATTAGATATTGTAAATCCTTGATATGTAATAAGGCCAAACTGATAATCTAACGTTCCACTCCCCAGCCACAGCTAGTTAAGAGGAAAACAGTTAAGAGCATGGGTATGAACCCTGGCTAGGAAGGAGGAAAATTATTTCTGTATAATGTTATTTCAGACTCCACGGGAAGCCTTCTGACTGGCTTCAGTCTTTTGACATTAAGGCCTCTATGTACTGCAGCTCATGTCATATGCACAGGTGGCTAGTGTCTCCCATCTTAAGGGAGTGGCATTGTCATAAGGATTCTGTCTAGTAGGACACAATGCTCCATATAGGCAGAAGTCTCTTTAAAAAATGAATATTCAATTCATTGCTACAGAATCCTTATAATTGCTATTATCAAGATTTTTTTAACCTTTGCATGACCGTCCTATTTTCAGTCTTGTCACATCATAGTTCACTTTCTAGACAAATTTTCCCTTCTTTCAGCTCTGCACCAAGGTGAATTTTTTATTTCTGAAAGGTTAAGGTGTTGTGGGGAATGGTCCAGCTGTTTTTGAAAGAAAGGGGAGAGGAGGTGAAGGTAAAAACATTTTCCCATTTGTAAAATATTTGCGTGTTGCAATTTTGACCTGGAAAATACCATGAATTGTTAAAGTGTCTGGCTTTTTTCTACTTGACTGGGCCTGAAGGCAGAATCTGTCCATTAATATAGTTGTACCATCTGTAGAGCCATGGGGACCCTCAAGTACTATGATGACATTGTGTAATGTACATTTTTATAACCTTAATTGCTGATCTTTATCTGCTAGGGCATATTAGCCTTGCAAAGCAGAGTCTACAAAAGACTGTTCTCTGTTTGGATGGGTACAAACAGGGGAATTACAAGTACAATAACAAATGTACAGGTCTGCATAGCACCTTATTCGTATCAGTGATGCTTCATTCATGTGTTGTAATGCATCGGCAGCATTCTAAGCTTACATACCTTCACCTTATTACATGGGGAAGTGTTTCATTTAAAGGTAGAGAGAAATGTAAATCAAGAAACTGCTAGTTTTGCAAACCTGACTTAGTAGTTTGTGGAAGTAATATCTGAACTTTAATAAAGCATGAAAAGAGCACCTGGCATTCTATCCTTAGACGAAGAAGCATTGATGATGTCTACAAACAGTGGGCCTATTATCTCACAGCTGGCCTTTTCTAGCCAGGAGCATGCATGGAGCTAGTGCAGGAGTAATGGCCACAGGTACTTTCAGGACTTCAGTGAATATTATAGGCTGAAGCATTGTCAGACAAGACTACTAAATGTGTTCCTTTGGGACCACTGTCCTGTCCTCACAGATGCAGATTTCTCATTCTAAATGCAACAATTTTCTCTGACGGAGAAAAAATCTACTTGCCGTGAGAAAATTCTCACTCCATTGGAAGCAGCTAATATTAGCACCGCCTTTTTAGTGCTTACCTACATTGTCTCAGAATCCTTGTTTCTTCTTTGCACCTTATTTTTGGACATTATCATATGTACATACATACCACACATACCTCTTCCCAAAAATTAGCTCTCTAAAATTGGGATACATCTTTATGAGAGGAAGCTGATCTCCACACCAAAGTGGAGACGTAGGGATGCTAGAATGGCTGCTAGGGATGTTCTGGGCTCTATCAAGGAAGGATGGAGGTCCAGTCCCTCCTTGTCACTTACTTGCTAGATACAGCTCCAGAGGTACAAGTTGAACCCTGTCACTGTCAAATTGGCAACAGTTTTTGGCCAAGGAGGGTTAAACATGTAGCTCTGGAGCTGCAGTTTAGAGCGTGGGTGACACTGACAGCTGAACTATGCCCATCTTGTATGTAACCAGAACATTCAGCCATGTTGATCCCAGGCTGTGACGGTTAAGATTCTAGAAAAACAGTTTGTCTTCATCTGCCTTCCCAGAGCAAGGTGCACGTCTTATATGTGAGGGTGTGATGTGTGGGTAATATGGTACTACTTTACCTCCCCTCCCACCCCCCCACTTTGTCTACTGCTCATTTCTTTTGCAGAGCCCACAAGCACATTTTATTTCAACCAGGCCTTTCTATCAAGTGTTGGTAAAGGCTTTCCAAAGTCACCTGGTTTCAAACTCTACCTCTTGCCTACCATAGATGGGCACATCAAGTGCCTTCCCTGCTTGAAGGGATCCCAGGTCTACAGGAACCATGCAAGGTGATCACTTCCTAGACCAGGAAGGAGTGTAAAGTCATATCTCAAGTTTACCTCCTGTCATCATCAGGCTCTGAACCCAGAGTGTAGCTCCCAATTGGGAGCAGGCCTTCCAGGAAGCAAATTCCTCCTCAAAGACTATCTTCCACACAGTGCCAAAGATGAGCTTCCTGGTGAGCATCAGCCTGGAGACTGCCATTGCAGGATCCTAGAGAGAGATTCTTTACTTCACTTCTAAAATTCATGGCCCCATGAAGAATATTAACAAAGCTCAGAAGTATCCCTTTCTAGAGCTACCAATGTGCCTTCCTGGAGACTCCCCCTCATCAGGCCCTAAAGAATTAAGCCCCCAAGGTTCCTCCTTCAGCACCTAGTTATCATGGAACCACCTTCTTGGCACCAATCCTTATTTCAGTAGTGGTGCTTGCTCCTCCACTGATGCTCTGTTTTCTCTCTACAGCCTTCTGCTATTCTATCCCATATACTAATGTCAGTTTCTCCAGAAGTTCTGTTTTTGTTCTTTGGTTTTCATCTGACTAATCTGACATGCCCCTTCCTAGCTGAGGAAGTTTTGGTTTCCAGAGCTGCTGCTCTTGTTGGAGAGAAGCCCAGGACTGCTGTTCTTAGACCAGCTTTTCCAGAACAGGAGGACACTCCAGAAATATCTGCATCCCCTTACCGTCATAGCCTCAATGCTAGAGGGTTCTGAATAATGAAGTGGGCCTGCTTGTTCCATCAGGGACATTATTGATAACTGAAGATACTCTACTAAATGAACCTACCTACCTGTCATGCAAGGTTTCTCTCCCACTGTAAGGTTGTTACTGGAGGTATATTAGACTACTACACAAAACAGAAGCAAAGTGATCTCAGTTGTTATCACAATGTCACTCTATAATTTGTCACCTAGCCACAGAGTGTCGGCCTTTTCTATCCAGCAGCATTAAAGTTCCCCAATTATGACACAACATTCCTGGTGATGAGAAATGGGTCCCTCAGTGCAACTTGAATTTAAACGTTATGGTCTTCGTGAACATTTGTAATGAAGGTAATTTGCTTGCTTTCCATTTGTCCATGAAGGTGGCTTTGTTGGTGTCTATCACTCCATCAGAGAGAGAAGGGCAAGATTCAAGTGAGATCTTTGTAAATAAATAAAAATAATTAAAACTCACTCCAAGTTTTAATTTTATTTGCAAAATAGGTCTTAAGCAGCAGATGTGATTATTGCTTTTTCTTGCATAAACCTCACTTCCTGAGAGCTTGCATATTTTTCCACAAACTGATTATCTTTTCTCTGTGTAGGACTCTAAGCCATTTTGGTTATTCGTACCCGGTAGTTCAAAGATCAAAGGACTCCATTGATTTTTCTACCCAGAGACTTTACAGTGGATATCATAATATATCAATACGTTCTACCCAATAGAATCATAGAAGATTAGGGTTGGAAGGGACCCCAAGAGGTCATCTAATCCAACCCCTGCACAAGGCAGGACATTCCCAACTAGATCATTCCAGCATTGGCTTTGTCGAGCTGAGCCTTAAAAATCTCCAAGGATAGAGATTCTACCACCTTTCTAGGTAACCTGTTCCAGTGCTTCACTACCCTCCTAGTGAGGGAGTTTTTTCTAATATCCAACCTAAACCTGCCTTGGTGTAACTTGAGATGGTTGCTCCTTGTTCTGTCATCTGCCACCACTGAGAACAGTCTAGCTCCATCCTCTTTAGGACCACCCTTCAGGTATTTGAAGGCTGCTATCAAATCTCCCCTCAAATCCCACTTCTGCAGACTAAATGCACCCAGTTCCTTCAGCATCACCTTAAAGGTCATGTGCCTCAGCTCCCAAACCATTTTGTTGCCCTCTGGTGGACTCTCTCCAACTAGACCACAGCCTTTCTATAGTGGGGGATCCAAAACTGGACACTACTCCAGATGTGGCCTCAACAGAGCAGAATAGAGCAGAATAATTGCTTCCCTCGCTCTGCTGGCAACAATCCTCCTAATGCAGCCCAGTATGCTGTTAGCCTTCTTGACAACAAGGGGCACACTATTGGCTTTTATCCAGCTGCTTATCCACTGTAACCCCCAGGTCCTTTTCTGGAGAGGTTTTGCTTAGCCAGTCAGTCCCCAGGCTATAGGAATGCATGGGATTGTTCCACCCTAAATGCAGGACTTTCCATTTATCTTTATTGAACCTCATGTCTGTATTCACATGAGTGTGGACATTTGTTTCCCCGGGGGCACCCATGCCACATGCTTTGCTGCACGGCAAGCTATACCTGGTAGGGGTAGGGGAGGCTGGGGACAACACTGCTGGCCCCAGCAGCCTTACCTGGGGTTCTGGGGTCTCCCAGAGCTGCAGCAGTGGCAATTCTGCCACATGGAGCTGGGTCACCTCCGATGGCAGGTTATTCCAGACTTTGGGGGCTTGGACAGTGCAGTGCAGCTCTGGGTGGCCTAGTTCCGCTTCTGAGCAGTGTTCACTGCCCACGTGTGTACTGCTTTGCTTTTTGTTTTTCCACAGGATTTTTTGACCCTGGCGGTCAAAAAAAAATTTAAAAAGTGGAGCAGCGCAGATGGGCAGCACTCCCTTGCTGGAGAATATCTGAATATTCAATATGTGGTGCTACCTGTGTGTTTGCGGTACCACATAACACACAGCCACATTCCTCTGGACCCAGCCCATGAGATTTCTTTTGGCCCAATCTTCCAATTTGTCTAGAACACTCTGAATCCTAGCCCTACCCTCCAGTGTATCTACTCCATCCCCCCAGTTTGGTGTCATTCAGGAACTTGCTGAGGGTGCAATCCGGCCCATCTTTCACACCGGTAATAGATGTCATAGTCATTAGGGCTGGAAGGGACCTCAGAAGATCCTCAAATCCATCCCCCTGCCCAAAGAGCAGGACATCAGCTGGGGTCATAGGATCCCAGCAACATGAGCATTCAATTTACTTTTGAAGGTGTTCAACGTAGCTGCTTGAACCACCTCCGGTGGCAGGCTATTTCAGACTTTGGGGGCTTGGTCAGTAAAGAAATTCTTCCTTATGTCCAGCCTGAAATGGTCTTACAGGAGTTTATAACCATTCAACCTATTCATCCCTTGGGGTGCTCTGGTGAACAAACGTTCCCCCAGATACTAATGATGATATTAAACAGAAGCTGCCCAAGGACTGACCCTTGGTATGCTCCACTTGATACTGGCTATCAGCTAGACATTGAGCCATTGATTGCTACCCAACAACTAAAGTGGTTTTCAGTAGTTGCAATACTCTGCCTCAAACCCACAATACAGTAGCCTTCCTTTGTAACATCTCCATGCCAGACATTTGAAGCCACCTGAAGCTCTAAAGGGCGTTCAGATCAGGATGCTTACACCCTAAAACCAGCAAGAAGGCATTTTAAAAGAAACAAGACTGTTGTTTCAGATATTGATGTGCAATGGCAATCAGAGTTGGTGGATATGCAGCAGTTTTCCAAGCACAGCTGTGGGGTTAAATTCATCTTAACAGCGATAGACATTTTATCAAAGTATGCCTGGGCTGTGGGTCCAAAAGACAAGTCAGGCGGTGAAATAACTCGGGCCTTTAAAACCATTTTACAGAGGGCCATGAATCTCAAAAATTACAGACTGTTTGAGGAAAAGAATTTTTAAATAAGTCTTCAAGTAAGCTGTTAAAACAGTATAATATTCACCATTTTGTGACAAATAGTCAAGTGAAAGCGGTGGTGGTAGAGAGGTTTAACAGAACATTAAAATCAAAGACGTGGAGGTATTTTACAGCCCACAGTACCTTTTGCTACATTGATGTGTTATCAGAGTTTATAAAGAGCTACAACCCCAGTTTTCACAGAACTATTCACACCAGGCCTGTTGATGTAACTTCTCAAACTCTCCACGGGTGTGGAAAGCCATGTACAGGGACTATTTCAAAATAAAACCCACAGCACCCGTGTTTAGAAAAGGAGACCACGTAAGGGTGTCTAAGACCAAAGGGAGGTTTGAAAAAGGTTATGAACATTCACCAATGAGATTTTCATAGTGGATAAAGTCCTTAGACGTGTGCAGATGCCTGTATACCGCCTAAAAGATTACGAAGATGAACCTATCGAGGGTTCTTTTTACCCTGAAGAACTACAAAAAGTGAACCCCAAACAGGACAGAGTTTACAGGGTTGAAAAAGTTCTAGCAAGAAAGGAAAGGCAAGAAGGAAGCAGTTGTTGGTGAAATGGTTGGGGTGGCCATCTAAATTTAACAGCTGGGTGGAAGCCCTCCCAAGTTTGTAACATAGGGATACCTCAGTTAGAAGGACGAGATGTGTGATGGCGAATCACTTTGCCCAGCAACGCTTGCACCAGTATTTTTCTGCAGAACACCAGCTCAAACTTTACCATGCAGCTGGTTAAACCTCTGGATCTGCTGAGGAACTGGGAGATAGGGTTAGAAGAAATACAATACCCACACAGCTGGAACAACATCAGCGAAGACACCCCTTTCCAAATCGTTTCTAGGACTAAAAAATGGGGTACATCCTGCCTCGGGGGTGTTATACAACCATCATAGAATTACTGGATCTTATGAACAATACAATTACCACCAATCCTACTCCGCCCGAATTAGTTATGCACTATAACCAAGCGATAGGAAAAGCGAGACTTAAATCCAAAGATAACTCTTATGGTATTTATGTGCATGGTGAGCTAGCCTATATTTTGGGAATGCTACCTGGGGCCTCTGTTAAAAAAACATCCTTCCCAGCTGATATTACTGGTGGGTTCAATTCGCTGCCCGTCAACATGGACATTGTAGAACATCAGCTTGTCAGGGAGTTTTTAGTTCCCTTGCTGCGCTGTGTCCCTGTCCATGAGAGCAACAATGAGTTTGTCACCATCGCATATCACACCCCTACATTATGTTCCCATCAGTCAGCACCACATCGACACAATCAGCATTGAAATAAAGATGGATCAGAACAAACACGTCTCATTTCACTTTGGCAAGGTGATCACTAAGCTTCACCTACGGCCCCAGAAGACTTTGAGATTTTAAAATAAGTAAACATATGATGGTGATGGTAAAAAACTATGGGGACCCTAATTTGTACATAAATTATTATACAGCCCAGACTGGGTATGGTCTTCCCGGATATCGGGGTGCCCATGATATACAGGGCTGTTGTGGGAGGCACATTTCACAGCCTCTTTAGAAAAGCCATTCTGCTTTTGAGAAGGGGTCTGGAGATTATTAAGCCCCACGCTAAAAATGCAGTGCAAAACATAGCCAAAGATGTGATCGGTCACGTCTCCCGAGCTGTCCTAGATAAGGTGGTCGAGCTGGCAAAGCAGGAGGGGTTCGGCCTCATGTATTCAAAGAGCCTTAAAAGAAAGAGAGATGCACCAGACTCTGGACGTGCAGGACCTTCTCAACCCCTTAAAAAGGAAAGCAAGTCGACGGACATGAAAAACCAAGAAGCAGCCTGGGAGAAAGAAGGGGCACTCTCCTGGAGGAAACAAATATATTTTAACTGCCATGGCCCTTGTTCACTGCAGGTCTGAAGAATGCACTGAATCCGAACTGGATGTGTTTCAAATAGCTCCTACGCAGACCTGCATTGAGAAAAGACTGTGTGTAGAGATCCCCCCACTCTTGGCTATTACCGAGTCCAGCCCCCTTGACTTTTTCATACCTGGGAATGGCAAAGGTTACATGGATTTGAACAACACGCTGCTGTACCTTTGCTGCAAGATTGTAAAAGGTGATGGAACTGATCTTGATGCTGGAGCAGTGGTGGGTCTAGTGAATTACCTGCTAGCCTCTGCTTCAGGCAGCCGGATGTCACTCTGGGAGATGGTCTCATAAGCTAGAGCAACAACTGTTACCCTTACTCGAGCCTTCATCGAATCGGTTCTCAACTACAGCAATGACACCCTCGCCACCCAATTTTCTGCCAGCCTGTTTTACAAAGATACTGCCGGGCATCGTGAAATGGTTGCGCGGGATGGCAGTAATCATGGGTTTTGGAGGCGGGCAAACGTGACAGACGGGAGCAAAAAGATAGAGCTGGCTGGTCATCTCTATAGTGATTTGTTTTTTCAAGAAAAATTGTTGCTGAATGGCGTGGATGTGAAAATTAAGCTGACACGCAGCAAAGATGCCTTCTGCTTGATGAGCACTGCAGCAGCTGGCCAATGTAAACTAAAAATCACATCTAAAAAAATCACATTGTAAAAAAAGTGAAGGTAGCCCCAGGCGTCCGACTGGGCCACATGGAGGCCTTGCTTATGGCCAACGCTAAATACCCCGTAGACCTCATGGGTATGAAAGTGTTTAGCATTCCTTCCGGCAGCCAAGTCAGCAACCAGGAGAATCTGTTTCTGGGTCAGTTGCCCAAACTCATCAGCATCGGGCTCATGGATAACAATGCCTTTAGCGGGAATTCTGCTAGGAACCCCTTTAACTTTAAACATTACAATATTAATTTTGTGGCCCTCTACGTCAATGGAGCACAAACCCCAACAAAGCCCCTACAACCAGATTTTGAGAACAGTGACTGTGTGAGAGAATACTTGCAGCTGGTACAGACATAACATAAAACAAACGTAAACATAAAAAAGACTGGGTCCTGATAATCAACCGTGAGAAGTTTGCTCTGGGGTACACCTTATTTGCCTTTGACCTGTCTCCTGACCAGGAGTGTGCTGATCATTATTCTCTGATTAAAACCGGGAACCTAAGAGCAGAAATACCCTTTGCTGCGGCTTTGCCCACCCCAGTTAACATGATCGTGTACAGGGTATTTGACAACGTTATAGAAATAAATCAGAAGAGAAGCGTCCTGTTTGACTACATGTGAAGACGGAAAGCAAACAGCTTGTCAGGTTTTTATCCTCAGACCCTTATGCCAAAGAAACTTTCTCAGACGTTTTTCTCTGCTACCGGCTTCCTAAAACTTGATTGTCTAAAAGACCCTTGAGCTTGATTATGCACTCCCATACTCAACCCAAAGAGCGCTGGTTGGCTGTTTACCTGGGGGATCGGAACCGTGGAGAATTTTTTGACTCGTACGTTCGCTCCCCAAACAGCGCTCTCTTTCCTCAAAGCACTATGTTGTTTTTAAACAAGAACGCTACCAACACTGGTTTTCAGATGAAACGGCTACAAGACTCCCAATCAGTTGCCTGTGGATACCACTGTGTGTTTTTCCTACACCACCATAGCAAAGGGCTATTATTTGAACAGATTCTAAAATTGTATTATTCTGACAATTTAGCATAAAACGATAGGGTGGTGATGCATTTTGTAAAAATTAAATATAAAAATGTCCGTGTGTCTGGGCCTGCTCGAAACATGTTTCAACATGCCCAGACGTGTATTTCTTGCTATGACTTTCATGAATGCTTTGTCTAAATAAGCAGACAAGGTTCCTTGGGTGAATTTGATATCTTTTATTAGACCAACCCAAATGGTTGGAGAATAGTTATTAAGCAAGCTTTCGGGTTCAAAAA
>JAGPOW010001296.1:14103726-14118958 GCA_030014935.1 Caiman crocodilus | reverse complement strand
AATGATATCCTATGAATGATATCCTCATTCATTTCTTCATCTATCCTTCCTACTGAGTGGCCAGACTTCTTCTGTACAAGCCAATTTGCTAGGTAGCAAGATCACAGCATGAGGTGGTATGGCTGCAGGTTCCATGCCGGTAAGAAAGGGGACAGTGATGTATTTAGGGTGAATTTTTATATTTGAGAGTCTACTGGAAAATCTCTAAGAGTAAAATTTCTTCTGCTTAAAACATCCAGTTTCTCAAGTATCAAAGTATACCTACTATTGTGGCTGCAAACTACTGAAACTATAGTATGGACATAAAAAGCTTCAAGAAAGAATGACTGCATTCAGCCTAAAGAAAGGCATTCCACAGGTGCAGATCTAGTTTTCTTAGAAATACTTATCTGGGTTAAGATTTATGCTGCCTTAAACCTTAATCCCAGAAATGTCAATGTTCTTCAAAGTGCAGTTGTTGCTGAGCCACATTTGGCAGCAAAACATACCCTTTGCCAGTGCCCTCAGTGTCCAGTGTATATAACTGCATGCACAGGATAAATCACAAAGGAAGTGTCATAAAACATTTCTCTATTATGGTGTGGAATTAGTTGTTTATTCACAGCAAGGAATGGATGAGCAGAAAGGTAGGAATAGCCTTTTTCAGTGTTACTGATGTTTCCTTTCATCTTGGGCACAAGTTGCCTTTTAACCATTAAGAAACTGACAACATTGGCAAAAAATCCCAAATATTAGTTTAGTTTATTTTCATACAAATGGACATCAGGTTGCTAGTTAGACCAAGTGTATTCTTAACAGCTCAGAGGATGAAATATGGTAACCACTGGTTTTCTTAGGAAATAAAACCATCATTGTTTGTCATTTTGGGGCACGTGACTGAGTATTTGATTCAATTGATATACCATATGTGGTTGTTATGTGTAACACTGTAGGAAGCCAAGAACATCCAAATGCTGACTACAGGATAGTCTCTTCCATGATAACATGATGTGACCCTTGACTTCCTGGGTAAAATTCTGTAAAATGAAGCAGTTTCTATTATTGCCTTTAATTCAAGGGTACATCTTGGCAGATTCCACCAGGATCTCTTGTTCCATTTTGATTTGAACGGTGTGACATAGCATGATGCAATTTTTAATTTGCACACGTTGGACTTCCTTGTTAAAAAGAGAGGTCACCAGAGATCCCACCATAGGATTCTGTGAGTGTTACCTCAGCTACGTCTAGCGTAATCAGTAGTGACGTAATGTGACCTTGTAGGAGCAGGCTCTGAAGCCTCCCTTGCTAGGTGCTGAGTAACTGGCCTTAGTTTCCAGTGAAGAGAGTTGAAGCTGAAAGCATTCAGTTCTTCTTAGGACTGGTTCTTTAATTTCTTGATCCTGAAGCACGTACGAAGGGTGTTCTTCATTGCAATGTGACATGCATTAAACTATTGACAGCCTTGATTTCTCCCCTCACGATTTCCTTTTCCATTGAGTTTCAGGAGAAACCATGAAATCTACATGTTTGTCTGCCTCCAGAGCTTAAAAAGAACTATTGCAGCCTCTTTGCCCTTCATTCTGGTTTGCAGTATACATATTTTGTTGATAATATAGCACAAATATTTAAAGAAACCATATGCTGACTCATGTATCGAGTGTGCAACCAATGATGCATAGCGCGTTCAAGTCTGATGTCACTTTATAAATAGAAAACAAAATAAACTTCAACAAAATTAATGCTAAAAATATAAATGGGATGTTTGCTTGAGCAGAATGAATTGCTGTTGTAGCATTTCATGTGATTTGATAGCCAAATCCCTTATCCTCTCAGGCTAAAATTTTCCAAAATGCTCTTTTTTTAAATATTTATCCAACTGATTGCTTGTTTTGAATTATATACAGTTACTATTATGGGCATAATTAAAGGTTTGTTGTATGCCAGTTTCCTAAGTTTTAGAACTAAAAAATATTCAGCTACAATATAGTTTTGAAATAAGAAAGTCTTTCAACTTGCCATGTTCAGCTGTGATTAGATGTGCATGAGGAACTGAGACCTCATCACATTATAAAACATTAATCAGTGCATCATACCAATTTCGAGATAAAAGTTTTACAACTGTGCATAAACAGCAATTTTTCTTTAAGAACATGATTTTAATATAGTAATACCTGCTGGACTAATGTGTATTTTATGCTTCTTTACTAGGAAATAAAGAAGCTCAGATTAGTCTTACAGCAACTGAAGGAATGAATGAACTCTGAAACGTCAGCTGATGTAAGAGATGAAGAGCAATCTGCTAACATTGAAAATGTTTGCCTTGATTATCTAACTTCCCAGGGGTAAATTATACTCCCTGCTTCAAAGAGCTTACAATACAAAGGACAAGGTATAATTGGGTTAGATAAGTAAAAACAAGCAGGGCAGAATGAAGATATAGAGTAACACAAATTATAGGATGTAGACAAGTCTTAGCCAATCGCAAGCAGCTATTATGGTTTGCCACCTGCCTAGCCATTATCAGACTGTTTCTCAGGATGTATGAGAGAGCAGGTGAGTGTGAGAGACTTCAAAGCGTAAAGGTGGGGGGGAAAGGGGGGAAGAAGATTAGCGTTATCGGCAGGATGTCAACCTGGCAACAGGATGACAGGTCCTGAACTGACCTGTTGGTTTTTTTACAGTGCATTGGAAGCTTACATGTAGGGTGATGGAAGGGAATAGTGCTTCATGAACAAAGCATCTGGAAAAACTACATAATCCTAGCGTAGAGGAAAGGCAAAAATACAGCATAGGGTTTAATCTGAGAACAGAAGCAAAAATTGTTAAAAACACTAGACCAAAGGTAAACCCACGCAAAAAAACAACTTTGCTGTGTTGTTAAAAGCCTCAGCCAATCTGTTGGGAGAGAAAATGTTTGGGGTGTTGTGACATTTGCAGTATGAAGAAGAGCTTTAGCTATATAAAAGGCTGTTGGTTTGGGAAGGGTTAACTTTGACAGGGATGGAGGCAGCTTGCCATCCAGGGCAGGAAGGAGCCAGTCATCTTGGAGCGAGATGTCTCCTGAAAGGCACCGGTCCTTGAAAATGCTGTACTGGGCAAAGGGAAATATAGGCAAAGTATCAGGATATGTATCCTAATAAAAATGTCTAAAAGAGACCAGAAGCCCTATCAGCTCAATCATTAAGAAGAAGAAACTCAGGAATTGACAAGTAGGACCAGTCCTGTCCTCAGAAGTCTGACTTCTGGTGTTCTTAGTTTTCAATGGTATTCAGAAATTAATGATCCTAAAGCAATTACAACCGATTTTCTATAGCCCTACACTTTTGTATGCCATGATTTCTTGTGCATAATAGATGTAAACTACTTTTCTTTTGAGTTAGTTGCATTATGCTTGCTTTGCCAGAGTTGCATGAAATATGGCAGCGTGATGGCAGCACGCCATCATTAGGAGTACAGGAAAGACCCCAGGGGTCAGTTAAAGAAAAGAAAGAACGCTTACCAGAAAAGATAGAGCAGGGAGAAGAGGCACGGCAGCAGCTGCGGCAGATGCCATCACGGCCGCGCGAGCCACTCCCCTGCCACTCGTTTAAGCGGCTGATGCTAACAAGCCGGAGAGCGGAACCAATCGTGGCAGCTGGCACGGCTACCGGGGGAAACTTTAAAAACCCTGGCAAGCCTTGCGACCAGGGTGGCGGAGAGGAGCTTGGTGGAGAGAGTGAGCGGGAGCAGAAGAGGAGGCTGCAGCTAGCTGGTGCTGAGGCTCCTGTGGGATCTGCACTGCTTGCTGAGGGAGAGGTCCCAGCATCGTGGCTGGGGAAACCTAATGTAGCCTCAGGATCTCTGGCTAGATTGGCTCCTAGGAGCCAGCCAGAGCACGACTCTGCCCCGGAAAGTCCCTTTGGGACGGCAGAGTATTTTTTCTAAAAAAAAAAAAAAAAGGAAAATTTCTGGAATGTAAGGTAGTTTTCAATGGGTCCAATTGATACGAGCAACACCAATTCCGAAGGATCCGGATACCACCAGGATCAAGATCTTTTCAACTGATGTACCAACGGATGACCGGTTGGCGTGTGGATGAGGTGTAGGGGTGGCGGAGCCTCGTGGAACATTGGACCTCACGTTCGTGAGTACCCCTCGGCTATACCCCTACAGTATTTAGATCGGCACTGAACACCCTCCTTATAAAAATATATATATATTTCATCAAAGTCGTGGCAGGCGAGATGAGGGGCTAGGGGTGGCCCGAAGTGGGTGCTGGTGAACTCGAAGTCCCAACGTCACAGGCAGCCAAGAGTCAGACCTGTTGTCTTTAGAGAGAGGTTAGGAAAGGATTCTAACATAACTGCGTATAAACTACTCTGGACCAAATTATAAACAGAACAATCCTGAGAGGAATTTGGCCCTAAAAATCTCTGAAGAATTGGCTAGTAAAAAGAACTATATTGCTGAAGACAATACACAGTTACAGCCAAAAGAAGCTGAAATCATCTGCCAAATGTTATTTGGCAATCAGTTTAAGAACACACCATGAAATAAGTGGTGTGATATGTTTCAACAAGAATAGCTTCTTATTTCTCCAACACAAGGGTGATACACATTAATAAGTTCCTTATTACTGTTCCAGTATTTCATATTACAAACGATCTTTTACAATGGTATATTTCATAAACTGTCTAGACCCTACTTCTCTTCTCTGCACCGGCCTATAGTGACCCCTCCTCCTTCTGCAGCATCCTGCTGCCAAAAGAACAGTACAGCAGCAAAGAACAATGAGAGAAGAACAAAGCACTATAGGCATCAACCAGGCACCAGTAGCCATTACCACCCAGGCAGGTCTGTGGTCATCATTTTCTGATGTGTAGTTTCTGCCACTGTAGCCTTTGGTTTCATTCAAGTTTTGCTTACTGTTGTTCAGACGAGCAGGACTAGGTTTATGGGATAGCAGCTTAGCAGATACAGACATCAAGGTAGGGTACACAGGCTTTTTGTCCAAACTGGTTGTGAAACCTGTACTTGCTGAACTTATGTCTTTTTCCTTACCAAAAGGATCAGCCACTGGTGAAGATCTTGTCTGTGAGTTGGTGGACAGTTCAGGTTTTTGGACAAGGTCACTCGTGCTGTGGGTGTAACTATTTACTGCTACCAAACCTTGGCTCGTGGTAGAAGATGAAGATTCGGGTAGAAGTGAACCTGATGTGATGTTATCGTGCTGGCAGCTTTCTGAATCAGTTACCTTTGAGTGGTTTTGCCTTTCATATTTGTTGAATAAAGAACGGGTATTCAGATCCTTAAAAGACAATTTCTCAAAAACAAGAAGATCTGGATCGATCCCTATTGAAGCAGAGACAAAGCATACATTAAACACACATCTCTTAGCATTACACTTAGCAGGACAGATACATTTTTACTTCTCTCAGGTAACAGAGGGGGAAAATAAGTAAATTCTATTTACAAGGTAGCTTATATATGTTATAGGGGCTAAAAGCCCTCAAGGCATTTTTAGGAATTGTACATGTTCTTTAGGTGATATAAGGGAATTACCCCCACCTTAGTTTAATCCATTGTTACCTGTTGTAATGTTATACAAAATGACATTTCTTCTAGCCCGCACTATGCAGCTCTCCAGTGATGGACAATAAATATGCAGGCAGTTAGAGTTTTGATGGATAGTTTCATAATAGAAAACAGCCAAGTTACAGGAATCTATAACAAGAAAAGTATAAATGTTGAGTTTCTGTGGACATAATGACCCCTACATTTGCTTTCCATTTCTTTTAACTACCATGAAACAATGGTAATAATACCAGACAGTTGAATAGCATTTTAGAGCAGTGGTTTTCATGCTGTTTTACCAATTCCCTTTGAGAATATTTAATTACATGTTCAAAAGCTAAGCATCTAGTCCAAAGCTAGTTCTCCATGACTACATTGCTCTGCCCTTTTCTCCTGCAGTAAAGAAGTAGATTTATTGTTAGTGATTAAAAAAAACAGTTTCTTTTACTTCCTCTCATCTTCCCTCACCACAGAACTATCCCTGAACTAAGCAGGACACCTTGCATAAAAATGTACTTGCAAGGTTAGGACTGAGATTAACAATAAAAAACTAGGATTCAATTGGGGGAAAAAATGTCAAGTTTTGTAAAGCTGATTTTCACGATTGCTAGAACAGCACTTGCGGAAAATGCTGATCTAACAGTTGAATCTGAATTGGATGCATGCCTTAGAGATTAGATGCTTATGGTACATGTCAGCATAGTTCTGCTTAGATCACATGCTTTAACAGAGCTGGACATTTACAATCTGCAAACATTTCTAGAATGGTTCTGCAGTTTTTGATTGAAAATGAAATTGATGGTAACTACAGTGTGCATATGCATTGCCTTCACAACAGTAACATGCATACTCCAGAATGTAGCATGCATTACATTACAATGATGTTTATTTCAACAGCCTTATTCTATTGCTCCTTCTAACTGAGGAATTAACTTTAATGCCATTTCTATAAGGAGGAGTGGGTAAAAAATCGACATATAATGTTTTCCCTATTTACTTTCTCAATGTCTTTTTGATTATCTGCTGTGGGGAAGAAGAAAATGCTTATTTATTGCTAAAATATAGCAATATCAGGCTTGTAATAATTTCTCTCTTAATTCACTATTATTTGACCTTCATAATGCACCAGTAATACATTGAAAATACACTTTCAAAATAGGCTTGCAGATATGAACAAACAGATTTAAGTGTTGTAAAGCAGAGGTGATGTTTTCTAAAGCAGGGTGTCTCTGAGGATGCACTTTGTCTATAAAGCATCTGAACTCAATAGCTTTCTGAAAGGATGCAATTACAGTTTTATTGCAAATTATAAGTCACTGCTGAAACGGACAAGATTTTCAGTCCTAAGCCAAATGTTTCTTTGCTAGCTGGAACGAGGATAGGAATGTCAGCACATAAATATATATTTTAAAAACTCTAATGAAAATTTAGGCAAAGGGAAGCATGATATGCTATCAAAAAAGAAAATACTCAGCAATTTTTCCTTGTCTGGAGTCATTCTTCATACTCTATTTCAAGCATAAGTCAACTTTCATCAGTGTCCAATTATTTGTCAGACTGATAAAGAGCTTGCAGTTAGTAAATGTGCTCTTTAATAAAAAAAAAAAGATGGGTGCCAGAAAAAAAACATGTGTGGTTGACGTAAAAATGATGAAGGACAAAAGTCCATTCTTTCTGTTTTCATAAAAATTTGCTTTGTATTATCCCATCTGTTTTAGTTCTTATTTAAAAGGTTATGATAGAATTAAACAAGCACCTTTAGTTTATATGTAGATATTTTGAACCACTCCCTGCATTACACATCTTACTGGGTCAGATGAAGAAAACTGGTTTCCATCTGTATGAAAATTTAAAAGTCACTGACTGTTTAAGAAAACTGCAGAAAAAAGTACTAGTAAGCTTTTCCATTTTCTCTTGGAGATTTCTTATGCCATACGTAAACACACAGCATAAAAAGACTTTGTTTTCCAAGTATCTATTATAGAATCATATTTAATGACACTGGGAAATCCAGTGGAAATAACCTTTGTTTTCTTGTAATGCTATTATGTATCAAATACTCCGCAACTTTATAGATTAAATCAGATAGTATTTAAGAACATACAGTTCTTACAAATAGCAGTTCACATGGTATTGCAGAGCAAGTCTTTATTTGTGAAAAGTTTGGAAGCAGGCCTCTTATCAGGAGCCAGTGCAACTTTTTTTTAAGTTTCCTTTTAAATGGTGTTGACGTTTCTCATGATTGTACAGTAAATGGAAGTTTCACAAAATTCTTTCATTTTAAGATCCTAAAAATGAATCTACTTCCATTTTGAAAAAACGTAATTTTTTGGTATATGCTTCATTTAGGTTGCTGGGGTTTTTTGCTTATGGTAAATTATACTCTTTTGAATGAGCTAATAAAGCCATTTTTCCCCAGGCAGAAAATATTTTTTACAGGAGTGAGGATTTTTTGGTAAGCAAATAAATAGAAATTGCCAAAATATATATAGAAATGTTTCAACTGTTCTGAAGATAATAAGTTTAACAGATAATCTTAATGTGTTTTGTTTCAATTACTTTCAGTTTATTTTTCATCTTGTAGTGCATCTCTCCATACTAGGTAGGGTGGGATAGCACCAAAGGGTGCCTGTACACAAGTGTGGAGACTGCTCCAATGTGCTGGAAGTCCAATTAGTTGAGTCTGCTGGTAATTACTGCGCTCCAGCAGCTTCCCGCTTCTTGTGTATCAACGCCCCCATGTTTAAAAATGTTTGACAAGCTTTAGTTCAAGTTCCCTTCTGCCATTTTCAAGTGTGGGGATGCTGATACACAAAACGCTGTGGCACTTCAATTAGAGCGGCTCTGAGAACTGCCCCCCAACTCCCCCCCAACCTCTGGAGCACGTGTAAAAGCGCCCTTAGAGACTACATGGTTCGGAGAGGCATTCAAATGTAAAGTAGGCTGTTGCCTACTTCAGACTGGAATAGCTAACCTCCCTATATAACAAAAAAATAAAACAGCCCCCCCAACACACACACACACACACACACACACACACACACGTATATTCACCCTGTGCATCAGTGGAGCTAATTTATCTGTGCATAATGCCAGTGTCCATAAAGACTCACTTTTTGGTCTGTATGCCATTAAAACCTTGTCTGTTTGATTAAACAGTTATATGGGGATTTATAACAGTAGTTCTGGTACTGGCGACTTCTGTCTCCTGGGAACTGAACTGAAATCACTATCTTATTGCATGCAAGTCACTGTAATGCCATTCAAAGTGATAAACTTTTGTTAATGATGTTACAGAGATATAGTTGAACCTGTGACTTTGTAATGAAAAATTCTAAACACCTTTATTGATTTTCTGATGCATTGATTTCCTTTCCAGGATAAATGTTACATATTAGTAGAAATTTCTTGTTGGATATACAAACCATAAGCTAAATAAACAAAATATTCCTATACTGAATACAGATTTTGCTATATTTCTATAAGAACATGTAGTAATTATATATGCTAAGGCACATCTTGACTCTTTGCATAATATTGAATATTAATATGTAAGTTCTCTCAATCTGTGCTGCAGGTTGATAAAACTTATCCAAAACTTCCTCAGAACGTCAGGGTTGCTTGTAGTATTGTTATCCAGATTCAGGTGTCATTCTGCACAAGGTAAACTTAGAGTGCACTGCAGCTTTAGGATCAAATTTGGACACTCTTCTTTCTGCAGCGGTACAGAGAAGCAGTATAGTTTTGTGGTTTAAAGTGAAGAACTAGGAGTTCCTGAGATCTGATTTCATCTCCAAGGTTTATGTTTTGTTTGGGGTTTTTTTCTTTTTAATGTACCTTGGCCAACTTTTCTCACTTGCTTAAATTTAATACCACTTATTATTAGTATTGTGGTAGCACAAATAAGCCCCAATTGCACACCAGAAATATAGTACAAACACCCAACGAAAATGTGGTCCCTTCCCCATGGAATTCGGTCTTGTTAATCTGCCTCAGAGGGTGCGTCTACACAGAACATTTACTGCTGCACAGTAAAATATCACCGTCTATACATGTAGTGCTATTAGGATGGAGTAAACTAATTAACTCCACCGCTTGCATTTCCAAGTACTATCCTGTGGTGTTCTTTACTCCACTGCAATACATGTATACATGCTGACGGGGCTGGCTGGGGCAGGATGGTGCTTCAGTGCAGGGACTGCCTGCCAGCCAGCCCCACAATGGAGCATCCTCAGGCCCCAGCCAGCCCCTCTACAGCATGTTGAGCTGGGTTAGAGCAGCCCTGGGCTGGCAAACAGATCCCCTGGTCCTCCTGTCAGCCAGGCTGCTTTGACCCAGCTCAATATACTGAGATCCCGGGCTGTAAATGTGGCATGTGGGAGCAATAAATTCCATTGCAATATGCACCAAAGTTGACTGCTTTGCCTTAATAGCATGTGTAGGCATGCCCAGAAAGCCTGATTCTTTCACCCATATCCAGGCTGCATATAGCTTATTCCATGAGCAGACCCACTGACATGGATGATCCAACTTTCAGAGTAATGTTCTACTTAACCTGAGGGGAACGACTCTCAAAAATACTGAGAGACTGTTACTTAACTAGTACTATTATTAACATGCACCCCGGAAACAAATTTTGTTTTGGAAAACAGAATTATTCCATTTAATCAAACTTTAAAGGTTTATCAAAGGCAGACACTAAGAATATTCTTTTCTAATAATTTAATTATTTTTTTCCAATTTGTTTATCCAAAAAGTTCCCATAGTCAAAGTTACTTCCGTGGAGGCAAAGGAAGGACTCAGGAGGGAAATAATTAGGATGTATCCTGGCTTTCCCGCCTCAAAAATGTACTTGTTCTTCAGAAAGATAAGGCAGTATCTAAAAATCCTAAAAACCCAAATTTCCTCATGTGCAGTAATTTTAGTATACACTTCTGGGATCTGAACAAAAGCAGATAATAGACACTCACCATTCTTCAGAAGGCAGCAGGCTCTGCTGCACTGTTGGGCTGTGATTTCTGTGTAAATCTTCAGCACCTGAGCTCCCCATTTCTGAGATTCCTCCAGATCAATCAGCAAACCTGGGAAGCGTCGGATCCAACAGTTTTTGTAAAAAGCAGTGGGTGAGCAAAGCAAATCCGACTCCCACACCAATCCCAGAACCAGCAGCACTTCTGCTACTACTCCCAACAGAAACATTTCCTCACTTCATGGACTTAGTAAGAGTCATTTCTCCAGCACAGATGTGCAGAGGACAAGTCAGCATTTTAATACCGAATCTCCTGGAAAGTGCTGACATTGCCAGAAGAAGGAAAAAGTTTATTTTAAAATGTTCCTCTGATTCTGTTTGAAAGGGTGAAGCCGTTTTCTGAACATGTTCATTTTTTTTTCTTTTGGACTTTAGATGAGTTTTTTGGAGCCAGCAGAGCTTCTTAGTGTCTCTTTCAAACACATACCATCTTTAGTCATTCAGAGAGCTGGACCTCAGGATCATGAATCTGCCACCTTTGTCCTGTTAGATCAAACTATGATGTATCTATGAATAAACACAGAATAATGATGAGCCTAGAAGATGGTTTCACCACAGCTTTCTAAGGGAAAATAGCTACTTGTATCACTTGAGGCCAACAGAGTCTTCCTCTTATTCAGGCTTGTTATAAATATTTGACACAAAGGCTGGATTTATTTCTATGCTTATTTAAACTCAAATATTAAAAAAAAAATATTTCCATGCTCTAACTACCAGAAGTGGGAGGCTCTCTCCTTCCCAATCAATCCTTTAATTTTTTTTTATATATATGTTGTGGAAACCCCCTCACTACTGATGATGAATGGAGGAAACTGTCTTTGGATTGACAGAACCATTAACTGGTCTTCTCTAAGTTTAGTGATATCAAGAATTCAGCTTACATTGATTTTCCTCCTTATGCTTGAACCTGAAGAAGGCCTGGCTTTATAATATGTAAACCTGTAATAGAAAGTGGCTGGAGTCAGTGCTTTACAATTCTTCAAGTCCCTGTCTTTCACATAGCAGCTGACACTTGGTTTTTTGGACATCTGTTCGATTCCCTAATTTCCTGGTGGATATGAGTATTGTTAAACAGCTTTAGATATTATACCTGTTTGTTTACAATTAACGGCTTACACATCAGATGGGGAAAAGATAGGCAAAAACTCTATCGTTTTACTATGCTATATTTTAGCATAGTATTACTATATTGTGGGGTTGAGAGCTATCCTTAAAGATGGGTTCAAGGAAATTCCTCAGGTCGTGTCTAACAGCTTCAAAATATATGGGATGCTTTGATGTTGCTTTAATACTAACACTTGTGTGAACTGCAGGTTTACAGTTGGTATAAATCTTGTAGCGTAATATCCCTTGGTCCCACAAAGCAGGTCAGTGTATGTATATACAGAGCTCTATTGAAATTTAATGCAGCTTAGTTCAGGTCCCCTTACATGAAGCCAGCAGCTAAACTGGGGTCTTAGTTACTGAATCCAGTTACTGTTTATAGTCACACAGATTTCAATCAGGTATTTTCTGTAAACGAAGATGTTTCCCTGACACTTTAACAAATTATTTTGGGACCATACACCCCTGGGATAACTCTTGCCTCGATTTTCCTGTGCCCGAGCGCAAAAGCCACCTGATTAACAATCTCACAGATATGAAAAATGTTCCTGTATCAGAATTCTACTGAGAACAGCATTTTGCTATACATTGGGCGTATCTACATGAGACACTAATTGGGCAGTTGCTGAATAATACTGTGCGGTAGCATGTCACAGCACAAACAGTACAAGTATACTACTGCACAGTATTATTAGGCTACTGTGCAGTAGCATCACTAAAAAGGTGTTTGCTGGCGCTACTGTGCAGTAACTGTTTACTGCATGTTTATTTAGTACTTGATTATACATGTACTAAATAAATGTGCAGTAACTACTGTGCAGTAGTGTCTCATGTAGACGTACCCATTGTGTAGCTATTTTGTTTTATATGACTGGCATGTGACAACACCAAGTGCTCTTCTTTTGCTCTTCACTGCTGTTCTTTCCAGAAAGCAAAATTTGTAGTAATCAAAACCTTATGAAGAAAGAAAGAGCAAATGAGCTGGTTCATAATCAAGTTTCTACATCAGTCTAGATTCCACCACCTCACAAAAGAGCATCTTGTTCGCCATTAAAATATATAGGTGTATTTTTGGAAAATGAATAAGTGGCTCAGAATCAGACCTATAGCCTCAGAACTCTTTTATTTTCTCAAGTCTTGATGGCCTTATACAATTTACGTACAGTCAACAATTCTCTTTACTTTTCAAAAAGAATTAGCATTTATATCCTCAGTCCTGCAAGTTATTCCAGGTCTGCGGACTTCAATGACAGACAAGCTCCTTTGATTTAAGCGGGGATCTTTGCAGGTTTGTCTGTACAGGAAAAAAACTGCAGGATTTGGGTTTGAACATATGGATATGGAGGTGATCTAAATTTTGCTCAGACCTTGCAAGCATCAATTTACCTGTATCGCATTCAATAGGCTGACAAATGTCACAGTACTTGCTCTTCTACTGACCCCCTAACCAAATGGTATACAGAGTGCACAGGTCTGAATGAGACCATTCAAGAAGGATGATGGATAAATAAATGTTTGTAGGATTGGACCCCAAATGCATAACAAGTGACTGTCTGCATGTAACCACACTCTACATATAACAATTTCAACTTGTGCTTTCAATTTTGGGGGCATCACAAAGCATAGGGATGTTGCTATCTAGGATCTCTTAATCTTATTACCTCTGTTTCTTTTTGGCCACGTTCAAATTGACCACCTCTTTCCTTCGTATTAAGGTCAGATTCTTCTTTCTTCCTCATTCTGAATATGCTTAAGTAGCAAGAACAGCTGCAGAGAAATTCTAACTTTTCCTCTTTAAAGACATGTTTTACCATCTGAAGCATCTAAAATTGCTCTAGGCAACACACACAGAAGAAAAAATTCTTAACTTGCCTATTACGTTGCCAAGGCTTCACTAACTTTTCACGTAACTTTATCGTAGCTAAAGGGGATGATTAAATACATTTATAGGGCAAAATATTTACCTGGCTATCCCGAAACTTTCATAAGAAGCAACTATCTGTGTCTTACCTGCAAATGAGGATGTTCCATGTGCTCCTGAGGGAAGGGATGTAAAGATGTTTCTGTTGGCAAAGAAAGTCTGCTCAGTATCGGAGCCGTACCTCATGTTGTTTATGGACTATCAAAAAATTGCTGTCAGGAAACTAATCGACAATTTGTTTGAGAACATGGTCGTCTATAATCCTTCTGCAAAAAAAATCTGTAAATGTCACTGCAACCAAGGAAAACAATGCTTGTTTTTAAACACTAGTTTATGAATTAAAATCACCACCTGAAACTTTCTACCTGGCAGCAGACATAGTGGCACAATCCAATAACTCCCTGGAGAAGATGATTCTCAGGCATTAACTCTTTTTCTGCCAAATCTTAACAAAACAGAAGCGTCTTTTACAGTATCAGCAGTGGTCTTTGGAATTCTTTCTGTTTGCTTATTTGTATATAAAGGGTTTAATGGTCCGGTATTAATGATCTTTGCATGGGCTCTGAAATGGATAATGCTAGAAAGTATATGCAAGTCAGAAGAAAAATAGCAAGGCCTGACCTGCAGTCAGGTTTTTTCATCAGTCTCTTTACAATCCTATGGAGCTCCATGGAAATCAGTCTGCTTCCATACAGGTGCAGTGATTTGTTTGAATAATTCCAGCTGTAGGATATGTGTTCTAGCTCTTGATATATCCTGCTTCCCTTGTCTTTGTTTCCCCTTATTGCAGAAGGGTTGAATTAAAAAAAAAAATCCTGCAAAACAAAAATATTGATCCTGGACCATTAAGTCCCTGTATTAAAATATCTTGACTCTTCTAGATTAATCTATTAAATAAGAGATATAATATAATGTTGTAATAATATATATGTCTAAATATATATATGACTAAATAATATTAAAACAAACAACTTGTTTAAACATAACAATTAAATCTTTTGTATATTTATGGAAATGAAACATTGACTTTCCCTCGCCTTCAAAAATACCACTGTAATTAACCCAAAGAAACTTGTAGGTCACTATAATTAATGCATTCATACACAATGTTTTGATTACAGAGTAAGTAATTCTCTCTTTCAAAAGAAAATTATTCATCAAAAGATTTTCAGCCAGATTTTCTATTTGGAGTTACCAGTACCCAGGTTTGAGTTTGGCTCAGTGCAATGAGACATATCTGATCAACCTACGAAAAAATAGAGAAGAATAAAAGGCTGCATATTCTGTTTATGTGGCTTTGTGTGGGGAACCCTTTCCCCTGCCTTCTTTTTTAAAATCTCTTTAGCATTGTTTCAAGGGGGATTTATTTGGCCTGAGATTGTCTCAGATGTCTGTAGCATCTGACAAAGTAGGCTGTCGCCTACAAAAGCTCATGCTTCTCTGGAGGTCTCGAAGGTGCCACCCTGTCCTACCTTCTCTCTCAGGATTGGGTTTCAATAAACTCTGACAAAGCCTGCCAGTGCAGCTGTTAAGTTTTACATGGTTTCAGTGAAAAGTAAGTGTTGCAGAGCACTAAGGTGTGCCTGCTCCATTAAGGGCAGAAACTGCCTAGAGAGAGGGCCACAGAAGCCAGGCAGAAACTCCAC
>JAGPOW010001296.1:14070910-14091927 GCA_030014935.1 Caiman crocodilus | reverse complement strand
TGCATGCTCCATCAACACGCGAAGAGATTCAGCACTGAGCAAAACTGCAGGTTTGATGCCTTCAGTTGTAAGCTGTGCACGGCAGGAAAGATGCCCTTCCATAGCTTGCTTCTGCCGTGTAGTGAGCATGGCTTTTTCATCTGGGCTTCCCCATCCCTGGCCAGCCATCTTTTCCACTCCAGTACTCTTTTTTCTTTTCTTTTTTTTTTTTTTTTTTTGATGTATGATCAGTGTATTAGAGTTGTATTAAAATATTTATTATCCATTATTTTTAACTATACACACACACCTGTGGCACTGTAGAAATTCATTGTAAGCAACTTGATACTTGGGTTCTCCCCTGAGAAATACCCTTTTGGTAGCAGTGGAGAATTTCACAACTGACCAGAGTAATTCCTACAGTAGTCTCTTATCTTTATTTGTTTTAAACTAGAAACAGCTACATTGAAGAGTGACTGGCTCTAGAGTGGAGGATGGCAGTAAATGAACGTGTACTACTGAGACTAACAGGCAAAGGGAGTTTTTGCCAAGGGAACTCTGCCAAATCCTTGTTCTATAGAAACATGCCCAGGGCTTTTTAATTCTAGCGTTATTCAGATAGCTTTTTTTTTAAGTGCCTTCTAAGATGCATTGCATCCTCCACCATTGCCTTATCGCTTTTTCACATTTTGGGATCAGAATATGATAAGCTCTGTGCGGTGTTTTCAAATGGAATCTCAGCTAGGTAGAAACTGCCGTACGGGAGCAGCGCTTCAGCCTTGTCCTGAGGTGTTGCAATTTGAACAGTAGCCTCCCGTATTCACTTTGTGAAGCTCTGGTCAGATAAAGAGGATAAGTTGTCCCGACACATTGCCTGGAACGCATGGTCATATGTTTCTCTGATATACAGAATGAATCGGTAGCAATTGAGCCGTCTTGCATATCTTGAAGGAAAGGCAGTAGTCCTCATTGAAGTTGCGGGTTGATTCCAGTTGACTTTCAGTGGGATCTGGAGTTTGCTCCATGTGAAACAGTATGCACTGTGATGAAAAGAGAAAGTTGAAGAAGATAATTGATTGTGCTGAATAAGAAAAAATTTCCCTGCATTTAAAATATCTTCTGGAATTTATGATAAATCCTACAGATAATAATTGATACTCCTTGCGTTTCAACTCCACCTGGAAGTCCTTGTCCCGGTACCAGAACTCCTTGTGCTTGGTAATATGCAAACATAGAAGAAAAAGGCAGCCCTTTCCCCAAGCATGTTATGGTTCAAGTTTAAACAAGAGACAGCAGAGGGGTATTGAATATTTGCTAGGGTTTTGTTTTTGGTTTTGTTTTTTTTTTCTGGCCTGGGGGCCCAGCCTGGCCCCGGCACCTATGCATCTGATTTGCTGGACACCTCACAGGTTCATAGGGAGTCCTGCAGGCTGTGGTCCTTCCATTAGATTAGGTTTACAGGGCAGGCTTGAATACAACCCTAACATGCCCAATTCCAACATGTGGGACCCCTGGGGCACAGTCCTGGTATGCATGACCTGGTGGAGGTGGCACAGGGTGTGATTTGGCCTGAGGATCAGCCCCACGGCCCTCATTCGGCCCATGGGGCCAAAAGGCTGAGCATCGCTAGTCTAATCTCATCGTTCAGGAGGAACTCTTTGTACATGAATATCATTTTCGCAAAACTAACCTGAATGCTTTAAAGAAATCATTTGGTGTGGAAAGACATTTATTTGATCTTGAGATGGTAAAATAAAGGCCACTCTGTTAAAGGCAGGAAGGCAAAAAGGATGTTTGGGGATTGTGCAGAGCTAAGCAGGGGGTATGGGCACGGGCCACCTTTACAGTAGCATAGCCAAAGAGCGGCCCTAATGTATGTGTGTATACTGGTTTAATTTACTAGAGTCTAATGTAAATTCCCTATGGGGAAAAAAAAATTGGAAGGAAATGTTCAGGTGTAGGTCTGCTTCTGCTTGGGGTAGCCATTTGTTCAATGCAAAGAGGCTATTGCTAGCTCTGCTGCCACCTCCTAGCAAGCGGCTGTGACGGTGCCTCCTGCAGCTGCTGCCTGGGCAGAGCTGGTATTGAGGTATACCAATACCAAGCTGGTATTGAGGTATAACTGTATTAACACATTGTGTGCAGGCCCAGGATCCCTTTTGCTGTTTATTTTAGTTAACCTTGTACTGTCAAATGAAATCTGCTATTTTAAAAGCTTTGGCCTCACGAGCCAGGACGTTCCACTTTTATTTTGTTTCCAAGCGTTTGGTGTTCTGGGTCTTTCTTCTAGGATATAAACATCCCCTGCCTGGCAGGCCCCTGTAAATACCAGCCAGGGAACATGCGCACGCACAGACCTAGTCTTACGTGAGCAATCTAGGCACGAGTGGCTGCTAGCTGCAGCGCTACTTCAGGAAGACGAGGAGCTGTTCCTAGGAAAAGAGCAGTGAATCTAGAGCAACTTTGGAGAGACCTTTTCCACTTCTATTCCTGCTCTCAAGATCCTGTGCATCAAAGGGGAAATGGATAATGGCTGCTTCCATTTGGAAAGATTTTAGGCCAGGCTTTCTCTCTCTCTCTCCCCTGGCCCAAATGAGGAATGCGATTAGACATGGCAGTATTGAAAGGCATGGACAAAACCCTCATGTGAGAAACTTAAAATGCTGTTGGCTTTATGCTTGTGATTCAATCAACTGAAGCAAATTTGTTTGTAAAGATAAGAGGGCAGGTATTGAACTTTGGCATTGAATTGAATCATGGGCTGGGATGGCATTTCAGAGGTCTAGATATCCTTGAGGCATCCACCTGCCCTCTCTGAGGTGATCTCAAGTTTACATAGGCTACCATAGACCAGGGGTTGTCGACTGGGGATCCTCGTACTCCAGAGGGTACTTGAGAAGGCCCTGTAGGGTATGCACGGACAGACGGGGATGGAGTGCTGCCACCCACCACCCCAGGCCACTGTCTCCCCAGAGCAGGGCGAGGGCAGTGGTGCCCCTCTGCAGACCGTGCAAGCTGATCAGACGTGGGGTGTGGGGAGCTTGCACATGGCCACTGCCGCTGCCATCCACCACCCTGTGCCACTGCTCTGCATCTGGCTGCCTGCCCCCCACGTGCTCCGTGTCTGTCACCCACTCCCTCCTGCCCCCCATGTGCCACCCCCAACTCTGTGTCTGGGTGCCAGGGCTGCGCTTATTAGAAAAGATTGAAAATCCCTGCCATAGACGGTTGTATAACCTGTTCTTAAAAATCTCCAAAGATGAGGATTACTCAGTGCCCTTTGGTCCCCTTTTCAGTGCTTAACAATCCTTATAGTACATTTTATAACCCACAGTTCCCATGTCGAATATTTGTCCACTTACTCACTGTCCTGTTCACAGTGGATGTAGAGAAAAATTGATCACCATTTTCTTTAGGGCAGCCTTTTATATCCTTGAAAACTGTAGCCATGTTTCTTCCCTGTCTTGTTTATAAGCTAAACCCATTTTTCAACTTTTTATTGTACTTTTTCCCTTCTCAACTCCTGGCATGCATTAAAACAGAATAGAAAGATATTAAACATTTCCTACGATTAGTTTTTCATATTAATAATTGATGTAATTAGCATATAATGGCTTGTAAATAGCATAAAGTAGCAAGTGGCAGAAAGAAGTTGTTTAAGTTAATATATTAAATTTTGAGTCAACCTTTCAGAAAAGTTGTTTGGTGCCTGCCAATTCTGGCTACCTCTGATTAAAACAAATGTTTAGTTTACACTGCTGTTCAGTTTTGTATATACATGTGGTGTGTTTTCTGGGCAACATGCTAAGCAGTGCCAAAAGCAGCTATGCTGTTCAAGCAGTTTACATGAATCCTAGATTTTTTTTTAGAGTAGTAGTAGTTGAAATTTGGACCATGTATCATTCGTAGGTTAATTGTCCATGTATGTGCAACAGGTTTTCAGTGACCCATTGGGCATCTGCGACCTCCATGCAGGAAAAACTGCAGGAGGCTATATTCTTTGATGATTAGTATGGTTAGGGTTAAGTTAGGAAATGTGGCATTTATTCTCATTCTAACACTCTGTCATCTTGAACAATTATTATTTTTCTCTGTGTCTTAGCATTTTCCATCTATAAAATGAGGCTTGAAACCCACCTTTCCAAAATACTTCTTGGCCTTTGCATGAAAGTACAAGTGAGTTCATTTTAAAGGATGAAGGCTCTACTCTGGCTCCTCAGTAACATACAGACTTACTAACATTTTATCAATTTGATGAACTTAAATTTTTAAGGTGTAATTTACATTCAAGACCACTGTCTCTTAGACATAGTAAATTCATTAGTTCATATGCAAGCATTTGTTCTCTCTCATAACTTTTAAAACAAGTATGTTTCTTTGAAAATCTCAGTGTTTTTGCAAGTAATTTCTCTCATTTCATATTCACTGTTGATTGGATCTTTAGTCCAGATTCTTCAAGCTGGAAAATATAATTACTATAAAGTGAAGATGCACAGAGTGACCTAATCATAAATGTCAGCAAAAAACAAATTATAGGCATTTAATTCAATCAGAGACTTATTTTAGTTTCCAAAGCTCTTCAGGATGATGGGAACAAAATGCTTCCATCTGGAATGAAGAGGTTTTTTTTTCCCCAAATATATTTAATACAAAACATTGCAGGGCGGTGTGCTGCTAGGCAAGTTCATTCTGTTCAGACACAGTTCTGCAAAACTACTTGGGCACAGTTCCACTGACTTGGGACCTCATGCTCACGCTGATGAAATTAATCTCTCTGCATAGGACCAACACATGGATAATCCACCAGTTGTCTTTCAGGCTTGAATGGAGCATTTCATTGGCGCTGTGCTCATTGCAGCAAAGAAGGTTACATTTTTTCCTGTCAGTCATTAGGAGTGTTAACTAAGTAAAATTGGTGGATTTGAATCAAAAGTAGTTCTCAAGAGGCAGTCTCATTATGAATAGATGCCATTCTGGACCCTCCTTATCATTTTGCCCCCTTTTCTCACTTTTTAAAGCATCTCGCTATCTCCCTTTTTTCCCTGGTATATGGAGAGTTACGCTTGTGCTCTCTTGAAGGCACAAGTCTGCAAAATGACACTGAAATCTTTCATATGTTTCACTTGTGCAGCTTGCTGAATGCACGGAGCATTAATCCTTTATTAAGTAGAGTAGCTAAAGAGGCATGATATTAGAGACTATGGCCAGTACACGTTAATCTGCTCTTTCATGAAACTGTAGGAGTTATGACTGAAATAAACCTAGTAGTGATGGTATTAGTGTGAATTTGCCCAGCCGCTATCAAGATCCTTTACAACAGAGTAGACAAATATAAAGTGCTGAAGTACTAGATTGTTATTGGACGCAGTGACTAAGTAGTTAAGTTTGAGCTGTAATGAACTGAAATCTAAGTATATAACATATGTAACAGTCACCATAATTATTTATTTCCTGAATGTCATTAGTATGCTGAGCACTGTACAGATATGAAGCGCACAGTCCCTGGCCCAAGCAGCTTACAATGTACTTTGGATATGGGCAAAACCGTTCAGACAGTATAACAGACGAGGTAATGGAACAGGCTTAAAGTGATGATGGTCTGTTGGAGCCTTGGTGAAAGTAATTTTCTTTCCTTTGGTTTTTGGTGCTCTGATCTGTCTCTCTTAGGTCCAATTTTAAGCTTTTGGCTGTCAGTGGGAAGCTGTATGCTGTTGGTGGTCAATCCCTTTCCAATGTGGAGTGTTACAACCCAGAGCACGACTGGTGGAATTTCGTGGCCTCCATGCCAAACCCCCTTGCAGAATTCTCAGCTTGCGAGTGCAAAGGCAAGATCTACGTCATTGGAGGATACACGTCACGAGGTAGGATATGCTGTTTTTAAAACCACAATCAGTTGCTTCACTAATAAATAGGGACCTGTGGACTCGCAATGTCGTGACTTGTGTGGAAGCTGCAATTTCAGTTTCATTCTTCCTCCAAGTGAAGTGGAAAGCTTTGTAAGAAAACATTTAAAATAACTGAAAGCAAATCACGTGGGTAGCAAAAAATTTACATCCAGAATTTAAAATCAGTTTTCTGACTTTTAAAGATTAGTCACTTGTAAAGAGTCCAGCTCTGGGTATCACAATTATGCTTGTCAAACTGTACTTTTTAAAACAAAATATTCCCATATCGCTGTACCATCACTTGAATTTACGGTTTGTTTGTTTTTCTGTAATTACTGATGTCCCCATATCTTTACTTACAACCAAGAGTATAATCCAGTAATTCTCCTTGTTAGATGCTGCTAGTTGCAGGAGAAACACGGGTCTCAGATAAAAATATTGGTTTCCTTTTTTTAACGTATTCTCTTGGTGACTGAAGATTGCAGATAGTTACTGATTTATAATCTAAGTACATTTTTATTCATCTTTTAACTGTAACAAGCCAGCATTTCCTCTGCTGTTTCAAGGAAATAAAAACAATTCTCTTTTAGTGTGGTACAGTTAACTAAAAACTCAGTTTTTGCCCTTGCTGCCCAGTGCTGGATTGCCATCCTGTGTCTTGTGATGTCATATGCAGTGCTGCTGATGTCAGCACTTGGGATCTATGGGTGAGGGACGGATGCAGTTACTACCTACTCTATTGGAGCTGTGCTGGAAAACACAAACATTCAGCATTTCTCATTGTCTGCATAAGGGTTTTCAGTTGTGCCTTTCCCTGTAGTGTTCCAGTACTTCACAAGTAAATTAAATCTATTTAGAAAGGCCTCTAATGGATTTAATGGTATTTTTTTTCACTCTTTCTCCTGCTCCCTGCAACAAAGAGATTGCTCATCTCAGAGGAATGTGGGTGGGTGTTTTTATTACGTGACAGTAGGGTAGATTGGCATCTTACAGAGTAACTAAATCAGAGATGTAGCTTTTGTGAGCCCAAGCTCACTTCATCAGGTGCTGTGAAAGGGCATGCCCAGAGCAGTGTATAAAAAGAAGAGGGATTTGAATGTAAAGACAGGAATGGAGGTGGTGGCGAGGGGAGGGGATGGCAGTATGAGCAGAGGCAAACAAGCAAGCAATAAACTTTCACCTCTCTTTTTATGTCATTCCATTTATGATGTAAATATTTGTCTAAGAAAAGAGTCTTGTCGTCTAAGGAAAGGCTGTGGAAGTGCGTTCTGTAGTCTCAAATGAGTGACCAGGGACAACTCTGGCTCTAATATGCGTTGTATTAGGTTTTCTAGCCGTGCTATTCCAAACGAGAGCAGCTGTCTTAATAGGGCATGGATGAAGATGCAGTCACTGATGCCAACTCTGTTGATGGCCTGGTTGATCTGTGGAATAACCTACTGACCTTGGATAGTGGCACAGACCCCCTTGGTACACAGGGTAATGGAGTCAGCTTCAGGTGGAGGGTGAGCACCTGGAGTGTAGGTGGCTCTCCATCTATGCTGAAGCTGACCAATTAAAGCATAGCTCTCTTGTAAAGGACTATGGCAAAGCAGCAAAGAAGCCATTCTTCTCCACTGTCATTTCATTTGTACAGTGTCATCCAGCAGAACTGTTTCAAGTGGTGAACGGACTGGTTAATCCAGTTTGTCTCTGCCCAGAAATCGAGTCCAGTTACTCTGTGAGGAATTTGCCACCTATTTTTTAGACAGAATCATAAACTTGTAGAAAGGGAGGAATAGAAGGGACCTCTGGAGGTCATCTAGTCCAGCCCCCTGCCAGAGGCCAGATCATCCTTATCCAAACCATCCTAAGCAAATGCTTGTCTAACCTACTACTAAAACCACGCTTACGTTCCTGTGACACAACCACACATGCCAATCTGACCATGGTAAAATTCCTTTTTGGTACTAAATATGGAAATTGGTCAGACCCTGAACAGATGGGCAAGACTGTCTAATCAGGAACCTCCAGGTTTTAGTCTCTAAGAGCATTGGCGCACCCCAGTCAAAATCCCCAGCATTGGCTGTGGCCAACACCCACTGCTTTTGAGGAAAGCCAGAAAAAACCTGACATGAGGTTAAAAAAAAAAAAAAAAAAAAAAGTCTGACATAGAAACAGGAGGGAAAAATATTCCTTCTGAGCAATTGGCACACACAGAGCATAGGCACAACTACTCCTAGATCATCTCTGAGCAGTGTTTATCCAATCTCTTTTTGAACACTTCAGTGATGCAAAATCCACACCTTCCCTAGGCAGCCTGTTCCACTGCCTCGCTGTTCTAACAATGAAGACCTTCTTCCTGATATCCAGTCTTAATCTCCTTTGCTGGAACTTCAAACCATTGGTCTGTATCCTGCTCTCTACGTCTCGAGAAGAAAGGCAGCCCTTTGTGGTAGTCGTTCACATGTTTGAAGACTGCTATCATATCCTCTCTTAAGCAAATGCGAGTTGAGGATGCCTATTTCCTTTAACCTCTCCTATGGTTTACCTTCTAAGCCCTTGATCATTCTTGTTGCCTGCCTCTGTGCCCTCTCTCTCTTCTCTGTGTTGTTTTTAAAATGTGGAGTCCCAGACTGTGCACAGTACTGTGAACGAGTCATAACCAGTGCCAAGTAAGAAGGCACTGTTACCTTCAGTGTTTTGCACCTAATGCTTCTATTGATGGAGCCCAAGACCTCTTTCACCTTTTGCGTGGTTGCATCACACTGCAGGCTCATACTGAGTCTGTGATGCACCAAGACTCCCAGATCCTTCTCTGTAGTGCTGCCATCCAGCCTATTAACACCCATTTTATATTTGTGTTTTTGATGATTCTTCCTGAGGTGTAGTGCTTTGTATTTGTATTGAGCTTCAGCCTGTTAATTCCAGCCCAGCTTTTCATTCTGTCAGGATCCTTCTGAATTGTGCTGCTGTCCTTCAACGGGTTTGCAGCCCTTCCCAGTTTCATGTCAGTTGCAGATTTTCTCAAGAAGCTTTTAATTCCAGAATCCAAATCATTAATTAACTTTTGCTGAACAGCACTGGGCCTCGAACAAACCCTTATAGGACTCCACTCTAAACCTTCTGCTATTCTGACATGGATCCATTTATAATTACCCTTTGCTTGTGGCTATTGAGACAGTTTTCCTATCTGGTAGTTTTGTCTAGCCCACATTTCTCCAAGTTTTTAATGAGAAGGTCCTGCGAGACTTTGTCAAAAGCCTTTCTGAAGTCCAGATACATTGTATGCATGGCGTTCCCTTCAACCATCCAACTAGCTATCGAAGAAGGAGGTAGTTCATAGTTAGTCCATGCTGCCTGTTCATGGTCAGCCTTTGCTTCCCCAGATTCATGCAAATGAACTTCCTTGTAATATACTTCATTAACTTCCCAGGTATTGAGATGAGGCTAACTGGTCAGTAGTTCCCCAGGTCCTCCTCTTTGCCTTTTATGAAGAGCTGGCTCTATTTCCAGTCCTTTTGTACCTTGCCAATCTCCCCTGACTGCATAAATATTCTTGCCAAGGCTATGAGATCTTCTTTGCCAGTCTTTTACAGTACCCTGGGATAAAGATGATCAGGCCCTGCTGACTTGATTCATTCAGACCCATCAAAAGCTCTCTGACTGGTCCTTTTTATATCTGCCTGTATCGGGAGAGGCTGTGAACCACCAGTTTTGCTGCAGAGTCAGAATCTGAGGTTGAGGAAGCTCAGTCTTGTCCTGTTTATATGGATCATTTTAAATTGCTATCACCCACCACTGTGGAGGATATGCTTAGGGGGTTGAGCACAACATGTCCCATGAAATCTCAGGTGCCCCTCTCTGTAATCACTTGTGAACTAGACCAGTGCCTATCCTTACTTGTGAACACCAGCTGGGGGAGACTCAGGCCACTACTGGCAGGGGTTGTCACTGCCCTTTGGGAGGCCAGTGTACCAGGCGAACTCAATTGATTGGCCCTTTTTCAAGAAGTAATCGCTTGATGTTGATCCCCCATCCAATTCTCTCTTTGTATCCAACCTGCCCTTTTTTTGGAAGATCATTTAACAGGTAGTCACCCAACAGCTCCAGTTACATCCGGTTTTCTGCACCTCTGTCAGTCTGGTTTTCATCCTGGATATAGCACAGAGACTGCATTTGTGGCTTTGGTTGATGATCGTTGCCTAGAAATCAACAAGAAAAATTGTGTCCTGCTGATCTTACTTGATCTTTCAGTGGTCTTTCACCCACTCATTTTTCATCCAGCTCTACTTCTGACCCCCTGGCCACGCAGTCTCAGTCCTTTCCCAGTGTCTGGCTATAGTTGGGGACTGGATGCAAGTAAATTAAAACTGAATCCAGATGAGAAAGGTGATAATGGTAGGCCGGCTACTTGACTTGGGTGGTCCTGGGGCATCTGTCATTGATGGGATTAAGCCTCCCCTTGTTACTCAGGTTTGCAGCCTTGGGGTACTGCTGGATCCTCTGCTGCATGTGGGTTTTCAGGTGGTAGCTATTGCTAGGAGCACATTTCACCAACTCCATATGGTGAGGAGGTCATTATCATCCATGCCTTTGTAACCTAAAGGCTGGACTACTGCACTTTGTGCACCCTGCCTTTGAAAACTGTCCAGAAACTGACAACCATCTACAAGTCCTATCAGTATGCAGAGTCTTGTTGGTGAAGTCATTTTCAGCAGCAGGTCCTCAGCTCTGCAAGGGCTTGCTTTTTGAGGCCTACCAGAACATCTTTTGGAAGCGCTGCAAGATCTTTCTATTTGGGCATGCATTTAGCAACCAAACTAGGTCAAAACATTGACTGGTGGATCTCAGCTTTGTTTAGTTTTACTTTGTGTTGGTACTTTATGCTAGTTGCCCTTTTAGGTTGTTTGGTTACTCTTACTGTAAGCTGTCCTGAGCCTCTGTTGGGAAGGGCTGCAGATAAATCGTATAAATATAAGTAATAAATGAGTTCTGACTTCTCAGTAAATGGGGAGATATCGAAGGTTGATGTCTGTGGCTTTGAAGTGTAAGTAGATTGGGAAGGGATGGAGCATAGGAATGACTGGCTCAGGTTGCCAGTCGCATTAGATTGATGGGTAGCTATCTTCTACGGAGTTACAGGAATCATGTGGTTTGCTGTTGTCACACAACCAGGGAAGTTTCCCCACAAGGTTGTATACTTATATGGCATTTTAGCTATTTGGAGCTAAATACCTGTAAAATGGTGCCGTTTTATTGTAGCTGACAACTTAAATGTTTTGTGGTGTGAGAATACAGGCAGCCTACAGCTCTGGTAGGTGTTCTGGGAACTTGAAGGGTCTGATCCTGTGCAGCCTGGGTATTCCCATCCCGGATCTGGCCCCTCAAGCCCCTGGAGGTATCTGCCTGGCTTTGCTTGCTTAAAGACATGTCCCAGGGAATCTCAGGTGCCCCTCTCTGTAATCACGGAAAGCCCATATGGGTCTTGGCGTAGAGGCACAGGACCCAGGGAGTCCTCAGCGCTCCACACGGAGGCGCAGGAAGCACAGGTGGGTGTGAGACCTGGCAGAGGTCCCAGCATGGAGGCGCAGGATTGAGAATTCCCCATACCCCATGTCACTTCGCGGCGGCGCCTTGCCAGAACTCGCACAAATACATGCTTCGCATAGAGGCGTGGGTTGGTGCAGGTCCTGGTGTGGAGCTCCAGGGACTCCCTTTAGTAAGAGGGTTGGGCATGAATTCTTTCATGCACCTACATCAGAGATGTGGGAATAAGGAGCCTCTGAATCCCAGCCACAAGGACTTAGTTTGCTAGATCACAGTACTTTGTTTGAGGAATCAATGTTAAGTGGAGGACAACATTAGAAGAGACATGTTTTATTGGCGAGTTGTTAGAAGACAATATTGCAGGCAAACTAAAATGGACATAAAAGTAAATTTGTCTCTTTCAGTAGAAAATTGATCCCTTTGCTGTTACAGGCTGTGGGGGAGAACAACCTTGTTGTTGGTCTGGAAGAGATGACCTGAACATGGAGTCGCATCTTGTCTGTCCTGGCTCACAAGATGGTGTCTGTTGTGTAAGGAACAAAAATATAGGAACTTATTCTGGGTAATCACCAGGGATCCAGGCTTTCCGGTTCCCATGGAAAAATGGGGAAAAAACTGCAGAATTTCCCTTCTAAGCTAGAAAAACGCAGATTTTTCATTTTAACAGAGTTCCAGCCTGTGAGGGGTTGGAGGAACGGGAGGGTGGTCAGGCAGAAGGTGCCATGTGTGTGCTCAGAAATGCGCGTGGCCACCAGGCAGCTTGGAGAGCAGCTCTGGCAGGCAAGTTGGGTGGGAGGGGAAGGGAATTGAGGCCCCCAAAGGGAAGGAGGGAGTTGAGCTGGGGCTGCTTCCCAGCCCAAGGTGGTATTTGGGGCCTGGAGCCACATGCAGCTGCAAGGCCCTAGCGGGGAGCAGAACAAAACCAGAGGTGCCTCACTGGGGGGCCGGCTTCCCACTGCTGTGTGCCCTCCCAAGGGGGGAGGCAAGCGCTTCTCACATCTGTGCGTGGGGTCGGGGAGGGGACGGGTGGACCGCCCAATGCAGGCTTGGGCTTCCTGCCCTACTGCTGTCCTCCTCCAGGGTCTCTGCAGCCCAGCGGGACTTGGCATGGCAAGGCAAAGTGGGGCCGGGCGGGGAAGCACTTCGCTACGGCAAGTCCTGTACCACCCTGGCAAAGCACCCCGTGCCTCCCGGCAGCAGTGAGGGGCACAACTGCGCGCTGATGCCCCTGCTGCTGCAGGATGCCACAGGGCTTTTCGCGGCAAGGAGCTTCCCTTTCAGTCCTATTCTGCCCTGTTGTGCCTGGTGCTGTCTGCTGGGCTGTGGAGGGCAGCAGGGTGGGGAGCCTGAGCCCACAGTGGACCACCCCCCCCCCGGACTCCACTCCAGCCTTGCTACCAGTAGGGAAAAGGGAACTGGGCCACGTGCTCTGCTTTACCGCAGCAGCTGTTGCCTCCCATATGCGGGAGCTGGGGCGCAGATGCTGCTGTGGGGGGAAGGAGGCTGCAGACCCAGGTCTCTGGCCCCGTAGCCCTGTGCCTCCTCCGGCAGGTGTGGGGAGGGGTCTGTGGGTGGGGAGTGAGGGGCATCCTGGGAGCGGGGGGAGCTCTGATTTTTTCCATTATAAAAAAAAAAAAAAAAAATCAAAATCAAACACCAAAATGTATAGGTACTGTGAATTTATTGTATTATAGTGATTGAGGCACCGGTAGGCTTCGAAATTTCCTTCAAATTGCAAATTATGTCAATAAAAAATTGTGTTCAATTGATACACACGTATAGCGGTGTTTCATTTTAATCATAAATTGGGGGTTTTTTAATCTGAGAATTTGAAATTTTTAAGCGGGGAAAAAAACAGGATCCCTAGTACTCGCACAATACCTGAAGAGCTTGAAGTGTAAACTAATGGGAGTACTCAGCTGAGTGTGGGCGTGGGTACTGGTCAGAGGTATTGCCTGTATAAAGAGAGGGAGTGACAACTCGGCCCACAAGAAAACATTCTGATTTTAGCTTTAAGCGTGTTAGGAAATCACAGGTTGGAACTGATGCAAGCAAATAGTATCTCTCACCTCATCCGTTTTTCTTGAGTTTTCCTTCTCTGGTAACTTTTCTGTGTCATTCAGTCCGTACTTAAGTCCATTTGTGTTCAGGGCAGCATTTAACTTATGCGTGTGCTAAAGTGTTGTGCTGAATAAGGATGCTTTCCTGAACCAGGGTTTAAATGCTATTTTTACGTTTGCTCTGAGGCCGTCTTCTGCCTCAACTATCAAAATTAGCAAGTAGAATTATTGACATTTCGTCGGCAGCCTCGTTCCAGTTACTGCTGATATTGAATAGGCTTTATGCAAGCTGACCGTGCAAGAGACAGAAACGGGCTTGTGTTTGCTGTTTTGCTAGCTGTCTGTAGAATAAAACAGGTGCTGTGATGGTATGTAACACTTTTATATAGTGCTTCTCTGTCGTAAATCTTAGAGAAGTTGTGAGTACTTGACATGTTTCATTTTTGGATCTGTATACAAGGGGAAATATGCAATTTTTGGAGGGAGATGAAAAATTTTGCTCCTTTCAACACTTCAGAAGGGAACAAAGGACTTCTGAGGTGGCCCTTTTTTAACAAGAGCAAGTGGGAGAGCTCAGCTTTCCACTTACAAATTATAATGTCTCATATGGGTGTAGACAGCCTCCTCCATATTCGGCACCTTCATTTGTGAAACTAGATTAGTTTTCCTATGTGTATATTCCAGAAGTCCCGCCTCGGGGAGGAAAATGTCTGAGTTTATGTTCACATTTGCTGTGGAAATAAAAGAACTGGAGCTCAAAATAGTACTTGTGGTCTAACTCACAGTGGGCCTTCGTTTCTGAAGAGGTCTCTCAAATTATAGTGCCCCTCTCGTTTTTGAGAAAATGATTGCTCTGAATCCTTACGGGAAGAGCTTTGTTGGGAATTTTGACAAAGGGTGATGTGTTCTGTATTGTCTGGAATTACGCACACGCGACATCCGATCCGCTTTTGCATACGGCGTTGTCAAGAGGCTGGCGGGGGAGGTGTTTTCTGTATCTGACATTTTTCAAATTGGAGAAGGATGAGCTCTAGCTAGTACCAAGCACAGCGCAAGCTACGACTGCTATGGCAAGTTTCTCTTGTGTCACACTGCTAATTCTTTTCAGTCTTGGCACGCTGAAAGTGCCTATTGCTGTCTAGGCCTGTGCTCCCCATTGACCAGAGAGGGCATGTCTAAATCAACGGATTAATGTTTATAATTGGAGCGAAGCCCTTAATCAGCACTGCAGCCTTGCCCGGGAAAGGGGTGGCTGTGAACAGAATTGTCTTTTCTGTTGGCCCAAGCTGACAGCTCTCCTGGACCAGCTAGAGGCCTGGCTTGGTTTGAGGGCTAAATAATTGACTTGCACAGAAACTTATAAACACATCTGGTTGTTATTATTATTATTAATAAACATTAACAGTTACAACATTATGTACAGAGAGGCAGGGAAAGCAAGGGGAGCGAACTGATGGGAGAGGGTGATGCTTTATCAGACGCTTGGTCCGAGCGGTGAAGATCTGTCGGAGCAGTCCCCTCCAGGCAACCAGAGAGACGATTCAGGCTCTCCCACTCGCACACACTTACCAGCTCTCTTACTGCCACAAAATGTAGACATGTCTACAACAAGCGCTGACAGGACAAAAAGAAACAAAAATATGAACACCGCAAGCATCCAAACCCCAAGACTAGCTGGCATGCACACAAACGTAAGAACCAAACAAGGACCACTCACAAATCCAGAAACAAATGCTTAAAAAGAAAAGGAGCCTCCTTGCTTGGTTTAGAGAGTGTTTTTGCTCAGTCTTTCCTCAGTCACATGTCAACACAATTCCCACAGGACCAGCACCGAGCACGCCACAAAAACCTCGACAGATGCCCCCAGAGCACTGGTCCGGTTCCCTTTTGAGCTTGACCAGTCACCCCACTCATTCTGACCGGTCAGCATTCTTTCACTTACCATCAGTCATTCAATCGATGCGTGCTTGTGGTACCATCCTGTCAGCGCGCGGATCGCCTCGCCGGGTGAGAAGCATCCTTTCCCACCCAGCACTGACTCCTGGCAAGCTCGCTGCCTTCTCACTTCAGTGGGCGTGTATGTAGCCAGCAGGCTGAGAACTTAAAACTTCTCACACCCTCGGAAAAGTTCATCCCTTCTCGAAGACTCTTAAGTCCACGCTTCACCACTCAAATTCAGCCGTGCATGTGTAACTAACGACAACCCATAATGAAAACCAAAGTTCACTCCATATAACTTTGTCTGTTTTCACAGTGCCATCTCCTGCTTCAGTTCTGGACATGTTCTGAGTACAGATGGTCCATATTTTGGTGTACCATATTTATCAAAGTTTTATTAAAAGTCTAAGCTGAAGTCATCGAGCACTTCGTCACTGACCTGAACTTGGATATCAGTCTAGGTCTCAGAAAATTAATTTATTAACAAACTTACACGCTACTAATTCTATATTACCTTAAAAATGCCTTGGTGCAGAACAGTTCTGGTGTCATCTACACCATAAATTAGAGTTGTGTTATAACTAGGTTCAAGTATAACCGTATTGTGACCAGATGTCTTGACTCAGTTATAATTGAAGTGTAGGAAAAGCCTCAGTTTCTCAGCCTTCCCTTAGTTGCCATATTCCTGGTTGAAATGCTGAGTTCCTGGTTCTTAAATGGTTTTGACAACGTATGTAATTCAGTCACTGTGAGGAACTGAAAATTTGCCTTTAGGTTATTCACATCACTTGTTGAAATGTTACATGTTTTATGAATGTTATTACTTAAAAATTTGATTTGCAGAGTGAAATGCAATGTGCTAAGGTTACGGTTGGGTAATAAATAATCACCTGACAACTATTAATGAAACGTACTGTTTTTATGATAATTTGATTCATCTGCAATCACTGGCAGAGACCTGAAAACTGCTCCACTTCCCCCTTCATAAGTATGAACTATCAGCCAAGTCTCAGTTAAATATCAGTCAGTGACCAAAATTAAAAACACGAGCTAACGAGTAGGAATTATTCAGCTAAAACCTCCATGGCTTGACCATTTGGATCATGCAGTCAGAATGCCAGAAGAGGTTTGATCTCTTCCTCTACACAAGAAGACACAGATCAGGTATATTACTTCAATGTGTGTCGCACTAAATGAATAGCACTGCCTTATTTACTCAAATCTAAGATGTCCCCCTAATTATATTCCAAATATAGTAAAATGTATACATTTGTCATAATTTTACAGGAGTAGGCTCTAAGCATCAAATAGCTGTCTTGAATTCAACCCCTCCTCCCCCGCCATGCTGTTTTAGCAGGGAAAGCAGTGGCTTGGGGGTTAGACGCTAGCCTTTCCACCCCCCACCCCTGCCACTTCGTATGCAGATCTAAGATGAGAGGCCTGTGGATACATTTTGATTTTTGTTTTTTAATGCCTGTCCTTTCTTTCAGATAGGAATATGAACATTCTGCAGTACTGTCCCATCTCGGACTCGTGGACCAACTTTGAAGTGTGCGAAGTCCATGTTCGCAAACAGCAGATGCTCTCTGTTGAGGAAACCATATACTTGGTAGGAGGTTGTATTCATGAACTGGGACCAAATCAAAAATCCAGCCAAAGTGAAGACATGTTAACGGTGCAGTCTTACAACATTGCCACCAGAGAATGGCTCTGCCTCAAGGAAAACACATCAAAATCAGGTCTTAACTTGACTTGTACTCTCCATAATGATGGGATCTACATCATGAGCAGAGACATTACTTTCTCCACAAGCTTGGAGCACCGTGTTTTTCTTAAGTATAATATATTTACAGACAGTTGGGAGTCACTTAGACGCTTTCCAGCCTTTGGGCAAAATATGTTGATCTGCTCTATGTATTTTCCCAATGTGATAGAAGTGTAATTACATCAAGATTGTGTCAGTTTTTCAGGGGGAGGGGTTTGATTCCTTACCCATTTGTGGAACAACTATTGCTCTAAATCATTACCATTTACAAATGAAACATGGTTGCATAGCCTGGGCATAAAATACTGGTTCTGTTTAGTGCGAAAGGCTTCCAAGGTCTTGCAGGATTTCAGTTTAAAAGAATTTTAAAATATAAAGAGTTTGACAGTGTTTGGCACCTGAACACACAGATTCATAGCTGTAGGGTTGAAAGGGACCTTGTAGATCTTCTAGTCCAACTTCCTGCCATGGGCAGGAGAGAAAACTGGGCTCAAATGACACCAGCCAGGTAAACGTTGAGCCTCCTCTTGAAGACCCCCAGGGTAGGAGCCATCACCACTTCCCTTGGAAGTTGGTTCCAGATCCTAGCCGCCCTGGTTGTGAAGTTGTGCCTCCTGATGTCTAGTCTAAACCTACTCTCTAGCAACTTATGGCTGTTATTCCTTGTTACTCCACGAGGCGCTCGGGGGAACAAGGGCTCTTCCAAACCCCACTGGTCCCCCTTAGTAAATTTATAGACGGCCACCAGGTCCCCCTCAGCCTTCTCTTGTGAAGACTGAACTGGTTAAGGCCCGTAGCCTGTCCTCATGGGGTCCCTGGGTCATGCAAGCAGCTCTCCTTTGGACCTTCTCAATACTGTCCACGTCCCTCCTGAAGTGCAGGCCCTAGAACTGGGCGCAGTACTCCTGCTGCGGCCTGACAAATGTTGCATAGAGGGGGAGGATCACCTCCTTGGCTCTGCTTGTGTCGGCCCAAGGACCGAGCCCTGGGGAACTCCACTGCACACTTCCCTCCAGGTCGAAAATGACCCATCCACCACCATTCTTTGAGTGCGACCCCTCAGCCAATTTGCAATCCATCTGACTGTAGGCATCAATACTGCAGTCACCTAGCTTTTTAATGAGAATGGGGTGGGAGACAGTGTCAAAAGCCTTCCTGAAGTCCAGAAAGACTATGTCCACTGCGACACCTGTGTCCAGTGATTTTTGTGACCTGATCATAGAAGGCAGTCGGGTTCATCTGACAGGACCTGCCCCAGTGAATCCATGCTGATTGCCCTTGAGTATCATCCCTGCTGCTGGTCCATCACAGATGTGCTCCTTGATAAAGAGCTTCCCAGGATTGAAGTAAGACTAGTGGATCTATAGTAGCCTGGGTCCTCCCTCTTTCCATTTTTAAGATGGGGACCACGTTGGCCCTCTTCCAGGCATCCGGCACCTGGCCAGAGCACCACAAGTGCTTGTAAAGCCATACCAGGGGCCCCGTGATAACCCCTGCCAATTCCCTCCACAGCCTGAGGTAGAGAGCATCTGGACCTGCTGATTTGAACATGTCCAGCCCCTCCAGAAATTCTCTAACCCGGTCCCCCTGAACTTAGTCTTGGCAGAGTTTCTCCCGAGTCCGTCTTGAATCTTGGTAGGGAAGTCCCGGTCCCTGCACAAGAAAACAGACTAGAAAACACAAAGGCATTGCATCGATATGTCTATATAAGAACCCCAATGTGAAAGCTCATTGGTCTAGTTTTATACCCTCTTTCACTGAAATTCTTAGGGTAAACCAGCTGCACATGGTCAAAGCGAAGTTAGGTTTAAGATTATTTCTTTTAATAATCTGAAAGGCATCAAAGGTAAGGAATTCTTTTTAAATGCAGCTTTTATTCTGCAGTGCCCTGTGACATGCACAAATCATTTGTCCTCTAGCATTATTATCTCTCGTACAATTGTGAGAGAGGGGATTTTTGAGGTTCCAAATGACAGCAGGGCACCAAGTGTAAATTTGGAAATCTTGTTCATTGTTTCTAATGAAACACTTTTGCAGGAGCTGGGAGAACTTGTGTGAAGATTTAAGACTGCTGCCTGGATATCAGTTTACATTAAAGGAACATACTTTTTCGCTTGGCATTTAAAAACAATGTTGCTAGAGGCAACAGTAAATTCCAAATGGGAGGAGCCTGTTAATTGGTTGAAGGGTTTTTAAAAAATATATGTTTTATTTCTTTAGTTTTCTAATATCCAGATGATCTAAGGTTACATGAGAGATACTGGAGACCGAGTCTTGGTGGCAGGCTGCCTGGCAGTGAAGTGCACAGAAATCCTCCTCGGTAAAGCAATCGTGTTCTCTGTTAAGCCAACCACTCCTGCCGAGGTCCAGGGCAGTTTGAGTGGAGGAATGTAAATGAACATTCAGAGTAGTTTTGCCTGCATCTTAGTCCTTTTTTCTTCCACCAGTTGGGGTACCATGGATTACTCCAGCCTGTGGCCTATAATAAGCTATTTACTTACTCAGAGAAAATGGGCAGGCAGGACTGAGACAGTTCATGTCTGTTTGTGAGGATTGGTGCACAGCTAATCTTTTCCTTTCTTCCCAAATCTCTCTAACTGCTGGAGATAATCTTTAGTATGAAGGGGCTCTCATTTCTCTATAGATAATGGATCCATAAGAGTCTGTTTACTGTATCTCTTGGGAGAGTCTGACATACTTTACTGAAAAAGGGTTGAGTAGTCTTGAATCTGACACCACTGCTTTTAGGGAAGACCCAGCTTACTTCAAGAGCTTTGTAGGCATCTACAGAACTCAGGCCACAACCTTCTTCCATGCTGCAGGTACTGGTTCCATATTCAAGTGTTTAGAAGGGCATCAGAAGATGGAGTTTAAGATTTTTTCCTTGCAGTGAATCGATATAAGCCTGTTTTTGGTGTGGAGAATATTTGCCTGCAAGTCTTAAGCCCTGCCAAAAATTAAGGGACAAATTTGTAAGTACTCATTGTCGTGGGGCACCTCGCTGCCCTGCTCCTAGAGGGTGGAAGCTGCTGGGGAAAGCCCTAGCAGTTTGATAAGGAGCACAGCTGCGGGTTGCCAGGGCGGCTGCAGGCAGCAAATTGGCTCACACCTGACGGCGGTCAGCTGGTGATAAGGGGCAGGGCCTAGCTCTTAAAGCTCAGAGCTAAGGCCAGACTAGCAGTTCCTTGCCAGCAGCCAGAAGGGCAGGAGCTCATGGAGCTAGGATGTGATTACCACTTGAACAGACTGAAGGATGGTGGCTCCAGGTCATGGGAGCAATGTTGTTATAGTCAGGTGGCCTTAAGTTAAGTTATAGCCAAGAAGCTTGTGTTTGTTTTGTTAGTGTTTGGACACCGGTGGTTTGAGTGAGGCTATTAGGGGTTGGAGGAGGCCTCATAGCATGGGATGCAGAGACCCTGGTCCCAGAGAAGGGGCAACTTTGACAAGTCCTAGCACGGGCGTAGCAAGCCCTAGAGAGGGGCAACATTTGAGAAGCCCCAGCGGGGGTGCTGCAAGCCCTGGGAGAGGGCCATGCAATTGAGGAGCCCAAGGTGGGCCAGGACCAGGAAGCCCAGAGTGGGCACAGCAAGCCCCAGAGAGGGGGCAGTCTTACGAGGAAGCCCTGGTGCGGGTATGGAGAGCCCCAGAGAAGGGGAACTACGGGAAGCCCAGGGTGCGTGGCGAGCCCTGATAGAAGGCTAGTGCTGCGATAGACCTCAGAGGAGGGCAGGGTGATGCGGTGGTCCTCGGTAAAAGGGGACAGACTGCGGTGAGCCCGGAAGAGAGAGGGCAGCAGAGCGGTGGGCCTGAAAGACCAGAGGCTCGATACAAAGTTCCAGCGTGGGCAAGGGTCCATGAGAG
>JAGPOW010001296.1:14044580-14070810 GCA_030014935.1 Caiman crocodilus | reverse complement strand
TTCAGAGAAGGCCCAGAGCGGGTGAGTGTGTGGAGGACCCGAGAGAGCGGGCGACTATAGAGAGGAGGCCTAAGAGAGCGGGCAAGTTTCATTGTGACAAATCAACGTCCATTCCCATCTGCGAGGCTTGGGGCATGGTATTAGGGGTTGGTCGGAACCATGCATAGCCTATAAGGCTAGGGTGCCTGGGGACCACCCATTATACAGGGAGACCCCGGAGAGTCCAGGGAACCACGGGGAAGGAGGTCCCTCCTAGCCATGCCCAAAGAGGTGTAAGGCAGTCTCCCAACCTTACTGAACGTCAAAGATGTGGCGGGAGAGAATAAGAGGGTGCCCTTGGGCCGGACTTGACGCAGTGAACGGGACCTCAGGGAGATCACGGCCCTCCTGTAGGACCCTACCGTGACACTCATTCTAGTGCCTGTTGCCTACTTGTGTGTACACACATTGTGAGTACAGTTGTGTCCAGTTGCATCCATTTATGCTGTGGAAAATATGCCCCATTAAGCAGCTGTCTTGAATATGAGCATCAGACTAAGTTACACTGACTGCCACGTAGAAATTATGTGAAAGTCAACTGGTTTCTATCCTACTTTTAAAATGCCTAGTTTCAGGAGTGTTTTAGGATACATATAAACAGTAGGCCATTATCGTATGATAAATTTTTGCCTAGTCATATGGGTATTATTTTGTTACTTGTTTTCTTTCTTTTCAACACTAGATCTACTAGATCCAGCTTCATTTTAATGGCACCCCAGGCCACAAACGGAGCAATATATGTAGACATCTCTTCACAGTTGAGTGACAAATCTACCTGCTGTCACCTGGTGACATGAATTAACCGCAAAAATGTACCCATTGCCCAAAGTCATAATTCTGAATGACATCTTTCACATCTGGTGATCCTTAATCATCAGACTGTAACCCAAGCCGGGATTTTTAGAGCTGTGCTCTGCATGTTTTTGGTTTTTTGGAGTGTGGGTGGGGCAGTACTTTGTTCTTTTCAGTATAGCTTATCTTATATTAAAGACAGTGTTAATGTATGCTGTCTTCATTAAATGAAAAAAACTCTCTCCTTAGGACTTAGTTTCACTTTTCTATGATCAAATTACTGTGTGTGTAGGTCTAGACCAGTGATGCTCATAGTTTTGGCTCCAGAGGTCTTGCACCACCCTGGCTTGGCCACCAGGGGCCAGGATCAGGCCCTGCTTCACTTTGCATACTAGGGCTGTGTGAAACAGAAGTGTTCCATTTTGACCAGTGTTTCATCAGAACAGTGTTTTGTTTCGGCTTTTGTTTTGAGTTGAAATGGCTGTTTTGTTTCATTCCGTTGAAATGTTTTGCTGTTTCGGCCCTGTTTTGCCCATAGAATATCATGGGGGAGGTTGAAACAGTCTATAACTTTGTCATTTCTGGCCAAATTTGGATGAAACCTGCAGGAATGGTAGTCCCTTCTTGAAACTTGGCACACCTCATGCCCTCAAGATAGGTGCAGGGGAGTTCAGAGAAACTGCACCCCAAAGTCTGAGGAAAAACTCATGTCACCTGTATGTGTTAAGCCACAGCAGAGTCAAAACCACAAGGATGGTATCTGAGGTGCAGTTTCTCCAAACCCTGTGCACCTATCTCCTTGAAACTTGGCATGCTTTATGCCTTCAGAAAGGACTACCATTCCTACAAGTTCCATCCAAATCTGGCCAGAAAATGACTAAGTTATAGGCTGTTTCAACCTTCCCCATTATAGCCTGTGGGCGAAACATCAAAACAGTGTTGAACTAGCAAAAGGTTTTGACTTGCCTTGTTTTGTTTCGAGGCTGTATCAGTCATATCTGTTTTGTTTCGATTTTGCTGTTTCAACCTCGAAACAGGTCAAAACAGCATCAAAACAACTGGTGGCAAAATTTCACACAGCCCTATTGCATACCCAATCTAATGTGCAGCGCCACAGCCTGTGGAGCTCCACGCACATCTGTGCAGAGCCCCAGGGGCCAGATCTGTCCCATGGACCAGTTGAGCACCCTGGTCTAGAGCAGTGGTTCTTAACTTCTTTAAAATCAAGGCCCATCTCCATAACTTCTATGTATAACCCTCTGCAGATGTGGGCAGAGCGAGCCACTTCTTTTTTGTCTGCAGTAGTGGTGTTGCTGAACTGGGCTTTCAGGTCCCTTCCATCAGACTGAGCTGCAATGGAGTACCCACACCTATTGCAGCTTCTTCCTAGTACAACCCTGAATAGCATCTCCCAGAAACTGGCACAGCGAGGCAGTTTCAGGTTGCGGCAGGAGGATCTCTGCTTAAAAGGATCTCGCAATACCCTGGTTGAGAAACAGTGACCTTGAAGGCCAGCTGTACTGGTTTAGAAGGTAATGCTAGTTTGGACAACGGACACAAAATTTGGGGGATGGTGGCAATGTTGTCATCTAGATCTGGGACAGAAGTGCAATAAACCAATTTAGCCTAAATCAGTTAAGTCTGATACTACATCCATCCCGGTTTATCTTACTGGTTTTGGCCATTTTTAAAGCAATTTATGTGCCCTGAACTTTTCTTGTGTTACAAATTTGAACCAGTTTCTGATCACTTACACCAATTTATGTGTAATTTCTGTCATAGTTTCATAGTTGGTAGGGTTGGAAGGGATCCAAGTAGGTCTTGAAGTCCGACCCCCTGCCATGGGCAGGAAAGGATGCTGGGGTCAAACAACCCTGGCAAGGTGTCTCTCTAGCCTCCTTTGGAAGACCCCCAGGATAGGAGCAAGCACCACGTTCCTTGGAAGTTGGTTCCAGCTCCCAGCTGCCCTGACTGTGAAGTAGTGCCTCCAGATGTCTAGCCTGAATCTGCTCTGTCACTTATGCCATTATTCCTAGTTACTCCAGGTAGTGCTTGGGGGAACAGGGACTCTCCCGTTCCCCATTGGTCCCCCCTGGTAAGTTTATAGATGGCCACCAGATCCCCTCTCAGCCTTCTCTTGTGGAGGCTGAACAGGTTCAAGTCCCGTAACATCTCTTCATAGGGCTTGACCTGCTTCTCCTGATCATGCAAGTGGCCCTCCTTTGGACCCTCTCAATGCTGTCCACATCCCTTCTGAGCTGCAGTGCCTAGAACTGGACGCGGTACTCCAGCCGCGGCCTGGCAGGTGTCACATAGAGGGGGAGGATCACCTCCTTGCACCTGCTTGAGATGCATCTGTGGATTCATGACAAGGTGCAGTTAGCCTTCCTGACCGCGTCCCCACATTGTTGGCCCATGTTCATCTTGGAATCAATAGCGACTCCAAGATCCTTTTCTACCTCTGTGCTGATGAGAAGGAAGTTCCCCAGCCTATAGGTATGCTGCTGGTTCTTTCTCCCTAGGTGCAGTACCTTGCACTTGTCAGTATTGAATCCCATCTTATTCTCATCTGCCCACCCCTGTAACCTGTCCAGATCTAGTTGTAGCCTGTCTCTCCCATCTGCCGTGCCCACCTCTCCCCACATCTTGGTGTCATGTGCGAACTTGAACGAGGTGCTTTTCTCACCCCCTTGTCCAAGTTGCTGATGAAGTTGTTAAACAGTGTGGGCCCAAGGACCAAGCCCTGGGGGACCCCGTTGCCCATGTCCCTCCAGGTCGAAAATGTCCAGTCCACCACCACTCTCTGGGTACAGCCCTCTAGCCAATTTGTGACCCATCTAACTGTCTAGGCGTCAATGCCACAGTCACCTAATTTTTTATTGAGAATAGGGTGAGAGACGGTGTTGAAGGCCTTCCTAAAGTCCAGAAAGACCATGTCCACCACAACACCTGCATCCAAGGATTTTGTGACCTGGTCGTTGAAGGCAACCCTAGCCCTATAGTTGAAATCCTGGTAAGGGCAATGCTGTTATGTAATAATGCTATTGAGGATGGTATTGAAAAAGGATGAAATAACCATAGCCCAAGCCATTTTTTTCAGTAAGACACTCATAGTGGGTGACCCTCCATACCTTGGTGGAAAAACATTTTAATGATTGCCTTATGTCCATCTTATTTTCTTAACACAGCTTTAATATTGCACCTAAGGCACCATTTTGCAGATACTACCCATTTAGGTAAAGCAAACTGGCAAAAGGTCTCTTTTTAAAAGTAGGTAACAAACATGCTTCTAAATAAGCCCATGGAAATGTTGAATGATAGGAAACACACAATTACCTCTCTTGGAGGGTGAACCCATTTAATTAAAGGGACAACAGAACTTTCACCAAGCGACAGCAATATATACCTATTATAATGAGAGGCCTTGTGGTCCGACTGATTGAGCACCAGGCTGGGAATTCCTGAATCTTTAACCTGGTTCTGCTCTTGACTTACTGTGTGGGCTTGGAGAGGCTATGTGGCCTCTCTGTCTGCTTTCTGAAATGCAAAATATGGGTAGTAATAGTGGGAGATTGTGGCGGGAGGGCCTAATTCATTTATTAATGTTTCTGAAGCACTTTGTAAATATAAAAAAATTTGATTAGTTATCAATGATGCAGTTATTTAATTAATTATTAAAACTGTCTCAGGAGCTATTGGAACAGCTATCTTGGCCATCTTTTATTGTCTTTAACAGGTTTCCCAGGCTCCTTCGTGTGTCTTAAGTGATTTATCCTTTCCTTTGTCCATTCTTCCTCTGTTTACGGACTAGTTCGTTTCTTCACATAATCATCTTGACAGCTCGACCCATTGTTTTTTTACCTCTTTGTGCTCCCTGGTCACCATTTGTGTTCAGGATTGCTTCTTTCCCCTTGAATCTGAGTTGTGTAGATGGTAGCCATCTGTATTGCGTACCTAGATACAAATCTTCCACGTTCCTTTGTGAGCACTGTCATTGCCTCGTGGACTAGTTTGGCAATAGACTATAATGACTGAGTGAGTAAAAACCGACAGCTCAACAGAGGATGATTCTAAGTAGCTGAAACTGATGGAGCAATGGTGAACAAGTCCTGAAGGAGGGGTAAATGGAAAACTCTGGGAACTTTTAGCCCCTTTCCATATCATGGAAATGTTTTTTAAAAGTTCACTGGGGCATGGCAAAAGGTAAAGAGAGAGCAGACAGTTTATCTTTTTCTGGGCCCAGGCTATGGTAAACTAGAAGTTGGGTCATAGTAAATCTTGTGATTCTCCCTGTCAGTTTCCATGGGTATCCATTTCTGTCTTACCACTTCATGTTCTTTGGGCTGAATGTCTCTTTTCCCATTTTTGTGTGCTTAATTGCCTTGTTAGATCATTGTCTAGTCTGCTTTGCTTTTCCTCATTTCCTAACCATCCCCTTTTTATCCCATCTCATGCTTAGCAATAGCCAAGATGAAACAAGGAACAACTGGGAGAAGGTTGTTATTTCTGTTACTCTACTTCCAAGGAAAAAAATGGGTCGTATAAGAGTGAGTGTTAATTTTCTTTAATCCTCAGGCTAGTAAGAAATGGCATTGGTGGTATTCAGGTATTATGAGGAAACTGGTCTGTGTTGGTGTTGCGAGAAAGAAAGGAAGGCAGAGATAACAGAACTTGGAGCACTGTAAAAAGGAAGATTAATCATCCCTGTCTCCTGAGGGAGGTAGTTTTGCCTAATAAATGGTGTTAGTCCCGGGGCAGAACTTGGAGAGTTTTTACTGACGTTAGCAAAGTTCATGAATTGCTCTCAAGAATCCCTTTCTAAAGGTAGCAACCTAGTAGATTTTATTGATTTTGCACTTACAGAGATGACCAAAGGGTGGCTCCCAACACCCACTGTAAATTTTAACAGCAAGAACAAAAGCCCTAAGGTGGCAAGAGATATTAACGTTCTCTACAGACTGAATGTTTTTTGTCTCTTACATAGGTACCTGTGCAATTTTTTTCTACTTTTCCAAAAAAGGAGAGAGAAGATTGAACAAGAACCTTGGCCTTTGTGAGCCGAGGTGGATTGTTCTTTTGTGTCTTTAAAATTTGTATCCTAATTGCATATGGTATGTGTTTTGCTTTTTCTAGTAGACTTAGCACTACCAGTAAGACAGTGCAAATATGCTATCAGAATTACAAACTTTTCTTTGTACACTTTAATTTGCTTACAGCAGTCAGGAACACGGACACACTTTCTTGAATGTGAACTCTGCCTGTGAGAAAAATAGAAGTCACTCACTGCAACTCCTGCGTTCCTTTCTCTTGTTGCAGACGGACCAGGCGCTATGTTGTTCTGAAAGGGCTAATTCTGCAAGGTCGTGAGCACCTATAACTTCCATATGCTTCACTGGGAGAAATGATGCTTTGTTTTTTATACAGCATTGAAGCCCTAAATACTTCCCATTTGCCAACACTCTTAAACTTCTCCAAGGTGCAATAGTGTATGGACATGTAATCTGTCCTGTCTGTTCTATTTCAGTCCTGTTCTGTGACTTTTTGTGTTAATCTCTTGTTGACTTTCTGCTGACTGACGTTTTATGATATTTTTTTTAATGCTTGTGCCCAGTGATGATAGACATGTTCTAGAAAGCAGTATTTTTTTCAATAAATAAAGTGGACTATTCTCCACCAGTATTAGAACTTGAAGGGAGCTTGTGCACTAATCAGATCCTTTCTACCCACCTGTGCTTCTGATTGATCACAGTTAACCACTGACCATGTAATAACCTTTGATCAAACTGAACAGGTTGGTGAGATCCTGCTGTGATACTTCAGCTCCCATCATCATAATGCTCAAGGGTTGGGCACTTTTCTCCCTTCAGTTCCCAAATCCCTGCCAATGTCAGGTTTTCAATGCAAGGTTTATCCTTCTGGCACCTGCCTGTTTCCTTTCACACAGTATTTATTTCAGTTTTCAGCTCTTCCTGCTGAAACAGATCTGTGTATGTTATTCCCCTTATTCCAGCCCTTTTACTTAAGTGCTAGCCATGTGAAAAAGCATTATTGCAGAGATCTGATAGGGTTTCAGTGGCTTAAGTTGAAATGAGCTTACCATTATAGTGTGGATCTTTCCCTTTCCCTTCATTCTCCGTCAGCTATCTCTCCCAGCTTCTCCCAGCTTATAATTTGCATGTCATGTCTTAGCCCCAAATCACAATTTATCTGGGGGCTTCAGTAAAATTTAGAGAAATTGAGTTTTAAAATGTTCTTATTAAAAATGACCAACAACTTTTCTACCTTTTCAATATTCACATTTTTAAAATGATGAGGATGTTGAATTGCACGTTGGCTTTATTTGCTTGGTCATAAAGTGTCATTGAGAGCTGAGTCCTGCTACCTTTACTGAGGTTGAGGTAATTCTTACTCCAGGTGTAGCTATATTGAAGTTAATACATGTGATACTACTCTGTGTCAAGGTAACTGTATCAGTTCCTTAGCATTTGGTTGCGTGAGGAGCTGAGTGGGGAAGATGAAGGATATAGAGTCACATTACTTAATGTGCTTTGGCACTGCAGTCGTTTCAAAATCTTTGCTGCACATTTCAACGGCAGAAAGGTAACAGCTGAAATGTAAATTAGGGGGAGGAGTTGAAGGGATCTCACTTTCCAGGCAGCTGTTCCTTTTTAATAATGTCTTTTGCTTAAGAATATTAAGTTCATGTTTCATGATGTGTGATACTGTGTTGCAGTTCCAGTAGTCGTGGAGGGAAATTCTGTCCCGTACAGGTAGGGCTTTGACTGACTGCATTTACTCTACAGGCCAGAGCTGTGTCACAGATGAGAGTGTGTATTTTGTGGTTGTAAATTCAGTCTATGATAACCACTGTGAAGCCCACAGAACCTAGGTTTTGGGAGGTAGGGGGTCAGAAGGGAGTCAGAAAACAGATGCTAAACCACAGCAATTCTCCACCCTGTCGGCATAAACTGCATTCAAATGCAGCCACAGAATCTGGTATACAAGTCCCTGCAATTCATGGATTGACATTAGTTTCTTTAATGTTATATGTATAAGTATTGCCTTCCAATGACATGTGCATCTATGAAGAATGAGATAGGAGGAAGAGCTGCAAAAACCCTGTTGTATCCATGATGGCAAAAACGCTAAGGTATGTTGGGAGATTTTTTGGGTTGGATTCGTGCTTTACAAGTTCTGATATTCATAGGACCGGACTCAGAGCTCTTTGATATCAATGAAAAGGCTACCACTGTCTTCCATCAGCTATGGATATTGCCCGTACTACAGTGCATTTAGAATCTAAAGCAATGCCTTCGGGGGAGGCACAGACCCTCAAGTCTTTTGTTGCCGTGTTGTTTTTGTAGTTTCTCTGTGTTAAAATTTCAAGCAAAAATGTTCCAGTCTGGCCCACTGCCACAACCATGGCTTCTCCCCACTGCCTAGCCGCAGTTCAGGATAACCTCACCATTGCCTAGCTGCTCTGAAGTGTTCACAAAGCCTCCTCACCACCCAGCCCTGCCCTGTGCAAAAGCCCCCAGCTCCGCGGACCAGATTCAGAGGCTCTGTGAGCTACACTTTGCTGATCGCTGACATAAAAAATACTTAACCTGGTTCATGCCATAACTAGGCAAATAGGTGGGGGGGGGTTTCAGTTTTGCTCTTGAATTAAAACAATGAAAAAGTTTCTGTTCTGCCTGAATGAATAGCTATAAAATAGCTATTAATTAGTTATTAGCTATTCAATAGCTATTACACGAAAAGTGGAACAGCTTTAACTCACTGAGAGCTCCCCACTCCAGAGTACTTGTAGCTGCATGGCCAGGGCAAATTCCAACTTGTGGGTTCAGATCTTCTTAGGCAGAGGAGGGAACTAATTATGGGTCTCCCAGGCCTTGGAGGGGGGTAGCATGGCCAATACCACCTCTAGGTCATCCTCAGTTTTGTGCACCTATCCGTGATTGGTTGGGTTGTTTTTTTTCCAAGCCAAAGATGTTTGGACAAACAAAACAGCAGCCTTAAGCAAGCAAACTATTTTTGTGTTTTGAGAAATAAAGTAAAAACTTAGGCAGAAGGGTAGCAAAATAGCATTTTTATAGTTTACGTTTCCTACATTGTCATTCTTTTAATATTTTTTCTGAATCTCTCCCCTGCCTGAATCTAAACCACTCAAATTAATAAATTCTTGATAATGCTTTGTTCTGTCTGCTATTTTTAATGAAGTCCATGAAATAAAAGTCTCACTTTCTCTGTGTCTCAGCTCAGTATATTCCCATGTGCCCGTGAGAATTGAGATATCAGCTTTATTGGCCTCTTGATTTCAAGACTACTTGTAAAATATGATTAGGAGTTTGAAAAGTATGTAGTTTGACCAGCTTAGCTGCATGCTATAGGGAGCCCTCCTTCTTCCCCATTTCACCCTCCCTCCATGCACAGGGTAGAGTGTGGTCATGCCTCTTTTTCCCTCGTGATCTTTTAACTCATCTGTCCACTCTCCAGCACCTTCCAGTTGAAGTGATCTACAGCACCAGTTAGGCGACATGAAAGATTCAAAAACTTGGCAGGCTTCTCATTGCTCTTTAGAAGAGTTTGGAAAAAGCTAACTCCTCTATCTCAAGCCTAAGTTACGTTGGCAGTCAGACGAGATGCATATCTTTTCTCTGGCCCATCTCTCCATTGGATGGCTTTGATAGGGAACAGTCCCTAGCCAGCCACCAGCTGAGTAAAGCTCCTCCCTTCAAGCACTTCCCTTAATCTTGACACTCGTGTTGGGTATCATGGAATAGGGTGGCTTAGCAGCCCATTATCTCTGCCCTAAATTGTATGTATTTTATAATAGGAGATTTCACTTTAGCTTCAGTAGAAGCAGAGGTAAGAGCTGAGTTCTTCAAAAATTCACCCCAAACATAAGCCGTTAGCACAATGGTAGTAGCATTTGCAATTTACAGCTATACCCAGGATCAAAGGTGGGTCATAATTACGACTCATAACTATGAGTTACCGTTGATCATGGGTATAACTGTAAATTGTATCCGACTGGTAGGTTTCGTGGCAATGTAGTATGGCTACTCATGGCATGTTAGCACCAATAAAATACCACTATGTTGCAAACTCCACAGCTAGGAGACTCTAAGGCTCCTCAAAACCCTACCCTCCACATACTCTTGCTTAAGTGCATGTGTTGAAGGTCTTGGTGTAATGGTCACACAGACTTAGTGCATACACCATGATCCAGAGGGCCGATGGTTGCCAAGAAGTAGCATTTGGGCTTGGGGAAAGGAGTAGCTTTATTTCTAGGAGAAAGTACTACACACTTTCTGTCTCAAAAAAATAATCTGAGAGCAATATAAGAAGCTATATTTCGGTTGATAAGCAATTGTACAAGGCATTGTGTCTGTCACAAAATGTATAGATTCTTGCGTGGTAGCAGGTGGGGTAAAATATGCATATGTAGCCTTAAAAATGAGGGCCACCGTTCTCCAATTGGATTTGGAGTGCCTTAGTTTTGGGGTACCCAACTGTGCAAAGGGTATGTGCTCAGTACTTCTGAAAGTTTAGTCTTTGAAGGTCTCACTCACTAAATGAGCACGTAAAAACAGGCTCCAAAATGTGTTGTTTTCGGTAAGTAGGCTTCTCCCAAAAATATTACCTCATGGGAAGTACTGAGACAGAAACCTCCTGAAATGTCAAAGTACAGTTTTACCATCTGTGGACTTCACAGATTTTATATAATATATCTTAGATAAGGGTTTTAAAAATGCCTTGTGTAATTCCCATTACACACTCTTGAATGGGTAGCAGTAAATATATTATCTGACATAGGGAAATCTCCCAAAATTGATTTAGTTAAGTATTAAGTGGAGCAATAAAGAGTGACGGCAGAGCATGTGCAACAGGGAAATGCAGACAGAGAAATAGAAATGGCTGGAAATGAAAAGATCTTATCTTTGCAAAAAAGCAAACAACCTTTGTTTTTTTCTCTTTTCAACTTCCTTGAGCATTCTGGGGGAAGCCACTGGCATTCTTTCTCTTGCTGCTGGTAATTTTTGGAATAAAAAAATGCAGGGTCAGAGCCCTGTGTTCTTTCCATTTTCTACTTCCCTGTGCTACAGAAAGCCTTCTGTGGGCATTAAGACTTAAGAACACTTCATCACGTTTCCTGGCGTTATTTCTTTTAAACTGCTAGCTGGAAGTGCAACCTACACCTGTGTTGGAAGGAACAATCTATATTCTTTGGACCAAAATCTTCAGTTTTTATTGACCACCCTACACATTAGTCATCCTGTCCAGAGCATGCAGTTGTCCTTCTGTATTGATGCTTGCATACCTAGATCCTTGCATGGGAAAAATAAAATTGTAGTTACACAATTGTGAAATTCCCTGTTTTCAGCTACTGGGATTTCAAGAAAACCTGCATGTTGTTAAAAAAAAACAAATCCCAAAATGTAAGAACTAAGGGTGCTGACAAAAGTGATGCTTTGTTGCATGATCAGCCACTGAAAGCACTCTACAGTCATGCACTGACAGAAGTGCACAGCTGCAGAGCGCTTTTAAAAGTGCCCGGCCGTGCAACAGATTAACTCCTGTTACAGGAGGGTTCAGATAAAGGCGCTCCAAGGTGGAGGACCTTCATTAACATCTGTCAGTGTGTTGGGAGCAGGGCTGGGCTGATATATCCCATCCCCAGTGTTGTCTTTAGGATCGGAGGGGGGAAAAGGAAGGGGAGGGATTTCTGTTTAGGGGTTGCCCAGCCTGCGCTGGAGGATGGGGCGGGTGGATTGGTGGCCTCTTGAAGTGTGAGGCTCCAATCCATCTGACCCCCTGCCGTCCAGCACAGCCTGAGCAAATCCGAAAAGGAAGCTCCCTCCTTTGCCGTTTTCTCCCCTTACACCCTGAGGCAGCATTGGAGCTGGGAGAGGGGTGGGTCAGGGCTAGGGGAAGAGGCTGCACACACACAGCCTCTCCTGCCTGATCAGCTCCAAAGTGGAGCTCCACCCTCCACTGTCTTCATCCAACAGTGAACATTTGTTGGGTCAAGAAGCTTTGCAGAAAGCGCCGTGAGTTAGACTGAGAAGCTGCAGGTCTGTCGGTACCTAACAGTAATGCAGTGTTAAGAATGTAGGATGAAACACTCCAAACATTTGCATGGTGATTTTGTGCATGCAGACAGTTAGTTCGTCTTCTGGATCAATTAAAGAAGTCATGGTTGCCATGAGAAACAGAATGGTTTCAGGTAGATTCTGGCTCAGCTACATTCTGGAGCCAGTATTAAGGATTGGATATGGGGCAAGGTAGTGGAAATTATTCCTTTGTCATAGAGCAATCGCTGCCTGCTCTGATTCACCTTTTCTGGGATGAAGTATTTGCTTTGTCATTCTGCCTCCTCTTCACTGGATTTGCCCTCACAATTCACCAGGATGTATAACTGAGGTGGCTGGGCATGCCTAGGTCAGAAGTCTTGCACTGAATCTGATGGCTTTGCAGCATACAATATTTTTTAAGTTGTAAAAAGTGGCTATGAGGATGGTAAAGAGATGCTTTCTCTTCTCCAGTTTGTTTAAGTGTCACACAGTGGGCCTGTTCCAGATGGTTGACAGCTTAATGAGTCCCTGCTGTCTCAAGTGGCTTAGATAGAGTTGAGTTTGTCTGGTGTATTAAGAATTTTCACGTTCCTCTGAAGAAGAGGGAGAGAAGGCAGAGGGGTAGCCCTCTGTCAGGGAGCAGTACATCTCTCTGGAAGCTGACATTGGCTCCAAAGATAAGCACCTTGAAACCCTCCAAGTCAAGCTTTGGGTGTAGGCGGAGGGGCAAGGGTGGGAAGGGGGCGAAGTGAAAGAAACCTAACTGTGGGCATTTACTACAGGCCACCAAACCAAGGGGAAGAGCTTGATTTGGAGTTCTCATAACTGACAGAGGCTGCGCATCCATGGGACTTGGTTTTCATGGGCAACTTCAATTACACGGTCATAGACTGGGAGGAACACTCGGCTAAGTCATGTAGCTTCTTAACTACAATCGAGGAGCTCTTTCTGACCCAGGAAGTGCAAGGATGAACCAGAGGTACTGCTTTCCTAGACTTGATCTTGGCCAGAGGAGATGATCTGGTGTGCGACCTTGAACTCATCAGGTTCACTGTACACCGCAAGGTTAACATATCAGCCAGCAAGATTGAAGTCCTGGACTTCAGAAATGCAGACTTCAACAGGCTCAGGGCACTAGTAGGGGAGGCGATGCGGGACCAGGGACAGAAGGCAAATGGGGTGCACAAAGAGTGGTCATTCCTCAAGGACACAATCCTTGAAGTACAAAAGAAAACCATTCCCATGAAGAGGAAAGGTAGCAGAAGGGCTGGCAAGCCCTCCTGGTTCAATAGGGACATTGCAGTCCTCTTGGAAAAAAAAAAAAAAAAGAAGTGTACACACAGTGGAAGCTAGGGACAGTTCTCAAGGAGGACTATACAACAGTGGTCTGCATTCGTAGGGAAATGGTTAGGAAAGTTAAGGTGGCAACTGAGTTTAAGTTAGCCAAGGGAGTTGAGGATAATAAGAAGTCCTTCTTTAGGTATGTAGGGAGCAGAAGAAAAACAAATGGAAGCGTGGGGCCCTTGCTTAACACAGCTAGTAACGGACACTCGGGGGGGGGGGCGGGAACTGAACTCCTGAATGCCCCCTTTGCTTCGGTATTTTACTGGACCAAGGGAAAAGATGAGCAAGATAAGGATTGCAGGAAACATGGGGGGGAATGATAGCCTTCCCACTGTGGATGTTGAGGTAGTGCAAAACTAACTAGAAAAGCTAGACATTTGTAAGTCAGCAGGACTAGTTGGACTTCACCCAACAGTGTTGATGGAGTTGAGTGAGGTTGTTGCAGAACCTCCAGCAAAACTCTTTCGGAAATTGTGGCGCACAGGGGAGACCCCTGAGGATTGGAAGAGGGCCAACATTGTACCCATCTTCAAGAAAGGGAAGAAGGAGGACCTGGGCAACAATGGGCCAGTCAGCCTGACCGCCATCCCAGGGAAAATCCTGGAAAAACTCATTAAAGAATCTGTATGCGATACCCTCAATGAGGGTAAGATTCTGAATGACAGCCAGCATGACTTCATCGTGGGTAGGTCTTGTCTTACCAATCTCTATCTCCTTCTATGAATAGGTCTCTCACCACCTGGACATAAGAGAGAAGGCCGACATTATATACCTAGACTTTCAGAAGGCTTTTGAAAGCCTTGTGGAAAAAATAGAAGATTGTGGGCTTAACTGCTCAACAGTTCAATGGATGGGAAACGCTGCATGCCAGGACCAAGAAACTGGCTCTCATGAACGGACCTGTGTTGTCCTGGCGAGAAGTGGCCAGTGGTGTCCCTCAGGGGTCTGTGCTTGGACCGGTGCTTTTCAACATCTTTATCAATGATTTGGATGTGGAGATGAAAGCTCTCTGGCCACGTGTGAGGACAACACCAAGTTATGGGGGAGTGTGGCCCATGCCAGAAGACAAGTTGCAGATACAGGTGGACCTGGGCAGACCAGAACCAGATGAAGTTCAACACTCAGAAGTGTAAGGTGCTCCATTTGGGGGCAAACAATCCCCAACATACCTACCGACTCAGTGGCAACAATTTGACTTGCACCACGGCCAGAAGGGACCTAGGGATAGTGATCAACCATTGCATGAACATCAGCCAACAGTGTGAGTTGTATTCTCATGCAAAACTAAGGAAGAGTGATACTCCCGCTGTACTCCGCACTGGTGAGACTGTAGCTGGAGTACTGCATCCAATTCTGAGCACTGCACTTTAACAAGGATGTGGAAAAACTTGAGAGGGTTCAGAGGAGATCCAACCATAGGAACAGGGACTTCCAAGACAAGCCATACAAGGAGAGGCTGATGGACTTGGGCCTCTTCAGCCTACAGAAGAGAAGGCTAGGAGGGGACTTGGTAGCGGCTTACTGCTACATCAGGGGAGTGCATCAAGAATTCGGTGAGCAGCTGTTCACCAGGGCACCCCTGGGGAAGACCAGGAGCAATGGCTACAAACTCCTGGAAGGTTGCTTCAGGCTCAATTCCAGGAAAAACTCCTTCACAGTCAGGGTGTCTAGACTAGAATAAACTCCCTCCAGTGGTGGTGCAGTCACCTACCCTAGAAATCTTCAAAAGAAAACTGGACAGTCACTTGACCCCAGTTGTCTTTTCCTGCTTAGTCCAGGGGGACTGGACCCAATGATATACAAGATCCCTTCCTCTAACAATCTATGAATCTATGAAGGCTCAGATGGGGACTGACCCATCTGCCTTAATGGAAACAGAACGGTGGCCTGAGGAATGCTAATTTGTTTTCTTTCTGAGTTTCTGTTGGATTTGCTTGCTGTACTGGTGTCTTTTATCATGCTCTGTGACCTGGATTCAGGTCTCTTCAGGCTGGTGAAAAGTCTTCAGGAAAGCAGTGGTTCCATTGTTGGTTGAAATTGTATGTGTGCATGTAGACGAGGTGCTATAGAGATGTTCTCTGCAAAAATGTACAAAGTTTGCAAACCCTTAACTGTAAATAAAGTTTAGTTTAAAAGTTAAAAAGTAATAGAGTGCACACATGGGAGTATAACGGCTAGTTCCCAAATCCTTTTAATCCCTATTTTGTTTACCCTTGTTATGGCGGACTTAGAATGGCTGGTGGCTCACTCAGCCCTTTGCCCCTTCCCGTATAAAAAACCCCCCCAAAACTTTCTACACATGGAATGATTAAGATACCTTTTTCTTAGGATTCTAAGAATACTACTCCAGGTTAGATAGAATTACTAGCTAATTAGTAGCTAAACAATACATACACACTGGATGCACGTACACTTGCAACTAAGGCAAAGTGATAAACTCTGTAACACTTTGAGCCAGAGTACACTGCTTCTGTGCGCAATGTCTACACATGCAACTGAGACAGCAGCACTTAAGCCAGGGCAGAGCAGGCCTAGGTTGGCAGCAGGCTTAGAGGGTCAGCCCTGGCTTGTAGGTGGTGGCATTGGGTGGAGGAGGAGCTGGCTGAGGCACGAAAGTGTTGAAAGTGTGTAGCTGGGCAACAGCTAGGAGTCTGTCCCCCACCCAGTCACTGTCTACACATGCATTTCAAAGCAGTACATTTTCCCACCAACGATACTATCTTACAGCAGAGCTAGTTAGTTTACTGTGCCCAAATACTGGCACACTGTAGATGGTGATGTTTTTCTACAGAGCTAAGTAGTCAACTCTGCAGTAAAGCACATGTGTATATGAACCCACTGTGTACTATGCAAGTGTTTACACTGCCAAACTCCATTTTTGATGCAGATTCTCATGTATTTCAAATACCATTCAGATGCCATAATGTCTAACGGGACATCATTAAGTCTATATAGTATTAGCATTGCATTCTAGTAACTCATCTGTAATAAAGATCATAAAAATATTCCAGAATTTTAACTAACTGCTTTCACAATGCAAGGCATGCATTTCATAGATAGACAGATATGTTTTCTACAGTAAATGTGGAAATAATTACCTTGGATCCTGCAGCACAGGTTCTTTTAATAACCTAGGTATTGCTACCATTACATATCCGGCTTTTGCAATAATGGAGCCTCAATGGAAAGAGCTCATTATCTAGAATAAATATAGGTAATTTCGCACTTCTTTTTAAAATATAAGACTAAAACAAACAGACAGAAATAGGTTTATGTTTATTTTTCGTACATTCACCATCTTCCCCTCCCCTCCAACCCCCCCAACATGGTGGAGGCATCCTTTCTCATCTAGACCAGTGTTTTTCAACCTTTTAAGTAACAAGTACCCTCTAACTTTTGACAATTCTAATAAGAACCCCAACGCTCGATTTTCCAGGGGATTTTATAGTTACAGACTAACGTGTACCATATGTTGGAAGAAGGGCTCTGCATATAAGGCTGTGATATGACAGCTGTCTGATCCGGTGTGGATAGAGCTGCCACCTTTTACACCAGGGATGCAGAGCTCAAGTATGTACCTGGGCTAGAGAGGATGTTGGCCAAAGCTAGGAGGGCTGAATCCAGTGCCACGCAAAGTGCAGCACGCCAAATTATTACTGGGGATTTTAAAGTGCTGCGCACCAAATTTTTCCCACAGCTTTGAGAGGGGGAAGGGGCGAGAGAGAGAAGAAAAGAGGGCGTGAGAGCGTCTAGGGGTACCCGCGTACCTCCGCCTGTGTCTTGCGTACCGCCACGGGTACGTGTACCACAGGTTGATAAATATGATCTAGTCTATTCGGTAATATAGATAAATATGCTTTCCCACATAAGGAACCCTGGTCAAATTTGTATGGACACATATCCAAGCAGTTTCCATTTATGTCAATGCAATTGTACAGGATGTTAGAGTCTGGTATCTCTATCCCTTCACTGTGATGCATTGCCAAGGTGGTGTATATGAAAATTGCCAAATTGGTACTACCCATGTTTTGTCTATACCCTGGAGAAACCAATGAATCCTGCTCCATCCCTCCCCGTTTCTTTTTTTTTATTTTAAAGTAAGAATTCTGATTTGCTCTGTAATACAACAGTATCACATAAAATGCATCTTATTTTTTTCTGTTTAGCTTTTTGTGGATTGTACAATCTTCTGAGGGACTTCAGAGAAGGTCAGTCTTTGTCAACAAGCAGGGACCAACTCTGTTCTTTCCCCTAGTCAAAATACTGCAGTGAGATTAGAGACTACTGAAAAGACTATGCTGCACTTCGCTGTATCTTTATCAAGGGGCCATTGCAGTCCTGTGATAAAAGCAATTCATAAGACAAAATAACAACACACAAAAGTTACCCACAGCTCCACTTCAAGTTTATTCTCACTCCTGCCTCTGCCCCCAACACCTCTTGCATCTGATGCCATATGCTTCAAAGCAGTCCCGAGGGAGCAGGGGCAGAGCCGTGGGCTCTGGCACGTCTGGCTCTCCACAGGGGTTTTTTTTTAAGAAAGAAGTTTAATGCGTACCACCTGAAAGCAACCTTTTCCTACTTCAGAGATTTAAAAATGAGCACAAGGGTCTTTCAGGCATTGAAAGGGTTGGGGTGGGAGGTTGTAATTTTTTTTAATTAGTCTGTGATATTTTAAAAACTTAAGATAAAAGCTTTCATAGATTTGAAGAGGGGAGAGGAATAACACCATTTAGACCAGTGAATCTCAATTTTTGGTACCACAAAAATAGAAAAAGAATAAAGTTATGTATTTATGTCAAGCTTTTAGAAAAAGCAAATTATCCCATTTTCTTCCCAGGTTTTTAATAAATTTGATCTGTGCTCATGCAGTCACGTAAGCATACTTAGAAAGTGCTAGGATACTGCAGTGATGGACAGGATATAAGATTTGAGACAGATGTAGAATAGAAAAGACTTACTTTGATTTCCACTGTACACCTTTAGACAGTTAAAAGGATTTCTCAAACTCCCTACAGCACTGTATCATATTTTAAAGTAATTTGTGAATTGCAGAGCAGAATGTGATCACTGCTATTTAGCCTGAATCAGGACAAGTCATGTTCATGATGTCACTTTAATCAGTTCATCACAATTACAAATTCAAAAAAAAAAAAAACACCAACAGCATATTCAACAGAATAAACTACGAAAGGACAGAAAGTATTTGGTTGGGGGATTGTTATGGTTTGGCTGGAGTTTGAATTAAATAAACATTCAGCAACTCACCGAAAGTACTGAACTTTTTCCTACTGATTGGGATGCACAGGTGGTTCACGAGGGATCTGTTAAGCTGTGGACTTGAGGCTGTACTTTATTTCTTTGGAAACACAGCATCCTTTTGGCTTTACTAGTCTTGTATCGCTTGGACAATAAGACATACAGCACGGGATTGACGCATGGGTGAAGATACTGAAGTATATTACAGACGAAATAGAAAGTGTCCCAAACATAGCCATGATGGAAGAGTCTTAAGTAGATGCATAACTCCAGGATATACAGGGGAAGCCAGCATGCTGAGAAGGTAGCAGCTGCACAAAAGATCATTATTGAGGCTTTTCGGGTGTTTCTGGAACTCACCAAAGACATCATGGGACTTTTGTGCAAGAAGAGAGCGAGCCGGATATAGTTAAATGCAATTATCAAGATTGGGATCAAATAATATAAAATAAACTGGCTAAGAACAATCCAGTAGTGCTGCTGGTGGGGAGCTGGCAGGCAAAATGTGACATTTCTTCCAACTCTTGTTTCCGCTGTGGCATGGATTCGCAATGGCAGACTGATGATAACGCTCAATGCCCAAACCATAGTCAGCATAAATATTGTGGTAGTCCGCTTGGGAGCTCTGTAAGGACTCAAAATGATTCTGGCTCTAGTGACAGAGACAGCACACAAAGAATATATGCTAGCACCTACGGAGAAAGCCAGGCCAAACTGGAAAACCTTGCAGAATGTGTCTCCCAAAAACCAAGTGTACCAGACAACAGAAGCAAGAATGAAGGGCATCAGTATAAGGGTAAGCAGATCTGCAACAGCCATGCTCAGGAGAAGAATGTCCAACTGGCTTTTCTGCATTGACTGGTGTGTAGCAAAGAGTAAGAAAACCAATGCATTGGCACAAAATCCAATGGCCAAGATCAGTGCAAATGTGCAGGAAAATACTAAAACATAATTTATATACATTTTATAAAGGCAGTTGGAAGTTTCGCCTTTGAAGAAACAGGGAAAAAGTCCATCGTGTGCCCTGTACAATCCACAGGGAGAACTCCTTGATAATTCTTCCTTGACCTTTGCTCTTCGCTACCTTTTCTTCTTTCTGTCTCCAGTGAGCTTTATAGGCAGTTTGTAGAATTCCACCCGCTCTGGAGTTCAAGAAAAAAAGTAATGTTAAAAAATATCAACTGCTATCAAGGCAAGTTGCCAGAATTAGCCTTTAAAAGTTGTTTTTGGTACAGTTTTGCCTCTTAAGAGTTCAGATATCAATATTGCTCATTGCTTCTGCCCTTTCTGATTAGTACTTCTATATAGTACTCAACCTTATTTAAAAAAGAAGAGAAAAGAAAACGATATGCTGACTTTCCCTCGGATAATGCTTCCTTGAACAAACAGGGAAAGAAAGAAACCAAAGTCCAGCTCCTGGTAACAGGATGATGCTCTGATCCATGAGCTATATGTAATCATTCTGCACTTTATGCATGAATACTTCTTTCAATTCAGCAGCCCATAATGGACATTTAAACCAAATCCTTTCTGGTAAAGTGCCCTTGAGGGAAATTCGTCTGCCAATATTAAATAGCATGTACAGCATGCACTAAATATTATTAAGTCAAAGGTTAGGTCTGAAGGAAGATGGATAGGTGGCTAGTGCACCGAAGTCAAACTGGCAAGCATTGAGCAAGAAAGGTGAAAATTAAAATAGTCTAGTAGATCCCTATGGAAATTACCTGATGATGGGAAAGATTATGGGCAAAAATGGAGCAGCGGAGATCAGTTTCATATCACTGGTTGAGTTTGCTTTAAAACAGCTTGTTGTTTGTATGATCATAGGGCACCTATGGCACTTACTGTTCTCCAGTAGACTCCAGCCTCGTGTATCGGCATCCCTGCACCGAAAAATGGTGGTTGATTGAATGAGCTTTAGTTAAAGTGCCATTTTTCAGTGCAGGGATGCTGATACACATGAGGCTCTGGGCCCTTTAATTAGAGCAGCTCTCGGAGCCACTCTAGTAAAGCACCCCCTCCCCGCCCCCCAACACTGAGCATGTGCATAAACACCCATAGCGCCTAAAGTCCCCCTGCAGAATATTGGCTTCAGTTAAAAACTGTACAGTCAGCCCCAAAACACTGACACGCTAGATTAAGGCAAAGTGTGCATGAAATGCAAGGTTTGGAGAAAGCAAGGCTGGGTAAGAGTAGTACCTAGTAGTAGTTGTTTCATTTGTCAACATTTCCAGCATTAACCGGTCAGAAAAGTTTAGCTTCAAATGATGTCATTTGAATCTTCCTTGCCTTTACCACCCATTTGATTCTGATGTTATTCAAAAATTATCTCTAGTCTTTGATCGCTGCCTAGTTACTTTTGGAACCGACAGCCCCATCTATCCTGACACTGTTGTCAAGAGGGAGCAAATGATAAGGTCATCTGCAGAATTAGAATTAGAAATGAAGGAAGGAGGGGAGAAACAACAGTAACCAGAATGATGTGATCCAAAAGTCAAATACTATGCGACTTAAAATGTCATAAGTGGTTTTCTTGCATGTACTCTGAGTACCGTAGATTTCTAAAAGCATGTGGCATTTGTTTCTAGAACTGATGCTGCCCATCCATTAATATGGCCCCTAGTCCCTGTGGTTAGCAAGGCTTTTTAGGCACTCATGGCCTGATGGTTCAGGGGCAGAATTTCTTCTGTGTATTTTTCTGATTTTACTGAACAGGATACAACCCTGCCCTGAGGGTTTTGAAAAAGGAGAGGCCGGTTATATCTTAATGCTTGATATGTGCAAAGATGAGCCATAAAAAAGTTACCTTTTCATTAGGTATAGTCCAAAATAAAGTCATTCCTCTCCCCAAACTGCACCACTGTTTGAAATTACACCCTGATTCTCCAGCCTGCCGCCTGTGCCCTCGTCCTGGTATGACTTTCCGGGTGCAGGGGAGCTTATAGCCGCACACCAGTATGATGAGATCCTTTCCTTCCCTTCCACAAACCTGTCACGTGGAAGACGAATGTCCTGCCATTTCAGTTATCCTAGATCTTTGTATTACGTGCTCAGATTCCTGTTCTCCCTGATGTACTCAGGGGAGACCTTAAAGACCCTTGCACTGGGACTCCTACATGTAGAACCAGTTTGGAGTGGCAAGTAGTGTCCTCCATTTTGTCAGATGCTCATTTTCCAATCGCAGATTAAATTTATCCTTAGCCTACAGAGGCAGAGCTTGGTGTTTTTGGCAAGGAGCCTGTCTTGCGCCCCTTGACTGTAGTGATGCAATTGAGGGCCTTAAGCTGCTATGCCACCCACCATCTTGGCTTAATTAAACAGGATTATCCAAATGGCCTGGCTCAGAGTTTCTCTCATTTTCCACCTCCAGGTTTATGATTGCTCTTAAGGCAGTGCTGCCATCTACCCCACACATTTCCAGGTTTATTCCTGGTTGCAGTCGGTCTCACCAAGTAGGAAAGTATGAATTTGCAACCTTGTGGTTATTTTTATATAAGAATGTCTTAATACATGGTGGATGTTTGAGTCTAGCTTTCTATGTTTTTCAAATGGTGTCTGTATTTTGATTTTTAATTTGCTTCTGAGCAAGACTGTCTACAAACACTGGCCAAATCTAGCTATAAAGGACTCTCGGATCTGGAAGGGGTCCCTTGAGAAAGCACTTCAAGTCATTTATTCAGCATTGGCTGGGTTCACATTTGGCTTGAAGTCTGACAACTTTCCACCAGACCTGCAGCATAGTAAAGCACATCCTCTCTATGACAGCAGCAGAGCCAAGGAACTAGCAGGTTGCAGGAGTGAATGCTATAAAGCAGATGTTATTAGTGGGCTTCTCCAAGGGTGGGAGGTTGAGTACAGTAGCCTTATTACAGTCTCAGAGGTGGGCTATGAGATTGCCGTCTTATGAGCAAGCTGTGCCTACAGCCTTTGGCTCAGGGCAGCATCCTGAAAATTCCTGTGCTGAGCAGCACTTTTGCGCGATGTGTAAACTCTGTGCTAGATTTGAAAGGAAAGATTTTGATTAAAATCAGCATTTTAGAGCCTTCTCTTGGCAGCCATCATGGTGTTAAGGATGGACATAGTTGGAGACTCCTGGAGTAAAGAGGCTCAATGTGTGAATGTTTAAACCAGATTCTGTCCAGTTGCGATGGTGGTTTTTAAAGGGAAAAAAATACTGCTGTATATTTACACATAACGCCTGATTTTGCTCCTATTAAACCAATGGCAAAGCTCCCAATGACTTCCATGGGTGCCTGCCTCAAAATGTTTGAACAGTAAATATAGTCTTCTGGGTGGGAAACCAGGATAGAAATCTCTGACAGCTTGTTCTCCGTATTGCAAATGTCAAGATTTTTCAACACTAGGCTCAGAAATGTTAATTCGACTTTAAAACCCTTTTTAATTTCAAACACAGTAGATGGCCAAACCTCACTACTGTCACTCAGTGTAAGATGACAGCATCTACATAGGGCCCAGATTTACCTCAGTCCACTGCTTGTGTGTGTACATGTCTATATATAGTTTTACACAACTATACATTTGTAAAAAAAAAATAGCCCCACATAGATGCATACATTACACACACACACACACACACACACGTATCAGAGATGTTGAGTACTGTCATTATAAATAATAGCTTTTGCTCCTAGAGGACCATTTAACAAAACACCTCAGCATTTTTATGCTTTACTTACTTTGACGCTACAGGAAGCAATGTTTGAGTGCTAAGTTGAAGTCAAGGGTTTTAACCAGTAGTTAGAATTTCAAAGAGGAATAGAAAGTTTGTTCTTTTTTGGGGCAATCACGTTCTGAGTTAGGATGATGTTTAGCCCAGGACACTTTAATACCATGGCATGTAAAACAAGTAGAGGACTCAGTCAAAAGAGTAGTTTCAAAGGCTGATGAACACCTTAGAATGATGTTTAAGGTCTATAATACCTTTAACTTACAAAACAAGAAATCAAATTTTTACAAAGTGAAAATGTACAGGCTTTACTAGCATTTGTTGGGTGACCCTCCGTTAGGTAAAGCTATCTCTCTCACTTTTTCCTAAAAATCTGAGACAAAAGCCTCTTTACGCTGCATTCTTTAATTTGTATCCACAAAGGTTTAATAACTTTTTAATTCCATTAGCATCGAATTACATAATCTTATAAACCAGCACATTTTTGTTCTCTAAAATACTAGGTTTGTTGGTGCTGTATGTTCTCTTTCAGTCGTGTGAAGGGGTCTCGTGTCTCAAAGGCTGGGACATCTGCTGCAGGTTGGTTCTACCAGGTTTCCTACTTCCAGGTAACGAAACTATCTTCTCTATAAAACTCTTATCTAGTACAACCCTTGGTCTCACAGTGTTTTGTTTCTCTTGAATTTTTTGCCTAGAATCAAGGGAGATATTTGCTCAGAGAACACAATTAGCTCACCTGGCTTATTTTGGCTCTTGAGAAAGATGGGGGGAAAAAGGAAGATAACATATGCTCTCTGATCATCATGTTAGAGTGAGGAACATAGGATGCACCCTTTTCTCAGCAAATATCCTGAGTCCTCTTGTATAGTTTTCAGTCCCATTGATCCAGATAGTAATCCCTTGTGAAGCTAAGCAAGGTTTTGGTGCTTTAGGTGGAATACTGTAACTCCTGGAGACAGCTTGGAAAAAGCTAAGCGTCTTTGCTGAGTCTACCAGAAAATTGACAAAGCCTTGCAACTATGAAGCCTATCTTGGGTGGTATAAGTCAGTTCTATGGAGGCAGAAGCAGTGGAGCAGCTGCCTCTGTGGAAGGCAAAGTTTATCCAGGATCAGTGGGTGCCTGTATACATGTGGGGAGGCTGCCCCAACATGCTGTAATTACAACACATCAGAGCAGGCTCAATTAATCGAGTCTGCTGGATCATGATAATTAGCATGCTTCCAGCAGCCTCTACATCTTTTGGGTCGGTATCCTCACACTTCAAAATGGTGGCAGGAGTGCTTTAACTAAATCTCATTTGACGAGCTTTCGTTAGAGTGCCCACACCACCATTTTGGGGACACAGATACACGAGGCACCGTGGGCTTTTTAATTAGAGTGGCTTCTGAAGCGCATGTAAAAACACCTAGTGATATTAGCACTCAGTTGAATTTAGCTCATGGGTCTTTTGTCTTGCAAACTTTCTCCTAAAACAGCTGTTGCTAGTAATGCAAAGGGATGCAGACACATATTTTTGTATTGGTTTGTTGGTTCTGAGTTAGGGGGATCCTAAATTACTGTTCCCTGGTTCCAGATCCAGTGGGGAAAGGCTTCTTTTCTGTAAGGGCCTTTCTTGTTCTTGCTGTCTTTGACTTTATTGGGGGTCATTCCTTTGAACAGTCTCCAGTTGCTTTCTAGACATAGAATGCAAAAAGAGCATAGATATAGGCTATTACACTGATATTTTTATTTTAAAAGCTAAACACTGAGAGGAACGTAAAAGGGTATAAGCCTATTAAATATATGCCTCATGATAAGGTTGGTTCCTAGATAATCTAAAACAATCTTATTAGTGATTTTTGTGGGTGATATCTTTTATTGGACCACCTGAATGGTTGGGATAGACTTAGATGATCTAACTTTCAAGTTGGTCCAATACAAAAATTTTTGAGTCTCTCCATCCATCTGAAATAAATAAACTGGGTGCATCTTATGGTGAATGGCACTTCCAAACAAGCTTAGCAACCCAGGTTATCTCTGCTCTATGTGTGCAGTTGTTCCATTGACACGGTATTAGACTGAGAAATGGCAGCATGGGATGCTCCTTTGTGTTTTATTGCTGGCTGGCTTTGGGAGAGTTGCTGTACCTTGGAGTCTCCTCATGTGACAGGGATAATGAATCACCCCTCCATTACTAGTAAAATGCTCTGGGATCTAATGAGAAAAAGTGCAGCATTCAGCAAGGGTAAACATTTGTGTGATCTGTTGTCCTCTGTCATAGTATGAGGAGCCAGGATTTCGGTTAAGTGTTTTTAGCTAAATTCTCCCTGCTTCTGTCAACTGCAGAGTATTTTTAAATGATGTCTCATTAATACCTTCTTTATACTTGATTTGTTTTTGCCTTTCCATTATCTACATTTGACTAATATTAATAAAACAATGTGCGGATCTTTGGGGATAAAAGATGCAATGTGTTGCTGAAGTGTTATGTTGCTATTTTGTTATGTTTTAAAATTGACCAATCTTCCAGGCATTTTGTTCTGATTGTCGACAACTGGATATTGTTAAAAGAGTTGTGTAGCGTTATAAGAGCCACATGAATAACTGATTTTTCAGATTGCTGGCTAGGGCAAAAGATTGAAAAGGGAATTTTGTTTTGGGTCATGATTTGCTTCTGTTTCTTTAATGACTTTTTATTAAGCTTTGGTAACATTCTGATATTATAAAAGCCTAAGCCTGTCATCTGTCTGTCCATAACACTGTACTCGCACTCTGATTGACTGATGGAAACAGCCAATCAGAGTGCTCCAAGTGTGGGGGAGCGCTGCCATGATCCTGAAGCCGCGCCAAGGACTGGACAGAGGGTGGGAGAGCCGTGCCCCCCCCACCCCCCGCTCGCTGCAAGAGGCAGAACAGCAGCAGCATGGGGTGTCAGATGGTGGCACTCCATCCCAGCTCCCTCCCCTCCCCTTTCTGCCCCCTCCCCGTCTTTCTTGACGGGAAGTCGGCTAATTTGAAATAAAAACAGTGTTTCAAAATGAAAAAAAAAAA
>JAGPOW010001296.1:14028462-14043868 GCA_030014935.1 Caiman crocodilus | reverse complement strand
TTTTGGTAGCTGGAATAACGTGCACAGTCTCTATGCTTCTGTATATGTACAAAGGTTTAAGATTTACATTGCAAAGCCCTCACTGCTTCCATGAACTCTTTCCAGCATGTAGCTTTCTTGACAGTATCCACAAAATGGTAACAACGCTCCAAGCTCATCAGGGAACAGTAAAAAAACCTCCTGGGTAAATGCAATTGGATTAAAGTTTTGGATTATAATATATTTGCACTTGACAGATTTTCTAGTATCTTTTTTCACACTGGTGTTGATAACATAGCTTTTAGTGGCTTTTATAACCACATATGCAGCATGGAGCACAGTAAATAGATCATTAATTCCTTAAAAGTACAATTTAATGCAATGCTTCATGACAGGAAGTGAGCAGCACAGTAAAACCTTTACTGTTTGAAACCACACTTAATATTTTTATGGCACATTTGGCTTGACAAAATACTCTTTGTGACTCACCACTTCAAAGCAAAATCCTGGAGACCCATTAAAATTGTGGCTGCAACCCCTGTGCAAAACTGCATACAGTCTTGAGGTATTTTTAGATCTCTCTTTCAAGTAAGAAGAGTTCCATGCAGATTAATTAGAGAGCCATTCTCTGCAAAATGTTGTTTAATATGCCCATGTGTGAACAAACCCTGGGGGAGACTGATTTTATTTTTTGTCTTGATGTACCATGATTTACACTATATAAATAGTTCGTGGTCTTCCCTCTATCTTCCAAAAATGGTATCTCATCAGACAGCCACAAAAGGGAGCCCTTCATGTATCTTGACTATTGTAAGTTTAAGCCTGAGAAACATATCACAATGCTAATTTATGAAGGAGCTAGAAGCATGTTACTATTTTCTCCTTAATACTTTGAAAATATTTCCTCTGAACCCCCAGATTATAATTAATAGGACAATATGACCTAGAACAGTGGTTCTCTATTGTTTTAGATCCAAGGAACCCCTTGTTAAATTCAGAGCACCTCAGAAAATGCCAGCTCCTAGCTTTCATTCCTTTTTTGACTACCAAAAAATAATAGATCAATTCTTCTGCTGTAAAGAGCTCAGAAAGAGTGCAATGGGTCAAAATGTCTTTGATGCTATGGATTTCTGTTTGAAACCTCTGGGAGTGTCCAGATGAGCGTGCATGTGCAGTTTGTACCTCAAACCTGTTTGTGGCATCTCAAACCACACGCAGCTCATGTGCAACCATTTGCCATGCTACAGATTTGCAGTGCAGTACCAAAATTTGATTTTGGTATCAAAAAAACTGCAGCAAAGAAGTGGCATGGTGCAGCTCCAGGAGCATGTGCTGACACAACTGGAGGCTGAGTCCTTCAGGAAAACAGCAGTTGTCCCAAAGCAGGGCATTTTCCCCTGCACCAAACACCATGTGCAGGGGCATGCAGTAGCAAAAAGCAGCAGTACAGATTTGTGCTGCTGCCATTTTTGTCTCAACAAACACATGGCCCTGCATGTCGGGATGTGCCCCCGGGTTAATTTTGTGAATCATATGTAGTTGTTTGCACACCAAAGTGCACCCTTAAAATATTGCATGAAAATTACTGGTCTAGAATAATAAAAAACAGGCTTGGGAACTGAAAATACCCAAGTTCTAATTTCATCACTGTCCTTGGTACATTGTGTAACTTTAGGGAGGACGTCTAACATCTCTTTGGCTATTTCCCACTTCTCTAAATGGAATTAAATTGATCTAGCACACTGAGGAGCTATGATTAGTTAGCTAATATTCAGAGCTCTTGAAGTTTCTCATCTCCTGGCCCAGATTGGGCTCCCCTGCTGCCTTTCCCCGCACCACAGATCCCTGCTCCCCTTCCAACCCACCCTCCATGCTTACTGGTGGCTGCCTATCCTAGAGGGCAGGCCAGAAAGAGTTAACTTGTGTCTGGCCACCAGTTTCTGAGCCAAAAGCAGCTGAGTAGGCAGGTTAACCCTTCCTTGCACGCTCCCTTGGGACAGACAGTGCAGACAACCTGGGGTGGGGGGGAAATGGGAGGCAAGAGGCAGGGGTGATCCCAAGGGGCACGGCAGGAGCCATGGGGGGCAGGAAAGAAGACTGAAATGGTGGGGGGGAGGGGGAGGAGATTCTTATCTTTCAGTCCTCCAGGCCCCTGCTGGCCTCAACACGTGACTGCTCCAAATTCAAGCTACCACTAACACCCATCAACGTGTGTGGCTCACAACGTAACATGTAACAAGGACCTTAGAAAGAGGTTCAGTTAACATGGATTTCTGCAAGTTTTCCAGCAGAGATCAGACGTTAACGTTACAGTGACTTTCTCTTCTTAAGGCAGCACCTAGAGGCCCCATGTGCTTGTCATCCTGCTAAACACATACTAAGAGATCGTCCTTACCTGAACAAGTACATATAAATAGACCAGACAAGCCAAGAGTTGATGGGAAAAGAACCAAGAGCTGGGACAAGAGCCAAAGTCTTAGTTCCCAATATGGTGTCCTATCTTACTGTCCACCTCATCAACTTCATACATTACTGTAGAGATGTACTCCTTAGGAAGCAAGTACCCACTCCTTTGCGAAAGAATTAAGGTTAATTCTGTCTTTCAGTGGTGTTCAGATGAATTCCTCAAACAATATTACTTTACCAACATCCCACATTTTCGGGAGAAAAAATGTAAATCTTAAAATGTCTGGAAATAAAGAGTTTCAGGATCCAGCCACATAATCCTTCATTACTCACTGTCGCTACTTCAGCTTTCCGTAGGAATTCCATGTGCTTTGACTGAACGTTGACAGCTTAAGTCAGGTTGATATGTAAGGTTGGCAGAAACTGAGTTCTGTTTTAACAGATCTTATGAGAGCCATGAACGCAAGGTTCCCTACCTCGTGTACAAGAAGCATGCATGTGGCTGGGGGAATTGTACGTGTGCGGTATGTAGTGGCAAGAGAAAAGATTGTATCCGCATGGAAGTCCCACAGATAAACTTTTTCATTTAGAAAACTTAGCTTTTTTTAAATTTGGGGTTTTTTTGTGACAAAAGCTTTCACTTTTTCTGTTACTCTTCCTATTTTCCTGGACCATCAATGTCCCTCCTATAGTTTTATCCCCCCTTATTAGGAATGCTGAGTGTCTCCTTTTTGGATCTGAATCTTGGTGTTTGATTACCAATGGGGCCCAAGCCAAGCTTCTCGGTTCAAGCCATGGAGTGGTTCAAACCAAGATTCAAATCTTGGGGCTCTACTCCATCCTGGTTTTTATTAAATGACTTGGATTCAAAATAGAGGGAAAGGGAGAAATGGGTGGAAATAGGCAAAGCCAGATCTCTGCTGCCCTGCTTTTCCCTCCCCTAACATTGATGCTGTATCAGGCAGAGTTTATTCCTCCTTTTCCCATCCCCCTATCTCCCAGGTGGGAAAGAGGATCTATAAAAGCTAATAGAAATGAAAAGAGAAGAGTCTTGATCTTTAGACTCTGAGTTTGACTGAGAGCCAACGGTTCCACACAGCAGGCCTTTCATAACAAGGAAAACTAGCACTAGATCTGTTGGGTATGCAAGGCGACCACATAATGCTCAGCACATGTCAACATAACTGATAACCAAATTGTACCTCTCAACCTCCCATGCAGCGCAACATTGGCCAGCAGCCAGCCTCTAAATCCTAATTAACACACTGCCACACTATGACTAGAAGGTTAAAGCCACAATTTTATTTACTGCACAATTAACGGATAAACATGACTTAATCATATCTTAAACATTCAGCATTTACGAGAAGCTTTCAACATCTTTCTAGCAGCCCTTTTGACCTCACCCGTCCAAGCAGATCTCCTGTAACGTGGAGTAACCACTCGTTCCACCAAGGGACACCGATGTTCTTAGCAATGCTGGTTACTTCTATCCCTGAAAAAGAAAATAGAAACAAGAGGTGTCTTAATAGGTGTTCTCCTGTGTGTCAGAAGATAAGAGTGTTCAGAGTCCCATCCCTCTGTCTGACAGTCTTTGGCAAGATCCCTTGGCAGCTGGCATGGCCTGGCATTGCTCCACTGCAGTCATTAAAACTCCGTTTTACTTTCTCCTAGTAGCAAGAAAGATCTGTTTCTTGACAGGAGTCCCTGCCAGTTGTGCTCAAAATGCAATATGTAGGTTCCAGTCTTGCAGAGGCATATTAAGATGCTTAATTTAATGCACCGGGAGCACACCAGTCTACCTCAAAGGGCTTACAATGCATCAGGTCTGGTGCAGTTTTTCCAGGTTCAGCACTTTAAATGATAACTTGGTCATGATTGCAAGTACAAATAAAGAAAGACCGATATCAAGTATTTTCAATCAGGGCAGGTTTTTTTCTTAGAAGAACCAGCATTTCAATGACAAATGTGTCTCTTCCAGTCGCAAGGCAATGTGAAGAGTTGCAAATTCACATTTGTACTGGCTTCTCTCTTGTCTCCTGCTCAAGTAGACACATTATCCTACTACATAGATGAGATACGAGATATTCATGCAAACACCCACTGAGTGAGTGCAGAAAAATACAGATCCCTAGAAGAGGGTTGGAGGGTGCTGGAAACAAACAAACTTTCCTGGTTCAGAGTTAAAAATGCATTCAACAAAGAGTGTTGTTTATTAATGTATTTTTCTATTTTATATTAATATGATACCCGTCCTGACAGGGTACACCATAGAGAAAACCTTTAGACAATTTATAAAAAACTGTCCATGATAAACAGCATTAAACCTTCTCCCAGTTAAGCACTCATCCATCAAGAAGGAAGTAGGGAAAGAAAGAACAAAGTGGTTCCCCCTTTCCTTTTTGCCTCTATTATCTGTCAGCTTTATGTAGCAAATGGCTTACGTGAAGACATCGCAGTAACTGCTCAGCTAGCAACATTAACTGTATCCCTCACCGAGAAGGAAGAAAAGAAACAAGCTGTTCCTATCAAAAAAGGTCTCTGCAATGTGCCTGTTAGCACATAGATGGATTGATTTCATACCCAGTACTTTATAATAGGGAATAAAGCTGATCAAAAAATGGGAATTTGACCTTTTAATTGAAAAAAAAATCAATATCCACCTCCAGTGGGGTTAACATTATTGCTTACAGTGATTTGTTTTTACAACCTGTCTTACATGTTTCTCTGATGTGTCTAGGTGTTACAGGATACATATTTCACAACATGTAAAACGCCTTATAAGAATACGTACGAAGAGAAACAGGTGTTTGTGGGACTGCTTTTTCTGATGCATAGAGAAGCAGGTGGAAAGAGGATAGCATTTTTTTCATTGCAAAATGTACTGAAATACTAATATGGATATCTCGGTGGATATTCGGCTTGTTGGACGCTCAGAGCTAGGGATTAGGAATTTGAGATTCTGTTCCTGGTTCTGCCGGTGACATAGCCGTGACCATGGCAGGCAATTCGAATTGGATTGTGCCTCTGTTTCTTCATCTGCAGTATAGTTAATACCAACAAAATATGTGTGCTGTGAAGCTTTCTTAATGTTGAGGAAAAAAGCTTTGGTCTCCTTGGATAAAGATGAAAGCTCCATTATAAAAGTGCCATGTAGTGGTATTGTTACAAGAAAATGGTGGGTTTACATATATGTGTGTGTGTGCACGCGTGTGCATCTGTGAGACTAAATACTGTATTTACTTGCATATAAATGAGATTTTTTTTCCCCCAATCAGCATGGGGACAAACGCTCTTCATCTTATAATTACATACAAGACAATCTCATTAAATGCATCATCTATCATTAAACTGCTGCCAGAAGCAGCAGGTGTTCAGTAATAACAACCAACTATGAAGTTAATTAAATGCAGCCAACACTGAGCATGCCTGTAAAACACATGACCCATATTGGACAAATATGCTGATTTTTTTCCTGCAAAAATATTTATATATAATACACGCACACACCTCTTCCAATCTGCCTTGTGATTGATATTGTTCACTTGAGAGTCCAAACTCACCATTACAGTTACACTATTCTCATTCCTGTTACAATAACCTGGACACCCATGGTCTGTCCCCTTTAACCATCACAACCATGCAAAGGACCACCTCAGAACTCCCCTTTCCTCCCCACTCCCAATTCCCCACCTCTTTCCCCAATCCTTTCATTCTTCATTGTAGCCATTATCTTCACTGTTATCATCCCTGTCATCATCATGGTCGCTCTCTCTGGTGGTGCTCCTGCCTCTGAACAGTCTGTGCTAGTCCTTTCTCTTCCATATGATCTCTGCCATCTCTTCCTTGTCATCTTCATCTGTCTTTCTGTCGTACCCCTGCATCTCAGTCCCATTTTAACCTCTCAGTCAAGGACTATGTTTGCGTGTCTGTTTACGAGCAGACTCCTGGTCTTCCGCAGGGCATTTCTGAAGCAGGAGATGAACTAGTCAACGCAAGCTGCTGGGGCCCCTTGCTGTTTGGTCAAATGACTGATCAGCACTGCCTCTCTCGTTAGGGTCTTGAGCCCTGTCACCATCAGGATGAGTACGATTATTCTCCTCCACATCTTCTTGGCATCTGAGCAGAACCAGAGCAGGTGGTTGATTGTTTTCACTTTCCACCAGAGGTTTGCCTGGGGCAGTTTGGTGGGCCTCTCTACCCCTCTGCTTGTGTGTGCCCTCAGGAGGGGTGCCTGGTGGGCAACCTGCCAGTTCAAATACCTGAGCTCCTTCAGTAGGTCTTTCTGGAAGATTCACTCCCATGCAGCCTGGCAGCTGTCATCAGGTAGTAAGTCCATGGTTGACGAACTGTCTCTTGCCCTTACCACCTCCTGCATCTTTCAGTGGTTCAGCAGGGTCTCATTTTGTAGATTGTATTTATTCCAGAAATGTCTCAGGACCTCATAAAACCATGGTGGCCCCATGGCCCATGGGCTTGAGTTGAGCAGTGTGTACACACCCCAGGATCACCGCAGATGCCCTGCAAAGTAGCTTATCAGGGAAGATGTTTTGGTTTCCACCCCAGCTGCCAGTTTGCAGATCTGGCCTGTGTATACTTGACCCAGAGGAACAGCAGGATGACATTTCTCTACCCTAAGTCTGTTTCATCTTATACAATGTCACCCTTGCAGCCTTCTCCCATGCGCAGCCCCAGAAGACACATATGACTGTCTGACTTCTACGGGTGACTTGCTGTGAAGGAGGGATGACAAGTACAGTGTACAGAAGCACTGGTAGCAACCTTGCCTTCATGAGCGCCATGCACCCCTTCCCATTGACAGGTGCTGCGTGTTCCACAGTCCTGGTCTCTGCTTGACTTTGGCTTCAGTCTTTTCCTATGCCCTCTGGCCAGTCAATTCTAAGTCAAACTCCACCCCAAGGATTTTCACTCCCTCACAGGGGATGGAGGCGCCCAGGGCTAACAGGTCCCCAAAGTCTGGGCAAACAAATCCGCCAAATCAATTCCAAATCAGTGAGTCATTCAAGAACCCTATGTGGCCCTGCTTTACTGGCAGGCATCCTCCACCCCCGCCTAGGGATTCAGATGTTTCTAAATCCTTTGGTGGGTATCCTACATGCAGGCCCAAGCCCAGAGGCTTAGGGTTCAGATGCCCCTGAGTTTCACTTGCCCTCAGGCATGTGGCTCCAGAAGCAAACTAGGGAGAAGTCTCCCATTTCCATAAGGTGGGTGTATAGCTGAGATCTTCCCATTGGAAGTGAAAGTGGGAGGCTAGCTATGCATATCTCCCATCCTGCCTTGCCAAAATCTTTGCTACCTTGGTCTGGGTACCACCCCCTGCCACATTCATGGTTTTCCCCTGTGAGTAGAAAAAACACCCTGGTGGTCATGGTATTTCCCCTGCCACATAGGTCTGGGCAAACATACTGATGGGAATCTAAACCTACCACAGGAATAAGTTAGTGCAGCCCATTTGAATAAGATACAGTGCCCATTGCCCTCAGCACCATGTCATGGTGAACCACGACACTGAATACATTTCAACTTCCTCCTCACACTCACGGCTGAGCTGAACCTTTCTTTCCCATCTCCAATGATTCCTGTTTCTTCACCAGCCTGAAATATCTGGCAAACATCACCAAATATCCGTGTAAGTGAGAGGCTTTGTCTTTTTCTAATCCTGTCACAAGTGATAAGGTAGATCAGGACCAAGCAGTCCTGTACCTCCTCTGCATATGAAGCTTTGGAGGATCCCAGGACGCATGGCAACTGCATCCAGTTCCAGTCATGAGTGGGAAGTTAATTAGCACATGGATCCTTTGTGGGGAATATCTGGTGTGCGCATGCATACTGAGCACTCATGTCACTATAGCTTACAGTGCTGCTGACTCTGCTGGGGCCCAGGCTAATGATAAATCATGAGCCTTTTGGCTTTGGAGTGATATCATGCATAGGTTTTACTATGAAGAAGTGGGCATGCCTACGCAAGAAGTTTACTGCAGAGCTGACTAATTAGCTCCACAGTAAATGTCTCAGAATTTACACCTGTGCTCCTACTAGAGTGCAGGAAACTAATACACTTCACAGCAGGATATTAATTGTAAATAGGAACGTGCAAAATGGGCCATATTCAATTCAGATTCAGAGTTGATCCAAATCAGGGACAGTGATTCAATTCATTAATTTGGATCACTTTCCCCAGTTTGATTCAACCGAATCCATATCTGAAGATTTGATGCCGATTTGGAAAATCGACGATCCGGCCTTAGACACAGCTTTACATGTTTTTTCTACATACCTTGAGGTACCAGGCACTGCTCGTGAATGCTGCGATGCTGGGGCAGATGGAGCATCGCGCAGGAGTATGGGGGGGCCCCCCTGCATGCTCAGTGGCGAACCCACAAGTGGACCAGAAGTACTTCCAGGTCCACCACCAAGCATTCTGGGGACCTCCCCCGTGTCCTCCCCATGGCTTGGTGACTGGTTGTGGGGTGCCCGCCAGACCCAGCAGGCAACAGTCGCTAAGCCGGGGGTGAGAGGAGTGTGCTCTCTGGCAGACCTGGAAGTGGACCAGAAGTGCTCCATCTGCCCCAGCATCTCAGCATTCATGAGCCACTTGGTACCTAGAGGTATGTAGAAAAATCATTTAAAGCTGTTTCTTTGTCCGAGTCATCAAATCTTTCCGAATCTCTCCGATTCGAATCGGAGAGATTAAAGGGTCTCCTGATTCAGATTCAGAGATTCAGCCACCGAATCGGGCTGAATATCCACCAAATTGAATCAAGGACCGAAGCGTCACACAGCCCTACTTGTTAATACAAGTACTACCCTGCTGCAGAGTTTTTTCATGTAAATGCTGACCTGGCTAGCTGGAGCACAAGGGTGCTTCAGTGCGGGGGCTGCTTGCTGGCTTGCCCGGCACTAAAGCATCCTTGTGCCCCTGTCAGCTTCTCTGCAGCATGTTGAGTTGGGTTGGAGCAGCCCCAGGCTGACAGGCAGACCCCCAGGGCTGTTCTAACTGAGCGCCATGTGTCATGTATGTATAAACTCTGGAGCTGATTGCTCTGGAATTAATTGCTCCACGGCACATATTCAAACAGCACGCCTGGGAGCAAAGAAAACTCTGAAGCAATCAGCTCTGGAGTTTATTCATGTGCACTAACTGCATGTGTAGTTGTGCCCAGTAGGTACAAAAGTGCTGCTTAAAAGTATCTTTATTGTGCACCTGTGATAAAATGTACAGTGGTTTGCAAAAAAGTAAAATGTATCAATTCTAAATGAACTAAGTCGGTGGGTATCTGTAATAATTTGCCTATATCCAAAGTACTACAGATATGTCTATTTCAACGTCACAGTTTTCAGATGTGTTCCTCCCTGACGTGCTCAGGGAGATCAGCATCTAACAGTGAAGGGGGACAAGGAGGTGCAGAGGGAAAAACTTTGGGGGAAAGAATGCAAGGTGGCTACCTGACCCCCCCCCCCAAAATCAACTTTCACATTCAAGGCAAATCTCCAATAATTAGATTCTATACATAGAAAATTATAACAAATTCATACATTTTCTGTACTGTATGTAGAATCTAATTGGGGGGGTTATCTTATAGTTGAGTAAATATGGCGCGTGCGTGTGTGTGTATACACACATACATACACACACATATACATAGATATATACATTCATACATACAGGCACACGCACACAGAGCACTTGGCTTCAGGAATAAAGATTTGCACACATAGGATTTCATGTGCCAGTGTATAAGAGTATATTGTTTGTATGTACTGTTTACAGGCTGCATATAGTGTATGATGTTGGCAGGTTGAGATGTAATCCCTGTGAGAGAGAGCTTTTGAGCCTGAAGGGAGTCTGTGGCTCAGACTGCAAGATCTGCCTGCAGATTTTTTTTACAGGACCTTTTTATATTTCATGTTAATGCACTTCCCTCACAGAAAACCTTGCCAAACATGTTTTACTTACAAGTACCATAAAACAGGTTGTCCAGACAGCTCCAGTCTCCTACCAAGTGAGGACTTCGGAAGAGCAGAAGAGATGAACTGTAATGAGACTCCTAGTGAAAAAAGAAGAGCGTGCCCGCTGGATCCAAAGGGCTGAGCACAGTGGCTGTGATGTAACAAGGGAGTCAAACGTATTGCTGACCTCAGTGTGGGGAGTGCTCAAGCACTTGGTGCCAGCAGTGTAACCAAGAGGGGCACCAGGGCAGGAGCAAGAGGCAACACTGTTGTTGGGGTGGTGCAAAAATAGCCATAATTTATATGGCCTTTTTTCTGTAGTCATTAGAAGGGGTTGTAATGAACACTTCACAAATGTGCTACATACACACCTCTTAGTAACACAAACAACATTATCTGTATCTATATTAACCATGCTTATGATAGAAATAATTATTAGTGAATAAGAAAGATGTTTCCACCTTGAAATAGGGACCTAATTGAGATGGCTTGACTTAATTGTCTATCTGCACTACCTATTGCACATAACCCCTAGGTGTAGTAGTATAAATAGGGTTGGCCAACAAGGGAACGAGCTCCAAGTGCTTGATTCCAGCAGCGGGGAGGGAGTGCTGGAATGGAGGGAGGGGAGTGTTGGCGTGGTGACAGGGATCTGTGTTCGCACAGGCTCACCCCCAGCTGTTTAGAGGCAGGGATCCCCTCGTTAGCTTTGCTCACCCTCCCCATGCTATTCATACAAAAGCTGCTGCCAAATTAAAACGTATGTTCACATCTTACATACGTGTCAGTGGCATCTGAGAGGGCTAACCTGGTACTTGTTGCAGCAGGGGCAGGGTGGGATGGAAAGTGAGGCTGATGATGGGACTCCACCTCTGCTCACCAGTGGGGTGAGCCTGTGCTGTAGCAGGTAAGCCTCTGCCCACCCCTCCACTTCCATTTGCCTGTGCTCAGGACAACCCCTTCCCAACCTCGCTTTGTCCAGGATGCAGAAATAGCTAGTTACACCAGCGCAGGACTCAGAACTGCACAGCTGGTATCTCCCATCCTGCCTTGCCAAAATCTTTGCTAGATTATGTCTTCTAGGGCTTCAGTTCAGCAAGAGAGTTAACTATATGCTTAACTCTAAGGATGCCAGTAGTCCCATTGATTTACTTACATGGTTAGCAAATGGGACAGTCAATCATGCACCTCACTACTGCTGAACTGAGACTTTTGTTCCTCTCCTGTCTCTAAAGTCTTCCCAAGCATCTCATTTTTTTGCCCTCTTCCAGGCAGCCACTGAAGCTCCCAACAACCTCCCAGTTATTCTACGCATGGGAACTCGCTTAGTATTTCAAATGCATTTGGCTAAAGGAGTCACATTGAACTCAATGTACATTGACTTTGCACAAGCTTTTAGGGGGTGAGTTCTTAGGACTTCACATGCAAAGAACCTGTTCACGTCAAAGATAAAAAATATTAAAAATATTAAAAAATATTCTGCTTTGACCTGTATCTTCTTCTCCTGAGGTCAATGGCTCCCATGAAATCAGAGTTAAGCCAATATTGAACACCCATCTTAAATATTCATCACTTCTTAAAATTACATCTTGAATGTAAATTTGCTCTTAAATTACACCTTGACAATTAATTTCAAAGTTGTGAAACCTTTTGAATTCTTAGTCTCCTGAGTCGACTTAAGCTTTTGATTTCAATGAAACTGGCTATACTTGACAAGTATAATTTGGAAATGTCTCTCTTTGGTTGGTTTTGAGTTCATTGAGCAGCAAATGGCCAATCAGGACATACATGGAAATTTTTGTGCAGCTATCTTGTTTTTACTGCTAATATAAATAAATGGTTTAACAGATTTTGTTTAAACTTTCCAAAAAATCTTAAGCATGGAAAATTTCAGGCCAAAATGGAATTTACTTGAAAATTACAAGCAACTGAAAAATAGGGGTTGAATAGAAATTTGAACTCCTCATTAACCAGAGTTCAGTGCCAACTGAAATGCCAGGTTTTTAATGCTAGTATTTGGTTTAAAGTTACACACAGGTTTGGAAGTAGTCAGCTCTCTATAACCCCTTTATTTATGTCACTGGTTTAATTTTGTTTTGTTTTAAAGTCATAGCATGGTTCAGGATTCAGTAGTTGTCCTTACTTAAACAGAAGGTATGTTTTCTAATATTTTTCATGTAACTATTGGTTTCCATTTGCCTCTGTGGCCATACAGGGAGGAGACAGGAGGATCACTGACCAATCAAATATAAGGTTTAGGAAAGAGGATAGAAAGGCAGCAGGCAAGGAATAAGAGCCAGTGAGCAAGAAACAATGAAGTGTTGTGTTTTGCATCACTAACTAGGATACAAACCTAGCATAGCTGGCACACTAAAAATGTAGCTAGTAGCAGTTTGAACACATCCATTTGAAAAAGGTGGGTGGCCAGGAAACAGATGAGTTTTATTCTTGATCTGACTAAATACAAGGACTGTGATGGTCTTGAGGACAAGATCTGAGTCTAGTGTCCTACTGAGCAACGTTCTGTTCCTGGTTGTGTCACAAACTGCTTACACAACCTTTGGCAACACGGATCAGCTTCCTAGTCTGTGATTTCTTCCGCAGGAAAGTGAACCTGTGTGCTTTCCTCTTAATTTAAGGAAGCACGTTCCTTGAGTATTTGAAGAGGAGTCATTATAGCAGCTTCTGAAGATGATTTCTAGAAAGTTAACTGTAATGCCAGCTTGAGCTTGATAATGAAAATTGTATCCATTGCTGAGTTTTCTTTCTCTTCCAGCTTAAATGGCATAATTATTGAATTTTGAAGTCATGTACATTTCTTATTCATTGCCTCATTTCTACCTTTAAAACTGCCTTTTGCATGAGCACTATCAAGGGGCACATCTACATGAGACGTTACTGTGCAGTCGTTACTGCACATCTATTTAGTATTTGTGCTAAACATCTATTTAGTATTTGTATTAGCGAGTACTAAATAAATGCACAGTAACCAAAGTTACTGCACAGTAGCGCCAGCAAACATCTTTTAGGTGACGCTTTTACACAGTAGCCTACTAATACTGCACAGTAGTGTATGATCACTGAGCATGCTGTGACATGCTGCTGTGCAGTATTTTTCAGCTACTGCACAGTCAGTGTCTCATGTAGACATGCCCACTATGCATCTTGCTTCACGCCTTGTAACTTCATGCGTCTTTGTTGGACAGAAAGGGACCAAATTAACTTTTCAAGAAGAATCATAGTGGCCACGTCTATGCAAGACACCAACTACACAGTAGTTACTGTGTACATTTAGTACTTGTTTATACTTGTATACTTATACTTGTGTAACTTATACATTCAAGGAGCACTTACCTTCCAAGTATCCAGTGTCCGGTTCTGCCTGAATGTTTGAGGGTGATTGTCCCAACAGGAACACCATATTGTAGTTCAGTATTATCCATAGCAGGGGATGCAAGTTTCAAAAAGCAGTTAGGGAGGCTGGGAAAATTCCAGCCCAGGGATTGACTGGGCAGCTCCCCAGCCAAAGGGTGGAAACAGTTGGGAAGAGCCTGCAGCTTGGTCCCATCCTGCAGTTACCTGCTGGACCCTTTGTGAGTGGGGCAGAGGCCAGTGTCTCCCACCAGAGGGTCAAGCAGCACAGAGCAGACTCCTAGAACAAGCACAAGGAGTTTGTGAGTGAGCGTAACAAATTTCTTAGGGTGGAGAGACAGCCTTGGGAAGTCCCTAGAGAGCGGGAAGGTGATTACCCACTGGGCTTGGAGACCTGGGGGCTTGGTAAGAGCGTAACAAATTACAACCAACAACGCGCCCCCTGTGAGCGGTCAGGAAGAGGACTGTAGTGGGACTGGGTCAGCTTGGTGGAAAGGGACACCAGCTAGAGAAAGGTCCCAAGACCCCTGCAGTGGCTGAGATCCAGGGAAGCATGACCTGAGGGGAAGCCTCAGTGTGTCTCAGTGCACAAAGCAGCGGTCTCCAAACTCTTTATGGTGAAGATCACTTTTTGGCACCCTGAAATCCACCATGCCCTCCCACACCTGCTCTGCTCCAGCGCTCACCACCCTGCCCCTTCACCCCCCAAACAAGCTTCCCAGACTCTGACCCCCTCGCCCAGCCCAGCCCAGGTGGCAGGGGGTGTGGCTCAGCCTTGCTGCTCCTGATCGTGGAGCCTCTGACAGACTGAGATTGAGTGGCAGAGGCTCCACAATTGACCAGAGGATTGAGATTGACTGGTTGGTGACCACTGCCATAAAGAGAAAGTAAGCCCAGGAGTGCTGCCTGGCCTGCTGGTGGCAATTTGCGTTCCCTCTATGGGTGCATCCACACATGCAAGCACATGCGTTTGCAGGAGCTCAGATAGAAGCAGTGGAAATTTGAGCCAGGTCTTTTTGCTTCAGTGCATGTGCTTAGACATGCACTTTGTTGTGGAGCAAATTGCGCCACTTGGGGCAAAATAACCCTGTCTGGTTCCTCCTGGATTTTCAGCCAGCAGGAGCTAAAGCCTGGGGCCAGCAGCTGTGCTGCCCCCAGCAGTATAAAAAGCTGCCCTGTCCTGACCCCAAAAGTGTAAAAAACTGCCTTGGCAAGTAGCTCAGGGCTATTAGCTGTCAGGGGCTTCGGAGGCCTAGCCAATTTGTACCTGGGGATACTATGCCTTGTGCCAGCTGGACTGCTGAAGTAGCCCTGAGAGTTCCTTGAACCCCTTACCCACTGCAGCAGTCTGGCAGAGGGGACTGCTGCCTGGCTGGGACCTGCTGTGCACCTGCCAGACTTGGATGGGGACTGCACAGCCAGTAGAGGCATCTGCCCCTCTGGGCCAACTGCCAGTGGACTGTGGCTGCAGGATTGGTCTTTGTGCAGCACTACTGACTTTTCATCATAGTATCATAGTATGTAGGGTCAGAAGGGGCCTAGAGCAGGCCATCTAGTCTGACCCCCCACTAATGGCAGGAATGAGTGCCAGGGTCACAGGACCTCAGCCAAGTATCTATCCAATCTACTCTTAAAGACGCCCAAGGTAGGAGCAAGAACAACTTCCCTAGGAAGCCGG
>JAGPOW010001296.1:14012027-14028362 GCA_030014935.1 Caiman crocodilus | reverse complement strand
AGGCCTATCCTGCTGCCCACATATCAATCTAGTGGCCCTCCTCTGGACCCTCTTGAGGCCATCCACATCCCTCTTGAAGTGCGGCGCCCAGAACTGGACGCAGTACTCCATCTGCGGCTTGACCAATGGCCTGACCAACACCGCACAATTTGTGCCCCCTGCCTGGTCATCTGGGCAGCTATCACCTGGAAAAGATTCCAGGCGTGGTGGCCTGCTTTGAACTGTCAAAGCATGTCCTCCTGGCCCCATTTGTCCAGGTCAGCCACTGCCACCTGGGTCCAAGGTGCCAGCTCTGAGCAGGCAGGGTCCTGACACTGGCCTCCCTACCAGGAATTCTGGTGTTCCCTATGCAAAACTGAAAAATCCCTGATAATAAAAATCCCAAAGTCACTTTGTAAAATACCCCAAATCCATGTTCCTCCATAAGTAAAACAAAAGACCATTATAAAGACAGAGAGCAAGACAGAGACAGTGATCAGTTGGACAGTGTTTTATTGATATATCTTACAGTGTTAAAGTAAGTCTCTTATAATAATAAAATTAACTCTAAACACGTTTCATGAATTCATGAATACATGTTTTGCAATACTGCCACAGGGCTTTGGCCCCCACAAAAGGGGGTTTGGCCCTCTCACAAGGGGTATGGCCCCCCAACAGGGGGTTCAGCCCCCACGCAAGGGGTATGCCACCTCAAGAGGGGGTTTGACCCCCTCAACACTAGGTTCAATCCCCACACAAGGGGTATGCCCCCCCAACAGGGGTTTCAGCCCCACAACAGAGGATTTGGCCCCCACACAAGGGGTACAGCCCCCCAACAGGGGCCAAATAGCCCACACAGGGGCTACCACCCCTTTGCAAGGCCCACATGCCCCACCCCAGCCCCCCAATTGCTGCCTCACTTGGCCCCATCCCCCATCAGTTGCTGCAGCCCCCCATGGCTGCCCCCCCAGCTGCACCCCAGCTCCTCCAGACCTCCCAATGGCTGCCTCTCCCAGCCTCACCCCCCTAAATTGCACCCCCAGGCCCCCAAGGCTACCCCTCCAACCCCAGGCACCATCACTTAAAGAAAAAAAAAAACAGAAAAAAAATGGGAAAAAAAGCCTCTGCTTACCTTAGAAGCAGGGGTGGGGGGACTCCAGGGCCTCTCGGCAGAGCCCCCTGGGGCAGCACAAGGCAGTGGGGGGGGCAGCAGGGCCTGGGCTGGGGCTGCTGGGGCTGTCAGCCTGCCCCACACTGTACAGGTGGGGCCCCAAATTTTTCTGTTTTTTAAACTATGGGGTGGGGGGGTAGGGATGAGGGGGTTGACTGAGTGGGCTGGTGGGGGAGAGGCCAGCCCCAGCAGGAGTCAGGGGCCTCGGAGGGGCTGGCAGGGGTTGGGGGGCTGGGGGAGTGGGCAGGGCCATCAGGGGTCCCCCCCCCGTGACCCCCTCTCCCCTCCTCCAAATTCCCCCAACCCGTTACTCCCAGGCACCGGAGCTCTGGTGCTGAAACACGCAGCCTGGCCAGCCGCACGTTTCAGCACCAGGGCGAGGGCCAACCACAGAGACACTCTGGCAGCCAGAGCGTCGCCATGGAGGACCCAGCCTCCAGTTGCCTGACTGTGCCCTGCTCCACTTTTTTAAATATTTATTTTTTTAGACCCCTGGATATCCAGGGGTCTAATTTTCTTCCCGCACTGCAAACTTGCGGCATGGGGAATATTTTTTTGCTCCTGCAAGTACCTGTTGCCCCGCCTCACAGGGGTTTGAGGCAGGGCAAGAGGCAAGTGCGCGCTCATGTGGACGCGCCCTATGAGTTTAACCATGTAAACAGCCCTGTGGGCTCGGGGAGGCCTCGGCCCAAGCAGAGAAGCATGCATGGAGGAGCATGTGGAAGAATTTGTGTTTTGCAGGGTTTGGAGTGAAAAGAGCTTCTTCAGACTGTGAGATTCCTGGGCCTGCATGGGAGACCCCAAGACTGCTGAGCCTGCAAAACGTGGGATGAGAGGAGTGAGGGACTGCCCCAGCCTTCATCCTTTGGGCAGTAGTCAGAGTGACTGGCTATTAGTTGTAAATAATTAACTGGGGAATTAGTACAATGAGTATTTAACATAGTGCATACGTTATTGGTTTTGGATTCATTATCTTGATCACCCCTTAAGTGTAAATAGTTATCAACTGTTATTTTTGTATAAGGCCATTCTTGTGTATTGTAAGTAGAGTATTGCAGACTTTTGATAGTATTTAATATTCACTTGCATATAGCAATTATTTTCTGCATATAATTGAATTCTGTAACTAGTTACTCCTGAGTCTGCAAAGTCTCTCCATTGTAAAAGGGAGCCTCTCCTCTCAGGGAGCCAGGTGAGATGAGCAGGGGTCAAGCTACCTGGACACGGCTGCAGGTAGTGTCACACACCAAGGGTTACCTTTCATAAACAAGTACTAAATGATTGCGCAGTAACCAGAGTTACTGCGTACAGCCACACCAATGAATGGCCTTTTTGTAACACTGGCTGCACAGGAGTGCATGACAGTAGCGTTGTGTCACGCTTCCTGACACGTGGTGCTACTGTGCAGTCAGCATCTCAGGGAGACGCAGCCGATAAGTCCTTACATTTTAAACAGCTCATAACACATTGCAAACGTTCAGAACACATTCTAGTCAGTGATGATGCTCTACAGTGAAAGCACATGAACAAGGTTTTCCTATCGTAACTTTGAAGAAGCAAACCACCTCTCTTTAATAACGCGACTAGAAATTGAACTCTGGTCCTACAGTTCAAAAACACCAGCCTTGGTTAGCTAAAAGAAGGCTTCCCACACTGCATGACTGCTTTTTCCAGGTTACACAAAACATGTGTGCACAAAATAGATAGCAACATGCCCCTGCAGTAGAGTCCTGCTCCTACTGAAATCATTGCAAAATAAAAAAAGTCCTTTATTGGTTTCACTGGCAGTAGAATTGGGCCTTAATAATTTTGGTCGTGGATAGCTTAACCACTTTCCTTAGCTATAAATGATTGTTTGGTATTTCTGAAAAGCCTAGTAGATTTAGACACACTTTGTTGTTTAAATGAAATAAAATAAAATGGGAGATACATTTCTAGGATCCCTCAGAAGGCTTTGACAACGTTGAATATTTTCTTAAATGTAGTTGGTGCACACATTTTTAAGGAGATGTAACTGTATGGAGATGTCACAACAAGTTTCATTTTGCTGTTCCCATCCCTAAATAAATGGACAAAAATGCAAACCAATGAGCAAAACATTTAAATTGGTACAAGATGCTTTCTCATTTGTTTTATGCTGTTGCCTTCTGGTATTTCTTTGCATGCATATATTTCACAAAGGCAGGCCCATACATAGTCATGAGATGTATAAGTATTTAGTATAAAAACAAGTAACACATACTAAAATACGGACGAATAATGCTTCAACTACATTTTATTAACACCACAAATATGAGTGCCTAAAGGGGAGCTATACAAATTCATATTAAATAAGCCAAGATTTATTTTCAAGGGAAGCAAGATATCTGTGGACCTTCTGAAAATACACAGATAATGTAGGCAACTATCCTCCTCTGGATAATGGTGTATGTTTAAAGTCTACTCAGGTGCCTAATGGATCCATTTGTATGGAGTAATGGTTACAACATACCACTCAAATTATAATATATGTGAAGCAGAAGGAAATAAATAAAATCATCAGATTCGATTGTTGGTGTTTAAGTGGCCAAGAATCTGTATTTGAGCATGGTTAATTCTGGTACATCAATTAATGTTCATACCATAGCAACAGGGTTAATATTATTTATATTATAAAATATTAACCTTATTGCTATGGTATGAATACACACACACGCATACACCATACAGAAATATAAATAAGACATTCACGGCCAAAGAGCCTTTCAAGTCTAGTAGTCTGTTAGCTTGGCATTATTCAAGAATATAGTTTCATGGTTGGTAGGGTTGGAAGGGACCTAAGCACATCATCAAGTCTGACCTGCCATGGGCAAGAAAGGATGCTGAGGTCAAACGATCCCGGCTAGGTGGTTGTCTAGCCTCCTTTGGAAGACCCCCAGGGTAGGGGTGAGCACCACCTCCCCTGGAAGTTGGCTCCAGCTCCCAGCTGCCCTGACCGTGAAGCAGTGCCTCCTGATGTCCAACCTGAATCTACTCCCAGTCAGGTTATGGCCATTATTTCTTGCAACTCCCAGTAGGGTTTGGTGGAGCAGGGACTCTCCCATGGCCTGCTGGTCCCCCTTGGCAAGTTCACAGGCAGCCACCAGATCCCTCTCAGCTTTCTTTTGTGGAGGCTGAACAGGTTAAGGTCCCATAGCCTCACCTCACAGGGCCTTCCCTGTTGCTCCCTGATTATGTGAGTGGCCCTTCTCTGGACCCTCTCAATGCTGTCCACATCCCTCCTCAAGCGTGGCTCCCAGAACTGGATGCAGTACTCCAACTGCGGCCTGACCAGTGTTGCATAGAAAGGGGGAGAATCACCTCCTTGGACCTGCTCGTGATGCATCTGTATATGCACGACAAGGTGCAGTTAGCTTTCCTGACTGCTTCCCCATATTGGAGGCCCAGTTCATCTTGGAATCAATAGCGACTCCAAGATCCTTTTCTGCTCCTGTGCCGATGAGAAGGGAGTTCCCCAGCCTGTAGGTATGCTGCTGGTTCTTCCTCCCCCAGGTACAGCACCTTGTACTTGTCCATATTGAATCCCATCCTAGTCTCATCCGCCCACCTCTGTACCCTGTCCAGATCTAGTTGTAGCCTGTCCCTCTCTTCTGGCATCCTCACTTCTCCCCACATCTTAGTGTCATCTGTGAACTCGAACAAGGTGCCTTTCATCCCCTTGTCCAAGTTGCCGATGAAGATGTTGAACAGTACAGGCCTGAGGACCCCGCTGCCCACATCCCTCCAGGGCAAAAACAATCCATCCACCACCACTCTCTGGGTGCAGCCCTCCAGCCAATTAACGACCCATCTGACTGTGTAGGTATCGACACCACAGTCACCTAATTTTAATAAGGATGGGGTGAGAGATGATGTCGAAGGCCTTCCTAACGTCCAGATAGTCTATCTCCACCGTGACACCTGTGTCCAAGGATTTTGTGACGTGGTCATAGAAGGCCACCAGGTTGGTCTGACAGGACATGCCTCTAATGAACCCATGTTGATTGCCCCCAAGCATACACTCCCCTGCTGGTCCCTTGTAGATGTGCTCCTGGAAGAGCTTCCCCAGGACTGAGGTAAGACTAATGGGCCTATAGTTTCCTGGGTCCTCTTTCCTCCCTTTTTTGAAAACAGGAGTGATTCTGCATACAGGAGTGATGTGGCTAAAGATCACTTACAGGCATTTATGTGCCAGCATACTCCCAGGTAAATCTGAAGCAGGGCTTGAATTTAGGCAGAGCGAGAACGAGTCTGCCACTGCACTTCTCACTTGTTTGTACCTCTTCTGTGATTTTCATTGAGTCAACTAAATCTTATCAATGCCTGGAGACTGTTATTACCTAGTCTTATAGGGCCTTGTTACACAATAATTTTAAGCAGCTCCTGGAGCCCTTAAACTCTTAAGAGGTGTTTAACATGCAGCCATTCAAGTGGCTTACACAACTCTAGGGCAGGATTCTCTCTAGTCCACCTCATCTCAGTTTGGAGGGGAAGGGGTCAGTGGGAACTGGCTTCAGGGTGCAGTGCTGCAACTGTTGAGCTTCACCCTGCTCCAGCTGCCTGGGGACAACCAGGGCATGTGATCAGGCCCCCAGGGCCCAGACCTTTTTTCCCCTCCAAAGCTCACCTCCCGGTGCCACCACTAGCAGTACCCAGCGATGCCTGGCTGCTATGGTGGGGGTGGGAGAAAGCAGGTTTCAAAGGCTTCCCATGCTTGCCAAAGCAGCTGCTACTGGGCAAGCCAAGATGGGGGGAGCTGGCAGCCAGACCCTGCATAGCCTGGCAGAGCTCAGGCAGTGCCCAGTTGGCCGGCTGGCAGTGTGGTCTGGGTGGCATGAGAGGGGGTGAGGGGAGCCTTCTCTGGAGAGAAAAAAAAAGAATCAGGAACCTCAGAGCTCAAGCAATGAGCTGGTCTGGGTGGCAGCAGGAGACGCCACGGCTGCTAGACACTCTGCTGTGACATTCGCTCTGCCTGGTGGGGGCGGTGAGCCAGTCCTACCGCTAGCATCTAGTCCTGCCTCTGCTCACCAAGCTTCTAATAGCAAATCAGAGCTGTGCAGCTGAAGGACAGTCAGAGATTTGTTTTGCCTTAAGAGGCAACTGTCCCACTAAGCTGAACAACGCTAAGCCACTTAACATGTTTGACTTACGGCATAAGGTGTAATAAGGCCCCATAGTCTCCTTATTGGTGGGGTAAGAGAGCCTTGCAGAGGTCTTGGCCGAAGGACAGGCTTAGCACGTTGCATTACAGAGCAAACAAGGGCAGCTTCCTTTCTGAGTTTCTGAATAAGAAGAATGGAGTCCTTCCCTCTCCGATAGAAGGAAATACCTACCTTAGCCTCTGACCGACTTCTTGAGGCAGGGGTTTTTCTTTTCTTGGAATACTTAACTGTCTCCATACTATGTGTGGATATGCTAAGAAATGTCCACAACCCTAACCAGCACAATGACAACTGTGTTATACCCACCTGCTAGACATCATATAAAAACCTACGCTTGAGATATTTCCATATCAGAGGCCACTCCTGATCTGCATGGAAGAAACTTCCACAGCTCACGTACCCTCCTGCATGAGGCCCATCCTCCTCACTGCTAATCCAGGAACCTTCTGCTGTTACTCCTCTTGAGCCATTCCCCTCCATAGCGTGACTGACCCACGGAGAGCCATGACAACCCCGGTGATCAAGCTACTTTTCCTTCAGGCTGGCCCCTCAGGGTACCTTCCCTTATCTACCTTGCCTGCCATCCAAGGATGAATATTATAGTACATAGGCAGACTGCTTCAGGATCCCAGAGCAAGACTCAGTTCACCCCAGCCTGCTAGTACCTGTGACTGACACCTGCCTTGCCCCTCTAGCAAGAAACCATCATCTTCCTGGCCCTATCTGTACCTTGGGGCATAAGTCACCTTATAGGTAGTAATCGTGGCTTTCTGCCACCCCCATAACCACACTCATGCCTCACAGCTGTTGTAGCAAATCTGAGGGGGCTCCCTGGCCCTGACCCAATGCTTGGCCTCTCCAACCTCAAACTTTTGCCTGGGCTTTAGCTTTCCCAGCCTTGGTCCCTTTGGCAGCTCCCATCAGCCCAAGTTCACTGCCTCAGACCTCAGCCCAGTCTTGCTCTTGTGCTGCAGGCCTGTGGCCCCGTCTCATTCTTTATTCTCGTCTGCTGGTTTCCCCACAAGATACCCAGTCAGGCTCCAGCAGTTCTTGCTGCTGCCACCTCAGACTTGACAACACGAGGCTGCATGCTGGCGCCTGCACCTGTCCCAGGGCTCCCGTGCCCCAGGCACAGACCCAACCGCCATAGCCACAAACCAGTCCTTTAGTTAAACTTAAAACCAACATAAATATTGCTTATTCCCCTACTACCCAGTCACGTTACAAACTAGCATTTACCCCCCACTCTGAATCAGTGCCTCACCACAAGCTATACTTCACCCTTAGCTTGGGTGTTTGCAAGCCTACTTTCTACAGCCCTTCTACCCCAAGAGCTTCTCTCCCTGCAGCTTGCGCAGTCAAACTACCCACTTTGCTTCAGGCATTGGGCTTATATGCCTCAGAGTACCACCCTTTCCTATTCTGTGGCTTCATAGCCACAAATGGGTTTCCTTTTTGCTTAATGGCCAGCTTCTCTCTTCTGCTGCAGTATAACCCAGTTGCTTACAGCCTTCTTCCCTTAGGTGTTTAGTGCAGTGCAGCTGGCTCCAAGATAGTCACTCCTAATAGTAACTCCTATCCTTGTTGTTTGTGATCTAGCTTTTTAGCAGCTACTTTTGTCCAGATGCCTGCCCCACAACAAATGTAGCCTAGTACACGCTCCCCTTAGAGTAATAGGAGCCGCTGATTGTCTTTTACACCCTCCCATGGTTTAAACAAAGACGCACTTACTGACCAGGTCTCACCTGTAGAGAATGGAGAACAGGTGCTAGAGCTTCTCCACTAACTTATCAGAAGATCTGAAGCCTCAGAAGATCTCCAGTCAGGCACCAACATTTCCTGCTGCTGCTGTTTTAGACTCACCTGCCAAAAAAGTCCTCATTCCTTTGGCTCCTGGTGAAGCCTATAGAGAAGAGCTGAAAGAGAGAGGAGGTAGGATTTGGTTCATGCGGGGGCAGGATAGAAAACGTGGGACTGTTGATGTTCATGGGACTGGGGCTGGTGTGGGGTGGGTGGATATGGCTGATGTGACTCGGGTACCAGCTTGGAGTGCCTGCTTTGTCTCCCCTCAAGCACTTAGAGAACAAAGTTACATCCAGAAATTGGCAAGCTGTTTCCCACAGCTTTTAGGAGTATGTTTTCCCTTGTTCAGGGTGCACTTTGAATTTAGAAAGAGAAGGGATTGGAGCAGCACTAGAGGAACCCAAATTCCCTCCTTACCTTTGTTCCCCATCCACTCCCAGGTTCTAGCAAACCAGTGTCTTGCTTTGTTCCAACTTGCTTGTCTAATCAGTCTCTTGTAACCCACAGCTGACTTGCAGAAATGGAAGTAGGCAGTACTAGACCTTTTGGGAATGAATAGAGAAACTGGCCCAGCTTTAATAGTTAATGTAACATCATGACATTGTATTTTTCAGTTAATTTATACGGGGCTAGACTTCAAGGTATTTAGGGGAATGAGGCAGGCACTAAATGGGATTTTTCAGAAGCCCCCATGGGAACTGCATGTGTAGACACTTAGCAAAATCTAACTAGGTATTTATTCAAATGTTAGGCAGCTAAATAATTCTTAAAATCTAGCCCATCATGCTTCCTGTTCCATTAAGTTTCGGAAGCTTTTTGGTCCACCGCTAGGAATTGTCTCACTGACTGACCACTGAAAGACTGCCACTTTGGGACTGGGATTTGGGAGCTGTTCATCATGGCAAGCAACCCAACACGACACTTGAGGACAAATAAAGATGGAAAATAATAAAGGGGGAGCTTTGATACAAATCTTGGCCAAGAGTCCAGTGTTAACAGGGGTGACCAGATGCTTGGAACCAAAACGTGAGATGGTTTGGTTTTTTTTCAGTCAAGTGAGAGTTCAGAACTGACATGGCACCACTACAAGGACGAAGACAAGTGGTGTAGTTCTGGGATTTTGTAGCAGGCTTATGGCTTGCATGTGTGCGTCGTGTGAAAGTAGGTCATGTCCCTGCTTTGGCGAATCCTGTATACAGCTGCTGAACAAGTACACAAAGCAAAATTTTGCGCACACGTCTCTCTCCTTTATGTGCCAAATGTGTTTTTAAATAGGGGCTTCATATTCCAAGGGATGTTAATTATTTGGGGCAGGGTAAGAAAGTACCTTCAGCAAACAACTTCTGTACTAAGAAATGTGAGGGTTATGACTGTAACAATACCGAGGCTGGAGATGTCCTTCAAGCCTATAATTCTGTAGAACGTGTGGGTCAGCCGAGAGATGATAAATTGTGATCTTCTTGACATCAGGAAGGTCAGTGGCACCAGGAACAAGAAGATCCTATCTTGGGAGGAAGACGGGACAGACTGAGGGTATAGCCTTCTATTATTTTTAGTGGAACCTTGGAAGTGTGCGCGCGCGCACACGCGCGTGTGTGTATGCGCGCATGTGCCGATTTTTGGGTGGAGCTGAGGGAAGGGGCGATCCTTAGAATTCAAACAATTGAACAACGGTTTTTAGACGATACTAATTTTAACCACTGCAATACAAGTTCAGTGATTACTTTAATGGGGTTTAGCAAAACATTTGTGAAGACTTGTGGTTTCTATTGCTACCTACAAACATTTCTTCCTCCCTTCATCAACCATATTTGTAAGAAGAGAGTCACTCAGAAAACCACACGTGGCCGCAAACAACTCATTCCGTTTATTTGTTTTACTTATCTTGAATCTTTGAACCTTGGTGGAACCTGTAGAAAGACGAATGAGATGTGCAATAAATTGCTGGTATATTTGTAAATGGACCTGCTTGGGCCGTCTTTGTTATTTACAGCTTGGATTTGTAGCACTCAAAGCAAGAGACCCTACGGCTGGAGCTAAAGAGTTACATAGACTAGGAGATTCCAGTTTTGACTTATTTTATTAACCAATCATGGGCAAGGACAAAGACCCATATTCATAATGGAGATTGAACTTTTTACTTCTAACAGAATATACACCCTTAAAGAGGGCCATGGATTACCATGTTGCCTTGCATACAGTATGGCCCTCGCCCCCCTGTAAGGTACACACCTTGTTTTTGAAAGGCAGAATGAAGAGAAACAGATCTTTCTTTGAATGTACTGGTAATTATGGTGTATTCCCAGGGAAAAGGTAGGCAGATGCAGTTGAAGCTGTGGGGGAGCAGACCCCTGTGGCTGTTCTGCTAACCCCCCAGCTACAGAGTACCATAGGTGCTGCAGGAGGAGCCAAAAATGCCTGACTCCACTTCCTGAGCTGACTTCAGTGGACAGCCAGCAGCACCTGCCAGCTTCTGCAGCATCAGTCTCTAGCAGGGGAAAGAGAAAGTGCCCAGGAACTAGAAAGCCCCGTGTGCGGCATGCTTGCTCACTTAAAATATGTCCCCCAATTTCCAGCAGCTGATTTCTTCTTTTTTTTTTTTTAAAAAAGGTGCATGTGGTATGCAATAAAATATATGTAGAAATACTGTACAAAATTGGGGATCATTTTAGTTCAAAGACCAGAGAACCCTTTTGATCTTCTCTTGGGAATGTTCTCTTCCTACCCCTTCTTCCCCCCCAGTAAAAGAAACCCTCTTGTCACCTGAAAGGTTTTTTAAATTCATACTGCTCTTCTGGGTGGTGATAACTGGTTGAAGAAGGATGCTGTACATGCATCAGAAAACTGAAGAAGGTTTGCCAGGGAAGGCAACACTTAAGGTTGGAGAAAAACAAATTCGTGGGCTGTTTAAATGTTGGTGCGTTTCCTTTAAATAAAAACAAAAAAAAAATCCAGATCAGTCGCATCAATCTCTTGTCACTTAAGTCAATGAAGGGCAATCCCATTTGCCTTTTTAGCTGACTCCTTTGTTTCTTTAAAAAAAAAAAAAAAATTCCTTATCCCTAAGTGATGTCCCTTTAAAAGATGTTAGATAAACATCTATCATAGATGGACTAGTAAAGCTAGATGACCTCTCCAGATCCCGTCTAGCTTGTAAGATCCCTACTTCTGTTTGCAAGCCTGGGATGGATGCTAGCAATTCTCACTGGAAAAAATCAGTTATTCAATGAGTGTCTTACCCCCAGGGAAATTCCTCTTATATGTGCAATCTGAAATAATTTCTATGAACAATTTCTTAACCTTTGATGGAACCATTCCAGTTTCTAGCTTTAAGGCGTTTCTCACAACTTGGAGGCAATAAATATCTCTCCCTTTAGATTCCCTGTGTAGACCCCACTGTCCTGTCATGACATCCTTTCCTGGTGTCATTTTGGGATGAAATGAGGGGTTCCCCTGGCAAACTTAAATGCTGTGTGACATCCTGTCTATTTTTAGATTTGAATCGCTGAAGAGAAGGGGGGAAAAAAACATTTGTTTCCAAGACTGTAATTTTCCAGATGACACCATTTTGTTGCACAGTGCCATACCATGAGAGAGAGCATTCTTGTGGTTTTTGAACTCAAAATCCTGTAGGAGAATGCTATTTCTGGCATTTATTTGCTGTGAAGCCAGGCACACATGGAGAGCAGACAGACTGACCAGATACAGTTTGTGGTATTAAGGCATTCCAAAGAGTCCCTGCTGCACAGCTTTTCCTTTGGCAGCATGTGAGGTACTGACTGCAGTTAAAAAATTATCAATGGAGATCAAATATGAAAGCCATGATGCGATCGGACAGCCAGACTTCCATTCCTTTATAATAGCCCTTCCTCCTGTGAAAAATCGGGCTTTGAAAATGCGGCTTTGCAGTCTTCGTACATAGATGCTCATAAAACCAAGCTTGGAAAATAACTAGATTTTGAAATAAAGTGCGTGTGAAGGCTAACTGCGTAATTTAATTAGAAGCAAGACTACATCACCCCGCCTAGTTTGAGTGGACAGTGCTTTTATTTACATGAGCACAGATGTACAAGCATGAGTGAGAATTGGGCCAGACTGTGGAGAAGGAGTTGGTACAAGGATGAATGCAGAGCATGCTCTTTTAGGGCTCAGCCTTATGTCTGGGTAGCTTTTTTTTCTCACGTCAGCAGTCGGTCCTACTGAGTTGGGAGATGCCCAAGCAAGTCCTTTCACGTGCATGGATAAAGGCTTGTAGGATGTAACCTTTACTGACATGAACACTTGAGTCTTTGGATGGCCCCATGAGCTTGACTCCACATTTTCATTCAGGCTGCGGTTGTGGTGCATGTATATCTGTCTCCTGAGATGAAGTGCTCTGTGAAACTTTTTGGAATAGTGATGTGTCTCTGCATAGATTCTCACACACAGGCACAACTCTAAAATGATGGGCTGCTTGGGCTTCGCAAAAACCCTAATAAATATGGTGCATTCCTCTTTTCAAAAGTATGTTTATTTAGTAAGTTTAGAAATCACTCTGAGGTTAGGTTACAGCTATTGGGATTAGAGGGCGTCTCGCGGGCAGTTCAGACATCAAACTATAGGTCCGTGGAGCAAAGTGGAGCTTTTTCTTGCCTGATGTCTGAATTATGAATTAGGTTAATTCCAATTCCAACGGGGTAAACCTCAGAGCAGTTTATGTACTTATTGCTAAGTGCTCTTAAAATACAAGGTATTTATTTAAAACATACATATAAAATAGGCAAGATGTCTGATCTTGCAGTGCAGGAGCACAGCCATCCAAGGAGATGAAATAACAGAATCCTAGGTTTGCCTCTTCTGACAAGGGGGTGGCAGAAGTGGTTTAACACGACCTTCGACGGTCCCTACTGAGCAGAACCCTGTCTGGTGCAGTGTGAACTAGAACATCTGCAGGACTCCCTGAATTGACCTGGGGAGGGTTTCCAAGCAGTACAGCAGCCCCTCCCTTCTTGCTCGGCCATGCCCCTTACGTCAAGGCCTAAAGATACTGTGGCATAAAGCCACCATTTCCTCTGTATGACATCCTGGGAACTCTGTTACACCAGGAAGGCTTCATAGGGATTATTCCTTTTACTTTCCAACATCTTTCTTTTGCTGCAATGGTATAAATGGGACAGGATAAAAAGCAGAGTCAGGCCTACAATATTTTGGGAGTGGTGAGGACTCTGTAGCCTGGAGACAAAGCTCAGCACTATTAATTTAATTTGCATTTCCCTTCATTTCAAGGTGCTCTAGCCACTGAAAACATCTATTTGCAGCAATCGCTACATGATAAAATTGTGCACAGCCCTGCTCACGCCTGTATAGTGGAGATAGAGGTCAGCCTGTGCCCTAGTTGTCTGTTCTTTTCTCCCTTCCTTCTCTGTTTATGCAACAGGTATTCAGACTGAGAAGAGGATGCTGCCTTATGTCACAGGTCGGGGCAAGGTGACATGAAAGGGCCACAGGAGTTATTCTGCCTAGGCCTGATCAAAGAATGAACAGTAACATAATCCAGGTATACTTGGGACAAGAAAAGGATGTAATGTTGGAGCTGGTGTAATCGAATTGTATACAAGGGCCAGGGACAGGTGGAACGAGTTCAGAAATCAGAAGACAGAACAAACCCACCATATCATCTGTTATTTGGATCTCATTGCTCTGGGGTAGGCACTGACTCCTGGCAGTATTACACTAGCTCCACTGAAGTGTAACCAGGCGATTGGAGCAACTGCTCCCACAGGAGCAGTCTCATTCCTATACGTGTAACTGTTGTTCTGGGCTGGTTGCCTAAACAGTGCTCTCAGATCTAATGAGACACGTCTTCAGCTGGTTTAATGTGTTGTGGCTCCACCGAAGGGAGTGGAGCTTCATCTCCCCTCCGAGAGGGGAACAGACTTCAGTGTCATTGGCAAGGTATGGACAAAATGTTGATGTCTAGCATGGGAGTGTCTTTCACCATGTGATTATGCAGGGAGAGACAAGGCCTGAGATGGAGAAATTCATGGGTCACCTCTGTCTTTTCCCCATTTCTGGAAGAGAGGAAGCCTGTACCCACCCCTTAGTAATGTGGGAATTGTTCTTTAGTCGTCTGAGCTAGGAAACTGGCTGCCTATACATGTGTTTGAGGGTGAAGGGGGTGCATTTTAATTGGAGTGCTTTCTGGGAGCTGCAGGTACAGAGCTCACATGTACTAAGCCACCGCATGTTTAAAAATGGCCACAGGATGCTTTATCTAAACTTCATTTGGCTATTTTTAAACATGTCAGGGCTTATACCCATGACAGTGAGGTCATGCCAGAGCACTTTAGTTGCAACATAAACTAGCAGGTGTATAGACAATTTTTGAGGGTAAATTAAATGGCCGGGCAGTAGAGATGGATCCAAATCAAAGTCCAAACCAGGGATGGACAATTGTTTCAGGTGGAGGGCTCCTTACTGCATTTTGGCAAACTGAGGGTCACATGCATATCCCTTCCCCTTGACAGGTTCCCTGCCCCTCATTGCCATCTTGAAACCTGAAAGCTCACTTCCTAATCCCTGACCTTTGCCCCCAGAAGTTCCTCCCCTTACATCCAGAAATACTTTCAGCAAGGGGTTCTGCCATCTTGGAACCAGAAAAATACCAAACTATAGTCTAAAAATCAAACATCTACAACATTCATTAATTTGAATTAAAAAAAGATTTTTGTCCTGATTTACATGCATTTGTGTAGCGTACATAGAAGTGATTGCACAGTAGCTTAAATTGAAGTTATGGGGGACATGGAGGATAGGAATAGGTTTGTGGGGGAATGTGGATATGTGGGGTGTGAGGGAGGGTGTGGGTGTGCCTGTGCGAGGTGGGTAGGTGTGGGGTAAGGGAGCATATGGCATGTGTGTGGATGTATGCGATGTGGGGGAAGGGTGTGTAAGGTGGTGTGTGGAGGGGGTCTGCGTGTTTGGCAATGCAAGGTGGGAGTGTGGGTGCATGTGTATGGTGGGGGGTGTGTGTGTGTGTGTGTAGGACTCACTGTACGAACACTCACGTGTGCGTGCACACACACGCACTTACTCTTTCCAGCCTTCATAGCTTTTTCTCTCTCTCTCTCTCTCCCTCCCTCCCTCATTGCAATGAAACACACACATGCCCACACACCCTGCTGTCACTCCTGGCCCTGGGGTACTGGCATGGTCTGGTGATGCAGCCAGGGGCCACGTGTTGCTGGAGCAGCCAGCGGGCTGCAGGGAAGCAGTGACAGCTGCAGCAGGCAGAGGTTTTGGGCTAGAAGGGAGATGGGAGGTGGCAGAGCCGGGATGTCCTTGCTCCTGAGTCCACCTAGCTTCCCCTGGGTCCTACTGCCCCTGGCTCCTGTTGTCTTTGACAGGCAGCCAGGAGCAGATAAATATTAATTTTCTAAATTTTTTTAGGGGCCCTGTGGACCAGATAGAATGATCTGATGGCTGCAGATCTGGCCTGGGAGCCATACTTTGTCCACCCAAACCTAAACACACCTTAAGTTCAAGGTAAACCTAGCTGTGGAATCAAACTCTATGGCTTGACTTGACCCTGTCTCTCATAGGAGTGTTTAGCCAGAAACAGGATTTGGGTAGCTGAAGTGTCATTGTGCTCTAAAATGGGCGTTGCTGAAGCATGATGTTCTTCTGGACTAGAAGATGTGCACATGTGATATTATTTCAAAGAGAGGTCATTTTAGCAGTTGCATAGAAAATACATTGTTTGAAAGATCAAGGAAGCAGTAACATGGTAAGCAATCAAAGGTTTGCCTGCTACATATTTAAGTCAGTTGCTCCCTTGTACTGCAGCTTTCTTTCATTTGTAAATGCTGTAGATAGCTAGCAGGGACAAGTAGACTTCAGCAAATCTTTATAGTAAAATGCACATCAGTCACTAAAAACAGCACTGCAGAAAACGTTATCTTGTAACAAGGCAATTAAGTACCTGTCAATTGAGTGCAGCAATTTATTTTCTTTGAGCAAAAGCAGTAGATATACTTAGACCAAATTCTAGCCCCAAGCACTTTATTCTTAGAGTATTTCTCCCTAATGAGAGTCAACAAGATTAAGAAGTGTTCATTTTTTATGAAAACATTGTCAGAAAGTGTTAGCTTCCCTGCTCGATGGGCTCATGCCTAAATTAGCCAGTAGGAAGAATTGAAAAAGCAAGAAGAGAAGTTTTTTTTT
>JAGPOW010001296.1:13991119-14002253 GCA_030014935.1 Caiman crocodilus | reverse complement strand
GCCGGTGTCCTTCTCCGTGCTCCTGGGGTCTCTGGGCAGCAAGCAGCGGCTCCTCTGCTGTTCCTGCAAGACAGCCTTCCCCTGCCTTTGCCCCCTTCCCCGGTTTTGCTGTGAGCAGCCTCTGGGCTGCAGACTATAGTGACCTTCCTGCTGCCCCACACAGCCTCACAGCCACCTACAAATGCAGCCCCTCCCTGGGCTTTGCCCACCCCTGGGGCCCCTCACCCCTAAGGGAAACTAGGGCAGGCTCCGGCAGTCCCCAGCACGGCTCTGCTGTGCTCACCCAGCCACGCCAGCAGTCCCTGCCTGCTCCTGCCGCTGCAGCTTCTCCCCTGCTGCTCCTGCAGGCCTCTCCCCGGGCGTTGAGGGACCTCTGCGCTGAGACTCTCAATCTGGTCTCCAGCCTGTCCCCAGCTCAGAGCCCCTCCTGGGCTTTTTCTAAAGGCTCCCTTTCAAAGCTGTCTGAGATTACATCACCCCTGCCACGTCCAACAGGGCTGCCCCCAAACAGCTTCACTTGCCCTCAGAGCCTACAGTGTCCCCTCTGGGACGATCTCTGCCCCTCTGCCAGGCAGCTCTTCCCCTTCTATTCAGGTGGGTCCATTTTTAGAAGCTGCTACAGACATTATAGGTCAGTGATGCCAAATCTATCCCACAGCATGGGATCAGCAGCAAGCAGCTCAGCTCAGGACAAGTCCTTCCCTGCCCTGCCCTGCCTGGTGCTGTGCTGCTGATCCCCTCGGCAGCCAGAAATAAGTTATCTTCTTCTCTCTGTTCCCCTCCCCACCCCACCTGACATTGGCAGAAACCTCTTTCCCTGCACCCTGCCCTTCTAGCCTCACCCCTTTACTGGAGGGAGTGGTAGCCCACAGTGCATCTGGGTTGTAGGCACTTGGCCCACTGCTCTTATAGGTTGAGCACCACTGGTCTAGGTGATCAGATTAGACTGACATCCATTCTGCTTTGTATTTAAAATGTTCTCAGTACTGTATTTAGAGACATTCTCAACTCCAGCAACATTGTTGCAACTAATATTTGAGCACATGAAATTTTCAAAATTCTTGAACATTGACTGAATATAATGCTTTCATGAAGTCCCAGCTTTAAAGCTGTTACTTGCCATAGCAAAACAGTGGTGCAAAGTAGCAGAGAACAAGCTCCGACAACAGGGGACAATATCCTGGGTGCCTTACAGTTAGGGATCTGAGAATGGCGCAGCACTGAAGTTTATACCAGCACTAAAAACAACTACTTGCTCTTGGCCACAGACACAGGTAAGAGTCCTGTGTTGCTGGATCTCTCTGCAGCTGTTAATACAATGGATCACACAATATTGCTAAAACAGGTACCTGACACTTCTGGAATAGACAACCCAGTACTACAGTCATACCAGCTGTTGCTTTCAGAAGGTGCTGATGACGAACTGCTGTCCCTCTCCCAAAGCCTTCATCTGTAGGTTTTCATAGGGATCTAAGCTATCCCTGGTTCTTTCCAATAACTGCACAAAGGGATCATGGGGAGAAAGAGAGCGCTGATGGCACTTGCCAATTTATCTCCTTAAACGATGCAACTGCCGCCACCACAAAAATGACAGAATGCCTACAGAAAAATGTAGCCCTTGGAAGAAGAACAGTTGGCTCAAGCTGAACCTGGACAAATCCAGAATGATGTCAGTTGGAAAGGGAAAATGTTTCACAGGGCTGGCAAAGAGCTTGTCAATGGGCACAGTCCCCACCCAGCAGAGTGTGCAGATGTGTCTCTCTCCCGGTGGGGAGCTATCCACAACAACCCATATATTTGTCACCTCGGTAAATCATTTTGCAGATGATACACAGGTTCCAGTTGCTCAAGAATGCAGTTGCCTGCCATCTTCTTGGCTCAGGTGGCTGAGAGTACAGTAGACCTGAACTCACGTTCCTCCACGGGCTCCCAGTCAGCTTTTGATGCCAGTTTGAGGCCTTGGTCCTAGTTGTAAAGTATGTAATGGATTAAACCCTACCCACATTATTAAAAAAAGAAATGAATCTATGAATTGCTGCAACACTGACGCTCGCCTGGGAAAGAGCCCAGAACGGAGCATGTGAGAGCTGGGGACAAGGCCTTTTCTGTGGAGGGAAATCAGCTGGGGAAGAACAGCAGGACAATCCAAAGTGTGGTAATTGTTAGAAAATGTTGCAAGTCCTTCCTCTGAATATGGTGGGTTGTCACAATATGAACATCTTTTTTTTCATTCCAGACTTGATGAAATCCACCAGTCTTTGTCCCTGATTCTGGATACAGATGTAGCAACATTCTGGGCCAAATCCTAGAAATGGCCTAGACTCATAGGCTGCTTCCAGATATATATATAAAAAACCCCGCAAAAACTCAACCCCACAGGGGTTCTTGGATGGTGCAGGAAGAAAGGATCCTGAACCTCCTACTTGGTCACCCATTGCTTCCTATGGCAGTAACCCCTGTTACTGTCATTGTACTGCAGTTATAAACCTTGCAACTTTGGAAACGGGGGTGGAGGGGTAGTATAGCAGATAGAGACACTGGTCTTTTTCAGATCTTAGACTGGGTTCCACCATTTGTTAACCTTTACTGCTGTTCTGTTATGCCAGGGGTGGGCAAAATGCAGCCCGTGGGCTGGATGCAGCCCACTAGGTCATTCTATCCGGCCTGCGGGACCCCTACAAATTTTAGAAAATTAATAGTTATCTGCCACTGGCTGCCTGTCACACAGCCCTCGATGGCTTGCCCAAACTCAGGAAGCAGCCCTCCGCCCAAAATAATTGCCCAACCCTGTGTTATGGGCATAAGCCAGTTACTGATTACTTGTGAAAGTGTAACATTTGTATGTGGCCTCTGAGTGTTTCTGTGCAGTAAAGTCATGAAAATGTTTCTATGGTCCCTGTCTGCCACGTGCTTGGGAATGAAAAGGCCAGGGTGGTATAATTGATAGTATTTGCCCCAGAATAATTGTCATCTTGCACAGCACACCTGATACAATGTGAAATGCAGCCAGTCACTGCCACATACAACACAGTCTGACAAGAACCAGGGAAAAGGAGCTAGGGCACTCCGGCTGTAGTAGGGTTCTCCCTATTCAGAATAACTTCGAGCAAAAGCAAACTGCCCTGGAGGTTTCACTGCATGCAGTCTCGCTGCACTCACTCTGGTTCAGACATGCACCCAGACATGATTTCAGTTGCCAGCCAGGGCAGCAGCTTGGGGTGGAGAAGAGAAATCCAGCCCCTGCATGTCAGTTGTCGAGGTGGGAAGGATGGAAATTAGTGAGAAAGGAAGGATTACACGGTACAGAAGAACTGGCTGGATCTCTCAGTCCATTTCTAGGGATTTGGGCCCAAATTCTCTTCCTCTTATCTGAGGGATCCCATGGTAAAGAGGAAAGCTTGGCTGGTGGAAAGGCTCTGCTCATAGGTGACTCCTAAGCCACCCCATTCCTAGCTCCACTGTAGTGGGATGTCAGGGGTGGGAGAGGCGTGGCTGAAGTGCAGCTGTGTCCTGGCAGATGGTCCAACAGAAACTATTGCCAGCTGGCATAGGCAATTGCAGCACAGGGATCCGGGCTGAGACTGGAGCTGTATTGGGTGGAGAACTGGGAAGCTGCACTGCACCTCACCGGGAGGTGGGATCTATCTGAGTGGATCTTGGCACACAAGAACATCTGGACCAACTCTGGGGGGGAGGGGCAGGGAGGGAGGATGGGATTGTTTTTTAAGTGTTAGAATTATATAAAAGAAAATGTAATATTGTTCTTGGGAGTTAGCTGGATCGTGCCCTCAGCCTTGATTTTAAATTAAGTTTTTTTGTGATGTTCCTTTTATTTCGAACAAGTACACACATGGCTAGTGTATGAAGCATGCAAACAATATCCATGTCACAGCAGACCTTCTGAGGCCCAGCAAAAAGTGATCCCACCTACACCTTCCCCTGCTTTTGCCCAGTTTCAACAATCCCACAAGGAGGATTTCTCTCCCGTTGTGGGGGAGGATACTTCCTTTAGCCCCTTAGGGCTCTCTCCTGGTCCTTCTTTTGCCTTCTATTTATATTCCTGCTCTTTGGCAGCAATATCAAACAAATAAATGAGCTTTTCCCCTGCTGAGTGTGGCGTTTGTTTGTATGTATAGAGAGCTCTATAGTGAAGTGCCTCTGTGATTCCCTACAATGTCTCCCCTGCCCAAATATTTAAAGGCACTTTTCCTCTGCAAGGCCAAATAAACAAATTTCGAGCTTTGGGACAAAACCGTTTGGGGGAGATATGAACCATAAAAAAACAGTCAAATGTTTGGAAAATCTTTGAGTGGAGGACAGATTGCATTTCAAAGCATTGTAACCTTAATATATCTTTTCTGCTTTCTTTTAACTAAGCTAGAAACAACATGTAATTTCAAGGAATTTGGTTTCTCTTTGTGGGGTAGTGTCTAAAAACTGGGCTTATAATGGGAATCTAGTATTAAGTGTATGTATACTATCCCTTTTGTTTATATTATGAGGTGTGAGTGGGTTGTGTAAATTGGTGTATGCTTATATCCATTTCCCTATCAGTCAGGAATTTATTATGGATTTTGTTTTTGTTCATCACTATTTTGGATCTGTAGATCAACTCCTATTTTTCAAAAGCCAGCTCCCATTGGAGCTTGTGGGCTAGCCCTTCCTGTATACAGATGAGGAAGGTTTTACTTGTGCAAATCAGACTTTCTTTGGTGTTTTCAAAAGCAGAAAAGAATTTTGCACCTTTCTGAGTGTCACTCTGCTGCAGGTAAAGAATTTAACAGCTTGTGGGAGTACAGCAAGAGCCAATAATAATTTGACTGACATGCTTTGGCACTAAAATGCCTATTAAAACTCAGTCTGTCCTTGCAAGATGGAGAATTTATTTCTAGGCACTTGTCTGCATTTGAAAATTCACTCTTTCATAGATTTACTTGGTTGGTTTCATTCCGATTTAGCAATCCAAAGGGGAAGCTCTCTAAATAGATGTTCATTGCAGGATTTTGGCTGGAGTTAGAATCTCTAAAGGATAGAATTAGTTTATTGGCAATTACTACTTCAAGTTCACTGTGATGACAAAGTCCACACAAGTGTTTCTATCGCCCAGTACATACTGTAAACGCATTGTTAGATACACTACTCAAATCCATATGTAACACATTTCTTTTCCATATGGGGCCTACTGGGGTCAAGATGTATACAACACCAGAAATAATTTCTAGAGGAAAAATGCTAAGAGCTTAACAATGCTTCATGCTGTTGTCTTGTGTACTTTTCCACTTTCAGAAGTTGGCCTACTCATTTAAATGGTCTTTGGAAAAAAACAAGGGGACCCTGGATTCTGTTATGTTATGTCTGAGTCTGTTGTATCTAATATTATGTCTACCAAATTATGTAAAATGTAATGAAAATGTACATAAAATTCAACAGGTATAATCTACCGTTACCAATTGTTTAAGCATAGCGAAGTTCAGCTTGGAAACATTACTGTTATTAAATCAGCAATCTTGGATACCAAGTCTTAAGAATTTGGTGCCAGCTTCAAGTAAGGGAATTGTAGTCAGAAAACGTCCATAGTGTGAACTCTGATTTCACAGAGGGAACAGCCCAGTATGATACGGTTCTCCTCTCTCAATTAAATGTTTACACACAGTTTCAAAATTCATTGAAAGTGGGAGTTTTTCCTTTATTCCAAAATTATTTGGATCTGATGCTTCAGTTTTGTTGCTGGAAGTGCAAGTAACAGAGAATATTGTTTTGTTTTTAGTTTGTTTTTAAATACCTGTTTCTCAGCTGGCATAATATACAAAAGTGCACTGACTCCTACAACTAATGGTAATAGATTTGTGTTGGCAATTGGCATTTATACTGGAAAGTGAGGTGTAGGGTTGTTAAAATAGGCTATCTACTTTCATCTTTTTGCACCAAGCAGTGAGAACTTGCAGTTTAGAATAGTTTGGATGTCTCTGACACTGAGACGAACAGTTCCAGTTGCCACAGGTTCTGTGTTTTCTTGCAGAAATAAGGAAACCTTGTTCAGATCCAAGAGATCTCGAAGTACTCGAGACTCAGACTGGTTGATCTTCTTTCCTGGTTTATAATTATTGCAATGATTCTCAACAAAGATGTCACAGCACTCTGGGGTGCCTTCATATCCTTTCAAAGATGCTTCCAGGTGCCGCGCAATATTAGCAGTTAGGTGAGCAGAAAATATTCACAAGATAAACCCAGAGATCTTTAAATGGGAATCCATAGCGTCAAAAACTTCCGGACCAGTTGTGGTCTTTCTGAGATCTTTGCAACAGAAAAGTGTGCCATTTTTGTTTTGTTTGTCTGTAGCCAGAAAAAAAAGTGAAAACTCAGAGCTGGCATTTTCAGCGGGGAAAGGGGAAGGTTTCTTGAGCGTGAAAAGGCTGAGAACCATTGGCATAGCCTGTGAGTGGTCATCATTACCCCATCCAAGAATCCCGAAAGGCCTTTTTAGTTGGTTCTTGCCAGGAAGGAATAAAGATTTTGTCTTTAACTACCCAAATGAAATGTGTGCTGTCTCTTCATTGTCCTAGTATAGTCATGTGGGGAAATTTGGGATTAAACCCCTGCCTTCTGAGAAGTCCCTTCCCCACACTTCCTCACATGCACCGAGTTAGAAGAAAGCCTGAAGAAAGGGGATTGTGCCCAAAAGCTTGCTAAGAACTTTTTCCCAACAGAAGTTATCGTGTCTACTCAAAGAACCAATTTAGAAGAAAAGTATGGATGCTGCATATAGGAAGAAACTATTACTGGGCACTTTTAAAGGGCCTGCCTGTAGCTTCCTACTAACAAAACCCTCTCTCTCCCATATATATAGCAGCTTACCTTCAGCCTCCATGAGGTCCCTGAATTTCATCTATTATTGATTAGAGCTAGATCTACCTGTTTGAAAGATACATTTTTGAAAGTGCCATTTTTGCTACAGCAGAAAGTCAGCTTTCTGTACTGAAATAGAAGAAAAATACTTCCTAGAATTAACAAACACAAATATGAATGCACCACAAATCTGTTAAAGACAAGAATACCCGATTACCTGTGGGGGCACATGTCTCACAAGAAAACCACTCTCTCTCCAATTTCTCAGTTCTAATCCTCAAAGGGAATTTACAAAATACTTTTTGCAGATGAGCCTATGAACTTCAACATCCTCCTTGATACAAAAGATTATGGACTAAATATAGATATTGGATTTACGACACAGTATAACCTGTCTGACATCTGACTCCCCAGATACCTCTCCACTATTTACCAGCTACATTCATCCCCCTTCTCTCCCCTGCCCACCTTCTCCAGCCTCTCTTTCACCCACTGACTCCTCAATATACATCTTCATTGACTGCCTTTCTTTCAACTACAGATGCTGCCTCAGCCTGACAAAGGGTTTTTAAACCCAAACTGTTTCTAAGAAAATTTTTTCCCACTAATTAAGTTGGTCTAATTAAAGATAACAGATTCATTCAAAGAACCTTACCTGCCAGATAAAAATATATTAATTCATTAAAATGGGAGAAAATATATTGCCATGAAATTACTTGCCCAATAGTTTACAAAGATTTACAATTAAATAGATACATTTATCAAATTTGATTTGAATCTAGACGTATATAATTTTTGCCCTTGCAGTTCATATGGAGATTCTTTTGGATGTGTGGGATTAGTACCTTGAAAAAAGCTATCCTTGACTAAGAAAAAAAATCCTTATTTGGGAAAAGGTGGAAAAGGCAACAAAACAATATGGTGAAAGAAGTGAAAATAGTGATTTTTAAATGGCTCAAATAATGTGGAAACTCCTCTGTTAAGGCAATTAGGCAAAACTTCTTGGTTCCTTCCCCTCCCCCCCAACTTTCCCTTCCCCCATGATCTGAAACTTGAGACCATTTTGTCTCTAACCCTCAATCTCCTTAGCTTTCAAATGTAGTCTTTCTAAATTATGTTTATAAGTTAGAACTGTCACAATGACAACCCCTATGTTTCTACAAAATGAGGAAAAAACCCTGGATACACTTGTCAGGACAACTTGCTAGAAACTAGGGTTGTGCAAAGCTTTGATCATGGATTCAATTTGGCCCAATTTGGTGGACAAATCTCTGAATCTGAATTGAATTGGGCGGCCCTTTTAATCCCTCTGAATCAAATCAGAGCCCTCTGAATCAATTCAGAGAGGTTCAATGATTTGGACATAGACACAACTTGAGGTATATAGAAAAAACATTTCAGGTATCAGGCAGCTTGTGAATGCTGGGGCAGATGGAGCAACCCACAAGATCATGCAGGGGTCCCCAGCGCATTCGGCGGTAGACCCAGAAGTGGACCAGAAGCACTTCCAGTCCACTTCCAGGACTACCATGGAGTGCATGGGAGACCCCCCAGCTCAGCAGCTGGTGCCTCCTGGGCCTGGGGGGGCACCCAGGATCTCCCTGAGGCTGATCACCAAGCTGGTAGTGTCTGGGGAGACCCCCCAGCATGCTCCCTGGAAGACTCAGAAGTGGACCAAAAGTACTTTGGGCCCACTCCCGGGTTTGATGCTCAGCACATACCTCCCCCTCCCCCCACCATGCTCCTGTGGGACACTCCATCCATCTCACCGTCACAGCATTCACAAGCTGGGCCTGGTACCCCGAGGTATGTAGAAAAAACATTTAAAGCTGTGTCTATGGCTGAATCGCTGATTCTCTGGATCAGCATTGAATCTTCATATTTGGATTTGGCTGAATCGAATTGGGACAGTGATCTGCATCAACTACTCGAATCGCTGTCCCTGATTTGGGCCAAATCTGAATCAAATATGACCCATTTTGCACCCCTGCTAGAAACACTCTGGCAGCAACAACATTGAAACACAGTTGCAGATTGAACCATTTCATCTGCGCTCGGGGTTGGCGCCTTGGTCATCCCAGACATAGGTTGATGTGAATGGAGACAGAACCTGGGCTATCCCATATGTGAGATTAATGAAAAGTCAAAATATTCTACTTGCTTTTTAACCCATCGCTTAACTGAACAAGTAGGATTTTTGCATGTTTACCTTATCCGGTAGTTTGAAGAAATGAATGTGTCAGTTCTTACAAATTTGAAAGAATTTGATAGTAGCACATCTGCTAGCAGGGATAGCCACTGAGAACATGGATAATAAAATAACACTTAAGCTCATGTCTAATATAGTGTGTTATATATTTTTTAAAAATGTACCAGAAATAAACTGTATTGCCTACACCAGTAGTGCTTAAATTTTCTGACTATGTGGGCTGGACACTGCATGCTGGATCTATTGTTTGAGGTCAGTGCATGGGTCTAAGGCTACATGCTGAATCTGATTTTGTGCACTGGGTCCCACTGTGGGCTAGTCCTGCATGCCAGCCGTGTGCATAGGGCCATGTCGTCTGGCTGGGGAAGTCCCCATGTGTCCCAGCTTTTGGCAGCAGTGTTAATTAACATTGCCACCATTCCCCTGCCATCAAATTTCTGAATCCATGGGAAGCCCCACAGGCTGAATAATTTGGCTCCGCTGGCCAGATTCAGCTGTGGGCTGTGTGTTGAACACCACTGGGCTATATCCCTTGTTATGTGTGGTGCTGATGGGGATTTGCTTCCTATTTTGTTCAGATTGTATTGGCCTTTGAGTTTTGGTCTCTTCTGTTTTAAAGTTTCTACTTTCTAGATATATTTGTCCTATGCTGGTCTTAACACTTCACTTTAGTCTATGAGGAGGCGAAGGCAGGTATATAGAAAAAAGGAAGAAGTAAGAAGAAAACCAAAATGTTTCCCGAGCGCTATGAAAGATTAGATGCTCTAACGTGCTGCACAGTGCAAGTAATCTCTCATCACTCTTCCCACTATTAGCTGGGCAATGGGTTGCTTTGATCTGAAGGATCAATTTTCCAAAAAAAGTATAAGACTGCAAGGAACAGATGTTGATGACCCAAAGGGTCTGACCCGTGTCCCCACAAACACTCAGAGCTATTGCTAAAATAAAAGGAACTAAAGGGTGGGGCTTTGGGAGTCCCAGATTTCTTGGGGAAGAAGCTCTGAAGAAAGGGAAAAGGGGGTGAAGTGAGGCAGAGGAAATAAAGGCAACCCCAATTCAGAGTGAGGAGGTGCGTAATGAAACTACATTTAAGGGCCAGCATTCAAATCGCTATTTGTGAATAAACACCTGTCAATTAGTCGGACACATACCACATCCTGGGTTCTTGGCTGTCCCTTTCATTTCCTCTCTATCTGTGGCTGCTCCCTGAAAAATCTCTAAAATCTTCCTATTTCGCCTCTCGGTATTGTGTGCTGGAAGCCAAAGCACATCTCTCTACTGTCTCTCCAGAGACGCACCTCTCTTCAGGCAGGAGGGGGAGGAGGAAAAAAAAGAAAAACACTGAACCTTCTTTCTTCCACACTAAAAGACCTTTGTCCCAAACCACACATGTAGATTTTAAACAGAAAATAATATTAAAGCACAGTGCTTCCTTTATAGTAGACCTTATGTGCCTTATGCAGCTTTCTGAGTTCCTGTGTCCATGGATTTATGATGTGCTCTACACTTTCCACATTCTCAGTGCTGCTTTCCCACATTTGAAGGAGAAATGATCAAGAGATTTGTGCTGGAGTAAAATTTATTCTGTCTTAAGCTGTGTAAAGGTTCCAAATTCACCACAGCATGGAAAATATAAATGCTGTAAGCATCTTGGGCCCTTCCCAGACATGTAGACACCGTGCCTTGTGCAGAAATGAACATTATATTCTTGTAATTACTACTCTCATCAGAACCACTTTTCTTCTAAGGAATCAAGTAACTGCAAACTGACCAGATTCCATGGTCCAAACACCAAGGAGGACTGTTCATTTATGGGAAAAGAGAGCCCTCCATCCTTTGAAAAGCTACACTCTTCCCTTGAGTGGTGAGGGGAGTGGGCCTTGCAGTTGACTAGGGCAAGCTACAGAGCTGTACCATGAATTCCTCAAAGGGCTTTTGTAAACACTGTGGGTGAAGAAGCCTATAATTTTTTTCTTAAAAATCTTTTCTAAGCAATGTAAATTCATGGTACTGTAAATTGTATCAAGTGCAGTCAATTTGCTGCACATGGAATGGGAGGCAACACTAGTGTTTTGGGGG
>JAGPOW010001296.1:13928082-13989766 GCA_030014935.1 Caiman crocodilus | reverse complement strand
AGAGAGAAAAAAAAAGACACGCTGCTATGAACCTTGGCTACTTTGGTTCTTGCTAAATATCACGCCTGCGCCAGCCCATACTAGAATCATCAATCAATTTAGGCTCTGCTCTAATGCTTTCAAACTGAATAGTAGTATGTTCCCCTGTCCTGATCTCTTGCTTCCAAGGCTGCAGAGACAGCATATTTGGCTCCCTCAAGGAAGAGGTTAGTGTCTTGTTTGATTTGAGTCTCTCTCCTCACCCCCGAGCCAATGAATTATCATTGCGGGCAAACACTGAAGGGGATTTTCTCTAAGCCTCCTTGAAAAAAACAGATTGTGGTAGTGATTTGGCTTTGGGAATGCTCATGCCTCAAAAACCTGACATGGCCCCACCAAATGAGCAGGGAAACAAAGAATAGGGCATTTGGGTCGGAAACAAGCGGCATATAAAAGCTAAAAATGTAATCTTACGATCACATGTAGCACAAAAGAAAGTTGGAGAAATTGATGTGCCAGCAGAATTCACTGGAAATGTCAGGAGAAAGGGGGGAAAAAAGGGAACTAGAGCATCCAGTCATCTGAAAGAAAAGCTGGGGGGGGGGAAAGCTGCATTATCAGCTGTTCTAGCAGCTTGCGGTAGATGGCACTGTGGAAGTCCTATGGGCTCTTGGATTTATGCGAGTGGGGGAAAATCATTTGAAACCTCTTTATATATTTATCTTCAACTGGCATTAACAAGGGTATCAGGATTAAAAATTGAACCTGCTTTAAATGAACCAACAGTGATCTCGTCTGGAATGGAAATGGTTTAGCTTCACAGATTCTTTTCTTTAGAACACAAATATACTGACTCTCAGGCATTTAAATTTCACAGACTTGCCATGAGACTCAGAACAAGTAGCTTCATCTCTCTGATCCTCAGTTTTCTCATCTGTAAAATGGTGACCATACCTTCCACTTACTTTGCAGGTAATTATTCTGCACGCCTCTCTCATGATCCATTTGGAGATCCTTGAATGTACGGTGCTACCTAAGCTGAGAGCTCTTATATTTATTCTCCTTTGAGCTGTGCTTTGTAAAAGCTTAAGAGATCTTTTGCTATGCTCTCATTGACTAGCTTTATCTCAATAGTAGCAAAGGGCAACTTTCAAACACTTACATATCCCCTCATTCTCCTTGAGGCTTTACAAAACGGGGAGAAGAGAGAGAGGGAGAGAAACTGCATTAATATATGTCGTTAAACCAACAATCAAAATTGAGTTAGCTTTATTCAATGTTTAAAAGCTGGCAGAAAAGAGCTATTTTGCTAATCATATTGGGTACTGTTAAGGAATAGTACAGTACAAAATAGAGATTATGGTAAAAAATGCTTCCATCTGTTGCAGCAGAGGACAGTGGTACAGGGCAGACCTCGATACAGTGAAACAGCTGTACCCCTTTTTTTCAGACTGGATCATACCACTGGTATGAGGACTTTTTTAGAGTCTTCAAAAGTAGGTGAGAATCCCTCTATTTTCCCGACATCCTCAAAGGCATGTTCCTTTCCCCCTTTCTTCCTCCTGCCACCTCTACTTCCCATTCAGGTTTGCGGGGCAGGGAAGCTTCAAAGTTGCATCTGCTTGGCTGAGTCAGGGCTGGCCTCAGCTTCCACAGTGACAGCAGCAGCTGGTGATAGGGGAGGGGGTCCCTCCTCTCTGTGTCTGCTCCCAGGAGGACTGGGCAGGGTGGACAACCCACCCACCTACACATCACTGCAGTCGCTGAGCCCAGCCCCCATGCAGCCTGGATGGAGTGAGCAAAACCAGCTCTGAAGCTTCCCCTGCCTCCTGGACAGTGGGGAAAGCAGCAGGGGCAGGTGGAGAGGAGGACGAAGCGGGCAGGAGGGGACATGACTCTGAGCATGGAGGGGAAGTGGGGCCAGGAGTCTTATGTGGGTTCAGGACTTTAACAAGTTCCCAGATGATCCTCTCCCTTAGTCTGACCGTGCCAGAAGGTGTGGGGGAGAGATTGGGAATCAGGGATTCAGCCACCTGTATAACACAGGTTGCTGGTCCCACACTCTCCCTTGCCAAATCCTGGATCTGCCCCTGCTCAGGTGGATGAAGCCTGCTGCTTGAGGCAGCAGCAGAACCCGTCTGACTGCTTGAGGCTGAGTGTGTGCATGCAGTTTGTTACAAGATGACAACAGTGGCAGTGGTGCCCATCTTTTTCCCACCAGCCCAGTGACTTTTATAGATGTGGGAGATGGAAGAGCCTGACTGGGCCTTATTTTACATACATCGCAGGGGGTCTGGTTTGCTTATGATGGCGGTGCTCACCCTGCTGCCCGCAGCTGGATCTGGCTCCCAGAAGGACTGGATCTGGCGTTAGTGGCAAGCAGCTTGGAAGGACGTATCCCTTGCCCTGCCCTGATCCCTTCCACAGCCCTCCCTGCTCTCTCCTTCTCCCCTCTCCTATGGCAGGCACTGCTTACTGTATTCCCTCCCCCATTCTCCCTCCATGCACCCCCATGGCAAAGGTTATTTACTTATCTCTATAAGCTCCTCCCCACTTCCCCCAGTAGTGGCCTGTGGTTTGCAATGATTTGGAAGAACCGATGACCGCTCTCACCACCACTGGTTTTATGTCATTAGCGCACCTACCCGTATACCCTTACAAATGCCCTTTGGTACATGTGGATGCTGTAACTGCATATGAATCAAGGACACATCTTTATTCCTGTATTTCTGAAAACTTAGTCGCAAAGGAGGATTGTTCCCTACTGTGGAGGCAATCTGTTTGTAAAGGGCTCAAGGAAAAGGCTTCTGCTGCTTTTGTGGGGAGATTATCCCACAACTTAGTATTTTGCCAAAAGGATTCCCTCTCACCCCCCGATTTATGAAGTATATGGCTCTTTTTCAAAAACTCCTCCTTGTATTGCTAATTGTTTCTAGAGCAGTTATAATGTGATCTGCTCTGCTCAAACAGAGAAACTCAGTCTGTGCCTCCAGAAACTCAGTCTGTTGGACACAGACGATACGGACCATTCACATGTGATGATGCATAAACAGAAGAGTCCAGCTCTGTTGGAGAAGAGAGGAATGGTAGTGGAAAGGAGGCATGCTTGTTTGGGTTCAAGGTAAATATTTTAAACTGTTGGTGAACTACCACTGAAAGACTTTGAAGAATAAGACCAAGGTTTAAAATGCGACCACTGATCATGTGCGATCTAACTTATGGGGCTAGGGACAGACCTTCAAAAAGCCTGAGCCTAAATTGATTCGCGGGTTAGTCTAACCTGGCTAGGCTGAACTGTTTGGAAACGAGACAGACATTCTCTCTGGACTGAGGAAATTCAGACACATGCCTGTAGTGTCTCAGGCTAGAAGCCGGGGGGGGTGCGGGGGAGGGTGCTAGAACAGCCTTCCCTTTCCTTGCACATAACTGAGCTGAGGGGGTGTGGCCAGGGGGAATCCAGAAGACCCTGCTGTGCCTGCAATCTCTGCCAGAGCCTATACAGCACTAGCTAGCATACCACATGCTGGCTATAGTCTGCTGTGGTAGAGGGGAGGAAGGGATCCCTGCTTGTGCAGCAAGTGGTGAAAGGAAGGTGGAGGGGGGCACAGGTAAGCCAGCAGACCCTGCTGTATCTGCAAGTCTGTGCCAGAGGAGCTCTGCCAGGGGAGCAGAGGGGAGGGGCCAGCCCTGCTGTGAAGCAGAGAGCCCCACCCAGCCCAGAGAGCATGCTGGGATGCTGGGGGTGTCTGGTTTATCTTAAACCAGCAAGGGGTCTGGGACAGACATTGTATAAATTGGTTTAAGCCAAATCAGTTAAGTATGATACTACATTCAACCAGGTGTATCTCAAACCAGTTTTAGCCATTTTCAAACTGGTTTATGTGCAATGAACATCTGTTCTGTTGCAGCTTTAAACCAGGTTCTGATCACTTAAACGGGTTTATGTGTTATGTCTGTCCCTAGCCTGGATGTCCAGCTTCAAACACAGAAGGCCTGTGTTTTGTCAGTGATATGGAGGATGTATAGTTTCCATTGACTTCAGCTTGATCCATAAGGTCCAAATAATGTTAAGCTAAATATGCTGAACTGGAAAAAAGTGTGAGCAAGGATTTGGATGAAATGGATGAAGAGGGTTGTCTTTTGGGAGAGGTTCTTACAAGGGAGCTGTCAGATTTAAAATCTGTGCTTCAGTTTATAAGTTTTTTATGTGCTATTGCAATGCCTAACACCTAAACTCATCATAACTAATACTTTTATTTTTCAATAGGCTCTTTTGTATCTGTAGCAGCACTTTGGATATAGTTTGCTTTTACTTTTCCCTTGTATGGTCAGGTGTTTTCTTCTGTTGATTGTGCAAATGTCACAGGTAGTCTACAGGGGATGAAGAGTTATGGGGGGTTTAGTTTTATTTTTGTTTTAAATGAGTTTGTGTCATCGAAGTGCATACTTTGTCAGGGTGATTCCAGGACAAGCATTTGACCTGAAACTACTTTCAATTCATTATAACAAAAAAACTGGATTTCAAGTTTCTGTTATCTCTTCAGCAATGCTAGTTGCTGATCTTGTAAATATGGTTCAGTACAGTGAAGTCTATGCAAGTGTTACCTAAATCTATATTACGTTCTTTCAGCCATTTTGGATTTCTAACTCGGATGTAATTTGTTGGCCATTGTCTTTCGTATGCCTTTTCCAGCATTCCTTTGGGAGGGATTTCCATTCATCTTTCTTTCTTCTCTAGCTTCCTTTTATATTTGTGTCTCCTCTCCCTTTCATTTCATTCTCAGTGTAGCATCTGCTTGCTTAACTTGTATGCTGCATATCCCTATTCTGTATCATTAATGAACATATAACAAAGGTACCAAGAACAGCCCCGTTGGTGACGCACTAGCAAGCTCCACGCAGCATTCTGAATGAGTTTCAGTCGATCATTACAGGTGATTCATTGAAGCGATTTAAAAAAAAATGTAATGAAATATTTATTGCGAATAGAAGAGGAGGAGGGCACAGGCAGGTTTCCACACCCCAGGTATATTTTTATTTGTTCAGTTTTTTACAAATAATTAGAAATAAGCCTTACTGTGAGAAGAATGACTTGTTGATCCTAAGTGCTGTGCTAGAGCTGACCTAGAAGCAGATATTAGGGGGAACAAGAAATCTCCTTGCCCCTGGAGAAGCTAATTCAGTGGCTTGATCCTTGGTATAACTGCAGGGCTGCTCAGCTCCTGCTTTCTCTCTGGTGCAGGCAGGGATTTGACTTGGCAGCACTTGTGGTTCTCAGCAAAATTGGTTCAACTCTAACCCTCATGTCTAACAGCCCACATGCAAGACCTCCAAATATCAAAAGTCACGGATGCTTTAAAAAAAACACCAAAAGAAAAACACCCCTTATGAAAATCGGACTTGCATGACAGCTGTGATAAAAAATGCAGTCTTTATTGTTGCCCTTTTGTTTACAGTCTCCCAGCCAGTTTCCTGCCAGTGACAGCCTTCTTGTCCAAGTCTATTTTGAATTGACTTTGTAAGGAAGATGTTGTAACACTGGTATCAAAGGCTTTGCTAAGATTCAGATACACTGCATCTACTGTGCTCCCTACACCCACTGCTTGCTTCAAATATAGAATTTTTAAAAAGTCAAGTTTGTCAGACAGGGCTTGGTTAAATAATGTATTTATTTGTATTTAAAAGCCTCTTCTTATTTCATGACTCTGTGCATGTGCAAGTCTTTCTTCTTTTTCTGAAAGAATTAATAGAAGACTGTCATGCATTAGAGAATCCTCTGATTAATGGTAGTGATCATTGCTTTAAGAAGCAAGGGCAGGGGGTCGGACTAGATGATCTGCCCAGGTCCCTTCCGACTCTAACTACTATGATACTATGAAGCCTGCAGATGCCATCCATAGTTCAGTAAAGACCCGGTTATACAGGTGGGTTATGCCGTACATCTTGAAGATCAAATACGAGGGGAATTTGATGAGCCGACTAGGTGAGAGGTTGAGTCTCCTCATCCAAGGATTCTGTGCCATGATTCTTGAGATTTTTATATTTCTGAGCAAAGCTTTAGCTGATTTTGGCTACAGGGAGGGGGCTAGTTATACAGGGAATATGGCATTCTTTAAAATATGTACAGGCCCAAGATTGAAAGGTAATAACTACAATTTTCCACAGAAGCAAACAAGCAACGACTCACTAAATTTTGCACTTACTAAGACTCCTAGGTAGTCACTATTGGCAATGATAGCTTTAGAGAAGAGTTGATTAGAATAGTCCAAGCTAGAGAAGATGAAGAGATGAGCAACACTAGTGATACCGTGTTACCAGATTTGCCTGTCACTTTGGGGTGTGCTAATTTATTAGGTATACATTTCTGGGGTCTCTTAATTCTATCAATGTGCCACGTGTATTACTTGTGTTTCTATATGGAGCTGTATCTCTCCCTTCTGCAAGTCTGTACCCCCCAGTGGAGCTATCTTGCAGGACTCTGTTTCAATGGGGCTGGGTTCCTCTAGCCTCCAAAAGAGTCCAATACATACACACACACACACATTAACATGACATGCCTGACACAGCCAGGTTGATCAGCATGTACAAGTTGACACCCTCATACGTCAGGAATCAGTTCATCAGGGCAACAATAAAATGCAACCAGACACAAGCACACAGGTGAACAGAATACCTCTGATTCCAGCTGGGTGTCCAGCTGACACCCTCATGGGCCAGTGTTCAGTTCATTAGGGTCCATCTGAGCCAAACAGGGTCAATCAGCCTATACAAGCTGATCCCCATATGTCTCACACTCAGCACGTTCCAATCTTTTGCCCTAACTGTCCTAGTAGTGGTAGCCTCTTGATGAGCAGACCCCACAGTATTTTTGGGCTTTACAGGGATCTTTGGCTTAGGTAAAAGAAGCATTGCTGCGGAGCAAGTGGGGAAGGGGAAGTAGAGAAGGAAAAATACACCGGCAGTTACCGCCAGTTTGATGATAAAAGTTATTTATTGCTAAGTAGATGAAATTTATAATGGTACTAGTAGTACTAGCCATGCAAGGAAAAACAAACAAAAACAATTATAATTTTACCCTGGTTCAATTGAGTATTCAGGAAAACCTAGCTCAAGCTTACCTAATAAAATTCAGGTTCAGAAAGCTATGACTAGAGAGAGAGAGAAGAAGAGCAAGAGCTGGGATCCCACCATTCCAAGGCACTCAGGTGTTTTGTTGGCAGGCAAAGTTCGTAGCATGATTGTTGCAGGTTAAACAGGCAACCAAAAGAGATGATCTGTTTATCCCAGGTTCTCGAGAACAACAGTGGACGGTTTCAGAGAGATTTCTCCTTCTTGAAGCACTGTTTGCTGCCTTATAGCTTTCTTAAACCCTTAGTCCAGCCTTTTCAACACTTTCTTTTAATTCTGTAAATCAAGAGGGTCCCAAGCCATAATTGGCAGGGAAAATCTTGTTATATAAACAGTTTAAATTTAAATGAATTACCTTTTTCAGTGACAAGGGATTATCTGCTTTGGAATATCTCAAGAAACTGATTAAAAACCAGGAAAAACAAAGTTTTAAGGAGTAACCAGACCCCTAGGAGCTGGCTTGAAATTATTATGAATATAGAAGATATATTGGAAGGGATTCTGCATTGTTTCTTCTCAGATGGCCTAGCTATGCTTGCATTGTAAAGTTAGCATTACTGTTTTGTATTTTCCCTGTTGTGAATAAACTCCAGCTTAGCATGACTTTCAGATCTTACTGTAGTCTTTTAACATACTTAAGGGGATTACTTGGAGTGTTCACAACTTTGTGGGGAGGACTTCCACCAATCATCTTGGGAAAAGTATGACGGCATTTGTGGTTAGGGCTCCAATGGGCTGGACGTTGTGATGAACCTTTAACCGTTGTTCAAATGTTGCCTATACCCCCTCTGTCTCGGTCTCTTGCCTCAGCATTCCCTAGTCCAGCAATTGAGTTTTAGTCAATCAAGTTTAAATAGGCCTCCCAAGCTGGGACCAGGGAACGTACAGCCCAAGATGCCTATTAAACTTCTGCTTAGCTCTGGTTAGGTGAGGTGTGGGGGAGAGGGAGAAAGAAAAAGTATTTTATAAGTCCAGCAAACTGGGTACCAGGGTTCCCTCAAGAATTTAGGATAAGCTGATGAGTAACAACCCATCTCCACAGACAAACCCTTGGATGGTGGAGGACATTTTCTACTTAGTGTCCTACTGCGGCAGTGAGCATTCCCAGGCACTACTGCTGCTTTGAGAACTGGAGTGTAAGACCAAAAGCATCTCTAAACTATGGGTATCTTCAGCAAAGGATGAGTACACACTGTCTTAATGAAAGAATGAGATGTGGATCCCATCAGTTCCTCCAGAAGCTATTTTCTGTCCACCAATATTGTCTCCATCATGTTCAGTACTTTGACTCTTAGTACACCAGTAAGAAAGCAGATTCAATGGAACCTCACCTGGCTGCTTGTTCTCCCTCGCTCCTTCACCTTTAGAGTGGGAAAAATTATTCCATTTAGAGTAGTCTAGATAATATTTCACCCCTGCCAGGTGAGTCAACAACACCTCATGAATAGTGGCATAAAAGGCAAATGATGAATATAAAACTATTCATAAGGACATTGACCATATTAATCACGATAAATCAGGGAAACTAAAGCTGTATCATATTAAACCCACACGAACAGATTCATATAATCTAGAACCTTTTGATTCTATTAAATGGTTCCAGTCAAGAGCAGACTATGAAATCAGATGCTCTTTAGTCCGTACCTATTTATAGACTGTGTTTCTTTATTTCTCATATGTCCATTATTATCAATCAGTTTTCTTCAAGTATTTGTGCCCTTGTTTTCAGTGAAAATTGAAGTTAGACTTTCTGGGTGCTAAATGCCAAGATTGCCATGCTTTTCTGTTTCAGAAGTTCATTATTGAAATGCCCCCGCTCCTCCTTTAGCACTATTATAGTAATTTAAAAATGTGATCGTTAATATTTCAGGATGTTCCTTAGTTAGACTCACTTCAGACCCTACACTATTTGTCATCAGTACTACTAACTGAACAGCTGGCATATGTTTATGTGTCTTCTTTATGCCTATATTTGTTCCTTATCCATGGCTTGGTTTGCAAGATTTTGTTATTATTAAATTGCCCAGTTTTTTTTCCTTTCCCTTTCTGATTGAAGAAAGACTTAAAATGTCAGTTCAGAATTCCAGGGGCTTTGAGTCCTCATTCATTTCTTCTCCCACCTGATTTATTAGCTGGGTTCCCCTTAACTCCTGGTGTAGCCTCTACTTCTTCCTTTCTATTTGGGGACCTATTTTGTCTACATACCTGGATTGATTATCCTAATTTGCATGTGAAGTGAGGGAAGCACACATGTTTTTCTGGTACAGAGTATTTAGCATCAGGTCTGTGTTAAAATGTGTTAGAGTTATGACTCCCGCCAGATTATTGCCTTCCATATTGCTTATTGCATTGTTGCTCATTGCCTTATTGCCTCACAGTTAACAGAAGGTTCATCCGTTTCTTACTGATGTTTGTGTTATTTTCATATTAAGTGACATGACCTTTCCTATGTAGCGAGAAGCGATGCAGTAGCAGAGCGCACTAGTTCATAAACAGGATAGTGAATATAATGGGCTAAGCACTCCTGACCCACCTGAATATGATTGACAGACTTCTAGAAGCATCTACCAGACAGGCCTCCTGATTGGTGGAGGAGACTATATTAAGGACTGCACGTAAATTCTGGCGCGCGCGGGTCCTGAGGAGAGTTATCGAGTTAGTGAGACCGCCCGTCTCCGCGCCCGCGTTGAGGGAAGAGCTTGCTTCTTCGCTCGATTCCCCACGCCGCAACTCTCGAGCTGTTGATTGAGAGCAGGTGATCACCTGCTCAAGCTCTGAGAGGCCCCTACCGTGATTAGGGGATTCCCGAATAGAAAGCACTGCAGTACGCCGTCACCTGGCTGCAGCCACTGCGTCGATTATCGCACCCTACTCGCTTGTTTCTGATTGTAACCTCGCTGCCTCGACTATCGCATATTCCTGAATGTAACTTCGTTTCAATATGTAATATATAAGTTGATCTTCAAAGTTCAGTAAGTAAATTTTCTTTATTTCATCTCAAACCTCGCCTCCGGAGCCTCTCTTACCTGCCTAGGACCCTGAACACACCTGGGCCCGTGTCCCCACTTAGGCATCTCACTTGGTGTGTCTTCTGTGGAAGCCCTCCAAAGTCACCTGGAGGTCCCCTTTCCGCAACAAGGTCTTTGAACAGTCCCTCTCAAAGCCATCTTGGCTACTTTCTGTTCATGAATTTTTCTTTTTCAGAGGAATTGTAACCTGTTGGGCTTTATAGCAACTCCAGGATTCTCCAGATGTCTTGGATTTTAATATTTCCTCTTGCTATATTTCTTCCACTACTCTACCTCTTCTTCCCCTCCAACTGTTCTGCTCTTATTCTGATGAACTGAATTAAAACTTTCACTTGCAGAAATTATGGCGTGCAGCTGTGGACCATTTGCTAATTCCAGATTCTTCCCCTCTATTTATGTTTTCCACACAAATTGTTGCTGGCACTGGAAAAACAAATTAAATGAAACTGGCACTTGGCTTACTGGTGAGACTTACAGTAAACAAGCTGGGGAAAGTCAGCTTGATTGCTTTAAGAAAATGAAATGAAATAAAAAGTCCAGCAGCAACAAGCCATTTAACACCATGCCTAGAAAGTATCCTGTAGGTGAGACCTCTCACAGGAGGATGATTGTGCACTGGTTTGTTTGTTTGCTTGCTTCTTTGTTTTTGGCTTTTTTCTATCTATCTATCTATCTATCTATCTATCTATCTATCTATCTATCTATCTATCTATCTATCTATCAGCCTAATCAATGTTATTGCCTTTTTCTCAGGTTAGAGAGCTAACAAGTTATATAGTTAGACTCTGAGGCCTCAAAAAGGATCATTTGCTTTTACTAAAAGTTCACGATTTCCAGTAACAGATTTGATTTCCCCATTCCTAATTTCAGCAAGAAATTTTGCTTTATTGTAGCTAATTAGTTCAGAGAATAAGGGATAAGAGAATCAGTTTTAGATGCGTACTCCCGTTGGCTGGGATGCATCAGATTTGCAGCCTAGCTGGCAATCTGTGGGGTTCCTGTCAAAGTGCGTTGCCAACTGCATGTGAATTTGCATCCCTGAAATGCTAGCATTTGGCAACTCCTGAGATCTGCAAATATTAAAGTATTCATTCTTGGACCCACCAATATGTTTATAACTTGCCTCCCCCACCTGTGTGCAAGTGTCCAAAACCAAAGAATCCTCACCTACCCCTCACACGCTCCCTGGCTCTCACTCTCACACCCACATACGTGCGTGTGTATGCATATGTACTATACACACACACACACACACACAAAGCAGGGAGAAAAAAAACTGCTCTTGAAGGAACACTATTTGCAGGATGTAGTATTTATAGCTTCATGTTTGTTCTTTCATTTTATAGCCGATATTCAGGGTTTGCTTTCATAAAATATTCTGCCATGAATGTGAAATCAGTCTGGCTTTGTGTGGAGTAGATGGATTATAGCACATGAAAAAGTAAAAAAGTATATGTGCACATGACTGTTGGGCTATGAGGAGATGAGGTTGCAGGGCCAAGTTAAGATGCCCTTCCTCTTCCCCTTCCCCCTGGTAGAAAAGCTTTATATAGCTTTTCAGATTCTCCTCCAAAATGAATGTGCCAACCTCTTCCCCCATGGGCCTAGCCAAGTAATTTTAGGCATTAGAAATGATGATTGCTGTGCATACCTGTGTCAGGGATTATTGAAGAGACCTGGGCTTTAAGAGCGCACACAGAAGAACAGCTCCCTGTTGCAACTCATAGTGCTTTCCAGGAAGCACTATAAGTTGCAAGGATCCCCCAGACCCAACAGAAGTTAACTGTTGGGTCTGGGAGTTGGGGATTCCAGCTGCTTGCTGCAGACCTGCAGTCCAGTTTCTATAGCAACACTACTCCTCCCTCCCAGCTGGGATGCTGTTTTCAGAATGGGAGTGGGGAAAGGGAGCAGAGGGAGCCCTATCCAGGTGCATGTGTGGGGAAGGGTCCAATCCACCCATCCCACCCTCCAGTGCTGGCTGAAACCCCCATAGACCAAATTCCCTCCCCCCTTTCAAAGACAAGGACAGGCTGGGTGCTTCACAGACAAGTTGCGGGATGCATTCTGTTTTGGAGTGTGTTCATCTAAGCCCTCACACAATGAGGGTTCAGATTGTCACAGGATCGGGACTGTTTAAACCAGTCTGCAGTCATCAAAGCTGTGAGAGGCTTCGGATCCAGAGAAGCTTCAGACACTGCAGGGTCCAAAGCAGCATGTCAGGGTCAAAGCACTGGCCTCATTAGGCTTCCCAAAGTGGTTCGGAGCTTCCGAAGTGCTTTGGAGCCGACTCGGAGATCCGGCCATAGGGTATAATGGGGAAACAATAAAGTACCTAGAACTTTGTTGTTTTTCATCCAATTTGGATGAAATTTTCTGAGATGGCAGACTCTACAGACAGGATGAACTGTTCCAAGTTTCAGGAAGATCAGTGCAGGGGTTTGGGGGGGACAGCACCCCAAATTCTTGAAAGCAAAATTCCTGTCATGTCTAGGCATTACAACATAGAGGGGTAAAAACTGCAAGGGTGGTAGCTCTTACTGAGCCCACAATGCCTGACACGTTTCAAGAAGATCAGTGCAGGAGTTTGGGGGAACTGCACCTTGAGCTGCAGGACAAGCAAAACTCATGCCATGGGTGCTTGTGGGACCGACTGTCTGTGTCTTGTGGGATGGGAGACACTACTGCAGGCCTGGCTGCTAAACAACTGTGTTACCAGTTACCAATTAATCATGATTCACTCAAGAACCAGCTTAATACACAAGACCTAGCTACTACATAAGGACTTAATGAGTATCAATTAGCACCTACAAAACCTCTCTAAGGATTGGAAAGAATCAATACAGACAATCAACTGCCCCAAGACAGAAACAATCAGTCCCACAAGCACCCATGGCACAAGTTTTGCCTTTCAGCAGCTTGGGGTGCAGGGCCCCAGAACCCCCCTGCACCGATCTCCTTGACAGCTGGCAGGCATCGTGGCCTCAGCAGGGGCTACCATCCCTGCAGCTGTCACCCCGCTGCACCTTAACACATACAGTGTCACCCATGGCATGACTTTTGCTTGTCTGCAGCTTAAGGTGCAGTTACCCCCAAACCCCTTCACCTATCTCCTTGTAGCTCGACAGGCTTTGTGGCCTCAGTAAGAGCTATCACCCCTGTGTTATAACACATAGATGTGACAGGAGTTTTGCTCTCAAGGATTTGGGGTAGTTACCCCAAAACCCCTGCACCAGTCTTCTTGAAACTTGGCAGGCTTTGTGGCCTCACCAGGAGCTACCATTCCTGCAGCTTTCACCCCCCTGTGGTGTAACACACAGCCATGGCATGAGTTCAGCTTTCAAGAATTGGGGGTATGGTTCCCCCCAAGCCCCTACACCGATCTTCTTGAAACTTGGCAGGTTTAATGCTCTTAGTAGAGGCTACTATCTCTGCAAATGTCATCTATATTGGACAAAAAACAACAACGTTTTATAGGTATTTCTTTGATTCCCCATTATACCCTATGTCTGGATCTCCGAGGCAGTCCTGAAGCTTCAGAGCTGCTTCGGCTGGATCAGAGCAGAAACCTGGTCCGGAGTTCTGGATCAGATCGCGGCCATCCGAAGCTGCTGGATCCAAAGCCGGATTGGTTTGCTGCTGGTTGCATGGGCCTAGAAGTCGTGTACTTCTGTTTGGTCATGGCTGTAGACAAGTTTTTGGCACCAGATCTAGTGAAAATTGTCACTTCTGTCTGCACCCTCACTTCTAGTTTAGGGGAGTGCAGAAGGTAGAACTGTAACCCTACATATTTGAAAAGCACGATGGTTCTTTACACACACACCCATCTACATGCACGAATGCACATATGTTTGCAATTAATGAAGGCAGGCAATAAAGTTTTTAAGCTGTAAAGTTCTTGGAAATTGTAAGAGTTTAAAGTCAATAGTCCAGTACCCAATTTGTGATTCCCCTTTTAGGAAAGAATTCCTTTTGCTCTGTATAGCACCGTGGCATAAAAAAACCTCATGGCCAGCTAAGGCAGAGATGAAGCATGTTCAGGCTTCATTTCAAGTTTAACTTTCCTCTGGTGCTGTAAAAGGCAGTATTTTAAAGTAAAATGGTATTATATGTGTAATGTATAATATAACTGTTTTTTTCAAAAAGCTCTATTCAGTGAGGAGTGGAGTCAGGAGGCTCTGAGCAGGCCAGGACACTTCACAGTTAGATTGAAGACTGTAAACACACAAGTATATACAGCAGATAAAAGCTTGAGATTCTTTGGAGGGAAACCTGGTTGGGATTCAAGCTTTTGATGTGGACAGAGCCTCGTCTTGGTTCTCCAGCCAGTGCTTCTGAGTTCCAGTAAAGTCTGAATGGAGATGCAGTCTTTTCTCTCTCCTTTATAGCACCCACCATCAAATGGGTAACTACACATCCACATAGGAGGTCTCACTTTAATCTGTTTTATTCTCCCTTACTGTCACAGTGACCTCCAGTGGTTCTCCCCATGTATGTCTTATCTGGTCCTTCGAAAGAAATTGGGCTGAAGGGAAGAAATGAGAACACATCTTTTCCTGCCCTTCCCCCCGCTTTTGCCTGTGTGGGCACTGGATCCCTCCTAAGCAAATGTGCAGAAAAAGCATGCATCTGTGAACTGGTTAAATAATTAACTGGTGAAATAGAGCCATTATTTGTGACTATTAAATGAATGAGTAAAACTGTTCTGAGATCTGCCAAACTGTTAGAGAGAGAAAAAAAAGTCAGTATACTCAAGGGAAGGGGGTGAGACTCTTGGAAAAACTGATTTGCTGAATTTTGAAGCAGGTCAGGCAGGATTGTTGGGGGGTGAGGGAAAAAGGGCATAACTTTGTCTCTGAGGTGGTCCCATTTTCAAGAACTTCGTGAGTCCTCTTTCTGGAAGTGGTTCTCTTTATACATTCATATCTGCCTGGCAGGAGCCTCCTTCTCTGCCTTCCCCCATTTAAAGAAACAGCTACATGTCAGTGTTTCTGTTGCAGTTGCTTTGTACCCTGTGCCAGAAGGTCTGAAGCTGTAAGTCTGCTCACCTTATATACAGTATACAAATATGTATTCTGCAGAAGGTGGAAGGGAAAAAAGCTGGAGGATGGCAGAAACAGCTAAAACTGGGATTCTATTGTGTACTTTGGAAAGATCATCATAGGGTGAAGTCTGGCATTGTGGTAGGAACATCACTGTCACAGGACCCTCTTGAGCACTTCTTGCTTACTCAAATCTGTCATTGAAGTCAATGGAAATTTTGCTGGGTAAAAAGCAACTAAATAGAGTCCTTTAAAAAAAAAAAAAAAGTCAAAAGGCCTAAAAAACTTCTTAGAGAAAAAGATTTACTGCACTCCCAGTCTCTGTTATGTATAAGCACTGCATGAGGCAAGTTCTAAATTAATTTGTCCCTTAGGGTGTGTATTTCTTTTGAATCCTGTGGAAATAAAAGTCTAATTGCTGAAGAAAAGGACTGTGAAAGAGCTTCCTTACATGTTATCAAATAATGCACAAAGAATGTGTATAGGTTTTATAACTCTTGGAAATACCACCAGTCTTAATTAATATGTTCTGTATTTAATTCATTTGGGACACCGTCTGTCTGGAAAAAGAGGAGAGACTGGAATAATGAAATTTAGGGAGAATCACTAAAATCTAGTCTGTTTCCTATTTGTAAGTTAACTATTACTTTTTAACCACTTAAAATAAGAAACTGTGGAAGTATTCAACTTAACCGAAGACAGCTTATAACAGCTTATCCAGGTTGGGGGTGTTTGTAGTGTATATGTGATTTGTCTGTCTGTCTACATATGCAGAGATAATGTATTTTCACTTGAAGATGTGGGGGGTACATTGGCCTGGATAGTAACTACTGCTAAGGAGTTCTGTAAGTTATTTATAGTGCATCAAGCTGAGTGTCCTTTCAGAATGATCTGGGCACTGAATGGAAGTGTTTTCTCTATAGTCCTGTCTAGACTCCTGAAACATATATAAAAGTACAAGTCTAGAGTGCTTATGTCCCAACCCATGCTGTCCACCAGTTATATAACATTTTGGTGTTGCATTAAAATTGTCTACTGTGAGTCATGTACATTACGAAGGCTTTTTCTTTAAAAAGATAATTCTCTTTGGTTCCAAAATGAACTACTCTTCATCTTGGGCACATCTGGGGTAACTATAAAAGTGCTTAAGTAATATGTGGACATCTGGTTGTTCATGCCAGTCAGTATGTATTCCAACTTCACTGGAATTTTTGGGTTGTAAAACTGACTTGTCTTGTTTGTCTCTGGCTGCTCATCCTTTTGTCAGTGTTGATGACCCCAGTGAGGTGATGTTGTCTGCTAACTACATCTAACTGAGGAATTAAATCTGCAAGTTCCCTTTTTGCTAGAGTAGCTCTTAACTCAATGTATTTATCTCCTGGTGCTCTAGGATTGTCTAAATAATTCAAATACCATAGCAATGATTTGTGCTATACCTATTTATTTTCATTCACGTTTTCTATCAAGTGTATTAAGTCAGAAGTACCTGGTTTCCTGTCATCAAAGACCTGACAAAGTACGTCTTCTATTCAAAAGCTTATCTAATTTTATCCCAACTACATCGTTGGTCCAACAAAAGAGATCATCCTAAGAAGTCCTTGCCCGTTCATGATTGTGTGCTTGTGATAAAAGTAATTTGCTGTGAATGGTAAGAATCTCTTATCAGTCCTCGTATACTAGTTTGGTTATATAATAGGGTTTTTATAGGTCACTTGTTTGTCTATATCAGTCCATACTTTTTAAAGCAAACTTTCCATTCAGGTTCTTTTATAGGTGCCTGTCAATGTAGTGTCAAGAGTTTTTAGCTATATTGCACATAGCGAATATGAACCAGCTAGGTGTCAACAATTCTTTTGCTTTTTTCCCAAATGACCCACTACCAACTCAGTGAAGGATTCACACTAGAACCTTTAGAATTTCATATCCAATGCATTAACAAACACTAAGAGTTTTATATATGTAATTCTTGTAAACAATGGTGAGTGCTAGCTTACGTGAGCTGCCTTCTGAGGCTAATGCTACTGGTAGCCCTTAATAGTATGTTTTATGAAGTCATGAGGGGTCTAGAGTATTATATTCAAACTTAAATCTGGTTTCTGAACCTGAAAATGAGCATGATTAACAAAAATACATCTAAATTGCTTTTCTCAGTATATTAAGTTGCAAGGGGACCAACCACCTGATTTTTATAATTTCTTATAATTGACTGGCTATTTCCTCAGTGGGCAGTGGAAAAAGCCCCATCATTTATGCTAAGACCCAGTTAATCTCAGTTTGTCAGAGAGGAAATATAGTAAAAAATCTATGTTCTTTTCTGATCAGTCTGTCTCGGATAGAGGTGCATCTTATAGTCAAATTGAATCAGAGATGTCTAAGCTTTAATAAGGAAGAGCACACTCCATCAGATGCTATGAAAGGACATGCATAAAGCAGTCTATCAAATAGAGAGTGATTTGAAAAAAGAAGGTAGGAAAAGGGTGGAGGCGGGGAGAAGGGAAGAAGGCCAGCGCCAAGAGAGGCAAACAAGTAATATACCTGTAGGGTGCGTCCACACGTGCAAGCTGATGTGCTTGCAAGCAGCTCTTATAGAAGTGGTGCAAATTAGTGCTGGGGCTTTTCGCCTCAGCGCACATGCTTGGACATGCACTTTGTTGTGAAGCAAATTGTGCCACTTGGGGCAAAATAATCCTGCCTGGCTCCTCCCAGATCTGCAGAGCCTAGAGCCAGCACCTATGCTGTCCCCAGCAGTATAAAAAGCTGCCCTGGCAAGTAGCTCAGAGTTACTAGCTCTCAGGAGCTTCTGGGGCCCAGCCAATTGGTACCTGGGGATACCACCCTTTGCCAGCTGGACTGTTGAAGCAGCCTTGAGAGTTCCCTGAACCCTCTACCCACTGCAGCAGGCTGGCAGAGGGGGCTGCTGCCTGGCTGTGACCTGCTGTGCACCTGCCAGACCCGGATGGGGACTGCACAGCCAGTAGAGGCATCTGCCCCTCTGGGCCATCTGCCAGTAGGCTGTGGCTGCAGGATTGGCCTCTGTGTGGCACTACTGCCATGTGTGCCCCCTACCTGGCCATCTGGGCAGCTATCGCCCGGAAGATGTTCTGGATGTGGTGGCCTGCTTTCAACTGCCAAAGCCTGTCCTCCTGGCCCCAGCTGGCCAGGAGGTCAGCCACAGCCAGGTGGGTCCAAAGTGCCAGCTCTGAGCAGGCAGGGTCCTAGCAGGAATTCTGATGTTCTCTATTGGAAAAATGAAAAATTCCTGATTAAAATAAATCCCAAAGTCACTCTGTAAAATAGCACAAAATCCATGTTCCTCCACAAGTAAAACAAAACACAACTACAAAGAGAGAGAGAGAGTGAGACAGAGACAGTCATCAGTTGGACAATGTTTTATTGATATATGTACAGTGTTAAAGCATGTCTCTTCATAGATTTCATAGACATGTGGGCCGGAAGGGACCCAAAGGATCATTGAGTCCAGCTGCCTGCCCCAGGGGCAGGAAGTCAGCAGGGATCATAGGAATCCAGCAAGATAAGCATCCAAATGTGTCTTGAAGGCATTCAAAGTGGGTGCTTGAACCGCCTCTGGCAGCAGTCTATTCCAAACCTTTGGGGCTCGGACAGTGACAAAGTTCTTTCTTATGTCCAGCCTGAATCTGTTGTGGCAAAGTTTGTGACCATTCAATCTTATCGTCCCTTGAGGTGCTCTGAACAGACGTCCCCCTAGATCCTGATGATCACCCCTGATAAACTTATAGGTGGCCACCAGATCACCCCTGAGCCTGCACTTTTCCAGGCTGAAGGACTCTCAGCCTCTCATCATAAGGTCTGTTTTTCTGACCTCTGATCATGTGTGTGGCTCTCCTCTGCATTCTCTCAAGCTTCTCCACATCCTTTTTGAACTGTGGAGCCCAAAACTGGACACAGGACTCCAGCTGTAGCCTCACCACGGCTGAGTACAGTGGGAGTATGACATCCCAGGATTGCTTGAGAAGCACCTATGGATGCAATCCAGCGTTTTGCTCACTTTACTAGCCACAGCATTGCAGTGAAGGCTCATGTTCATCTTGTGGTCAATGATGACCCCCAAGTCCCTTTCATCTGTAGTGCTAAATAGCATAGCACTGCTGAGCCTATAAGCATGCTGCAGGTTTTTCCTCCCAAGGTGGAGAATTTTTCAGTGTTGAACACCATCAGGTTCTCATCCGCCTATTTCCTGAGCCTGTCAAGATCTGCCTGGATCACCCTCCTGTCCTCAAGTATGCATGCTTTACTCCAGAGTTTGGTGCCATTGGCAAACTTGGCCAGTCTGCTTCTGACACTAGTGTCCACATCATTGATGAAGATGTTAAATAGTATAGGCCCTAGGACAAAGCCTTGAGGGAACCTACTGGTGATCGTGCACCACGATGATTGGCTGCCATCGACCACCACCCTCTGGGTCCTACCTCCTCCTCTGGGAGCCAATTCCCCAGCCAGTGGATCATGGTGAAGCTGAGGTTGCAGTTGGCCAGTTTTGCCAAGAGGCAATCATGGAATACCAGATCAAAGGCTTTTTTAAAGTTAAGATGTATGACATCAATCTCTTCTCCCTTGTCCAGGTGATAGGTCACCTGGTCATAAAAGGGAATGAGATTGGTCAAGCAAGACCTACCCGCAACAAACCCATGCTGGGTATCCCTCAGGATATTGCCTTTAGCTAGTTTGTTAAGAATGGCCTCTTTGATGATCTTTTCCAAGACCTTCCCCAGCATAGAGGTCAGGCTGATGGACCTGTAGTTTGCCAGTTTTCCACTCTTCTCCCTTTCTTGAAGATAGGCACAACATTGACTCTATTCCAATCTTTTGGCACTTCACCAGAGCACAAAGAGCTCTTGAAGATCCATGCTGGGGGCTGAGCTATGATGCTCGCCAGCTCCCTGAGTACCCTTGGGTGTAACCCATCAGGGCCAGTTGACTTGAAGGTATCCAGCTTGTCAAAGTGTTCCTTCACAAGGTCAGCTTCAATGGAGGTCCAGACCAGAGCAGAGTATTCCTGCTTGGTGGCGGTTCCAGTCCTCCATCCTTTGTAGGTCTTCCTTTTAAGACGCAGGAGGTCTGCCAGTTCCCTGGAGAGCCAAGGGGGCTGCTGTGCCCTTTTGCTGCCTTTCCTTCAAGATGGGATAGACTTTGCTTGTGCATCCAGGATTGCTCCCTTGAGGAGCAACCAATTGTCCTGAACTCCCCTGTCCTTTGAGTTGTGGCCTTTTTAGGGCCTCTCTGACAATCCTCCTTAGCTTGTCAAAGTCAGCTTTCCTGAAGTTGAGGACTTCTGTATTACTGACTAACTTGTCAGCTTTACGGCAGTTCGTGAAGGTGATCAGCTCATGGTCTCTGTCACCCAGCTTCCCTTTGATCATTAGGTCACTGATTAGGTCATCACCAGTTGTCAGCACAAGCAATGCTTTACCTCTTGTCAGCCCACAGACTTCCTGCATCGGATACAGGTCATCCACATGTGAGAGAGAGCTTTGCAACCACTCCGATTTGGCTGAGCGCTCCTCCCATGAGATGTCTGGGTAGTTAAAGTCTCCCATGACAACCGTACATCGGGAGCATGTGACCTCAGCCAATTCCCTGCTGAACTCCTGGTCAAGCTCTTGACCCTGGGTAGGGGGTCTGTAGTAGACTCCCACCATAGTTTCCCTTGTGCTGTGTTCCTCTCAGATTTTAACCCAGAGGGTTTCAAGTCATCCACCATGGGTGCCAATGTCAGTTTGTAGGGACGTGTAACTTTCCTTGACATAGAGAGCTACGCCTCCTCCCCTTTTGACCACTCGATCCTTCCCCTTTTGTCCACTTGATCCCTCCTGTACAGGGTATAGCCATCTATACCTGTGGCCCAGTCATGGGTGGAGTCCAACCAAGTCTCTGTTATCGCAATGACATCATAGTTATTTGCAATTAGCAAGAGAACAAGTTCCTCCTGTTTGTTCCCCAAGCTCCTGCCATTTGTGTATAGGCATGCAAATATCCCCTTGGGGGCCCTTGCCCTGCCTACATTTTGTTCCAGGGCTGTGGCAGGGGTGGATTCCCTTAAATGCCGTGGTGTGCTGGCTTTGCAGGGGTTGCTTAGTGGGCCAGCAGTGGCACTAGTCTCCCTATCCCCTGGTGGGCTTAGTTTAAAGCCCAGTGGAGCAGGTCAGCCAGTCTGGCTGAGAAAAGCCTCCTCCCCAACAGAGAGAGGTGGAGGCCATCCCTTCCCAGCAGTTCACTGCCTCTCTCTCTTATCATAATAATAAAGTGAACTCTTAATACATGTTTCATGAATTTATGAATATATATTTTGTTGCCCTCCCACAGGGACTATGGCTTCCACACAGGGGCTACAGCCCTCCCACAGGGGGTTCAGTCCCCACACAGGGGCTATGGCCCCCCAACAGGGGGTACAGCCCCCAGACAAGGGCTATGGCTCCACAACAGGGGCCAAATGGCCCCAATAGGGGCTACCCCTCCCTCTGCAAGGCCCACATGCCTCATCCCCTGCCAGCTGCCGCAGCCCCCCTGATGGCTGCCCTGCCTAGCCCCACTCCCTGCTCCCCCAAGCCCTCAGTGGTTGCCCCGCCCAGCCTCACCCCCCAGTTTGCACCCTCACAACCCCAGGCACTGTCACTTAAACAAAAAATAAAAAGAGAAAAAAAACTCAGGAAAAAAACCCTCTACTTAACTTAGAAACAGGGTGGGGGGGGCTCCGGGGCCTCCTGGCAGAGCCTCCCCAGGCAGCACAGGGCAGCGGGGGCAGGAGGGCCTGAGCTGGGGCCACTGGAGCTGCCCCTGTGCCCTGCACTATGCAGGCAGGGTCCCAGTCCGCCAGACAGCAGTTGGAGTGCCGGGGTTTGGGGGTTGTTTTGTTTTTTTTAAACTGTGGGGATTCTGGGGTGGGGGAACAGGGTTTGGGAGGGGATGGGGGGCTTGCAGGGGCCAGGGCTGGCAAGGGAAGTGATTGGGGGTGCCAGGGGGGCAGGGCTGGGGAAGCGGACTGGGCCAGCAGAGGAGCCCCATGGTCCCCTTCCCCCCGACCCCTTACTCACCAGCACCAGAGCCCTGGTGCTGCACATGTGGCCTGGCCAGCTGCGCGTTTCAGCACCAGGGTGAGGGGCCAACCATGAGACGCTTTGGCAGCCAGAGCATCTCCATGGAGGACCCAGCCTCCGGCTGCATCAGGGCCTGGTCCCGTGCTCTACCCCACTCTTTTTAGCTTCCGTTTTTTAAGACCCCTGGTTATCCAGGGGTCTAATTTTCTACCTACACTACAAACTTGCAGCACAGGGAACATTTTTCTTGCCCACGCTTGTCGCTTGCCCCCTCTCAAAGGGGTTTGAGGTGGGGAAAAAGCATGTGTGTGCTCTTCTGGACATGCCCATAGGGACAAAGGGGTCAAAAAAACTAATGGGTTAAGAATTTGTAATCCCTATTTAGACTATATTTAACACAATCAAGTCTGTGGATGATTTCTCATTCCACAACTTTGCATTCAAGTTGGCTTTTAAAATTCCACTGTTGAAGAGTAGCTACTCTGGGTTCAGTGATGGGATGTTCAAGAAGGTTAAAGTGTCTGTCACAGGCTTGTGTGTCTTTTTGAACCTGATCTCAGATTGGTATCCCCTCATTTTTCACGTAGGGTTTACCCCATGTGTCCACTGTAGACAGCAGAGGGGTGCTGTAAGGAGGCAATGACGTATATGGCATTGGTAGGGAAGCAGGTGATTGAGTATTATAATTTGTGTGATTTGGTCTAGTCATGGTGTGATCTGTATTTCTGAGAGGGCATAGCTGGCATCTGGATACTCTGAAAGTCCTGGTGCCTTGCTGAGAATAGGAGTTAAGTAGCCAGTTGCTGGAAAGACACTATTTAAGGTTTAAGTTGGGGGACCGTCATAAGCCAGGATAGGCTTGTCCTCCAAAGCTACAATATGATGGTCATCATTTTCCAGCAATGGTTGGAGATCATTCATGATGTGTCCAAGGTGTACAGATGGAGGCTGTAGGTAACAACCGGTAGAATTCTGTTATCCTTGTTTTGCAGTTAGTGTTGTAACGGGCCAGAGAAGGGTTTAAATCTGGCTTTGTTGATTTGAGTGGCTATGGTTTTAGGACTGTTTTGTAAGTGAAGGAATCCCTGTTCTAGATCTTTAAGGTGTGCATCACAGGTGGCGGGATCACAACTGATATTGTTGTGATATAGAGCTCGGTTGTAGATGCTAGATCTAGTGGTGTGGTGGTAGCTTTCCAATAGGTTGCCACTACACTGTAGTGGAAATGTGGCCACTACAAACCTTCGCTGTGGTGTCGAGGAAATGAATTGCTGGGTAGAATACTCAAGAGCCAGCATGATGGAGTCAAGAGTCAGTATGATGGACACTAGAAATTGTTAAAGGCTTGGTGGAATTCCTCTAGCGATTCCTTTCTATGTGTCCATATGATGAAAATGTCTGTGATACATACAGCCATGTCCCAACAAGCACAGACATTTGTTTCCCCAGGGACAAGTAGCAGCGGCACACCTTGTGCCATTGCTACTTGCTCCCAGGGAACACCCATGCCATGTGGGCCCTGGTGTGCAGCAGGTTACCCCAGGTGTGGTAGGTGCTGGCCCCAGCAGCCTTACGTGGGGTCCTTGGGGCCTCCTGGGGCTGCAGCTACAGCAGGAAGCCTGTTCAGCAGCTGGAGCATGGATCCAGCTGGCCAGGCTGCAGTTTTGGGCAGCATGCACAGAAGGGAATTCATGAGGTTTTTTTTTACCAAGGCGCCCCCAGGGGTTACAAGAAATAATGGCCACAAGCTAGCAGAGAGCAGATTTAGACAAGACATTAGGAATCATTTCTTCACAGTTCGAGTGGCCAAGGTCTGGAACGGGCTCCCAAGGGAGGTGGTGCTCTCCCCTACCTTGGGGGGTCTTCAAGGGGAGGTTAGATAAGCATCTGGCTGGGGTCATCTAGACCCAGCACTCATTCCTGTCTATGCAGGGGGTTGGACTCGATGATCTATTGAAGTCCCTTCCAACCCTAGCATCTATGAATCTATAAATAAGGACTGAAGATTTGGGCCCTGAGTACAAAGTGACAGACTTTTCTCTGAAACATCAGCATGTATCCCACCACAGTAGTTATTTTAATAAAATACATAAGGATGCTCACCTGCATGTCGGAGAACAAAATCAAGCTCTTGAATACTAACAATCTATGACATAGCTATTGGAAACCACTATGTTGGATCACTAACTTTCTTGGAAGGAGGGGCATGGAGAGTGTTAGATCATAGATATATTTTCCACATTAAATTAGTTAACATTAACTATAGGAAAGAATGAGTTGGGAGGCGAAGAGTCCAGGAACCCGATCAAAAGAACTTCTCTAGGGGGTGTAATTTCAAAGCATTGTGTGGGTTGTTCCCTGCATAGCTTCCACTAAAGTCAGTGTTCAGAGAGAGAGAAAGGCTTGGGAGATTAAGGATGAGAGAAAGTCCTTGATCTTGGGCACCTTTCCTTGGGTAGGGCCTAAATGTTGTCATTACTTGACAGTTATCTTTGTGGCCAAAAGGAAATTACTTGGATAGTACACAATGCAAGAAGGGGGAGAAAAGAAGTAAATAAAATAAAATAAAATAAAAAGAAGAATGATGCTTTGTATGCAGAGAGCACTCTCAGCTGGCAGATGGCAAAGCATTTTACAAGCATAAGTAGGCTTTACCCTATGTGACAAAAGGTGGTGACGTGGGATAGACAATTTAAGTGACTTTCCCAAGGTGTCATAGTGATCTGGGGATGAAACTGAGAGAAGAACTCCAACCTTATTCAAGAGGCACAAACCCCACAAGGGTGACAATCTCAGCTGAGAGGACAAGCCTTGTAATCATTGTGGAGGTTGAATTATCTGACTTCTAGGGCTGGTGGTCTTCAGTTTGCAGTTGGTGTGGTACTAAAAGGGAAACTTGCACTGGTGCTATCTCTGATATATTTTGTACATAAGTGCCTTTCATCTCCAGAGGCAGTACTACAGCACCTTTCCGCAGTGCTAAATAATGTTCAATTAACAAAATGGCTTGAAAATGTGAATACTGCTACTATGCATACTCGGTATTCTCCTACTTGGATTACTAGAAGTTCACCAAATTCTGTGGTAGCTCAGAAAATGAAGACCAGTAGCTTGTAAATGAGGGTATGGCTACATGAACAAATTACCACAAGGTAAGCATAGGATATGAATTTGCTTTTACTACCCTGCAGCAACTATTTGCGTAAATGCTAGGGCTGTGCAAAATGTTGACCTCTGTTTTGTTCTGGTGATGTTTTGAGTGTTTCAATGCTCAAAACGCTGAATCTGAAACAAAATGGGAGACGGGTCAAAATGTTTGAAATGAAGTGAAACAAGTTGAAATGTTTTGAAGCTATTTCAGCGGTTCAAAGCTATTTAGAAGCTGGACTTTCAGGAAAAGGGAAAGTAAGGAGAAGGAGTGGAAAGAGTGGGGAACAGACTGACATCTGTAGTTGGCCAGTGTCTGCCAACTGTTCCTGAAGGCTCTTCCCATTCCAGTGCTCTGGGGGAGGCACCTAAAAAGTTTAAAAACAGCATATAAGCCTGTGAATGCCTAAGCTCGTCAGCCTTTATCAGCCTGTCTCTCACCAGAGAACAGCACCTGAAAGGCACTGACTCTGACTGCTTCCTAGCTGCTACTGTCTCGCTAGGGAGTGTTTTGTCTACTTGCAAAGGATTGGTTAAGATGCATCTTACACTTATAGCTTAGCTATACTAGCCTAACTTCAATACTAGTATTGTTATCCCTATATCATTTCTTTTTTTTCCTATATCCATTCCTTTAAAATTATTCTTTTCTTTTCTTTTTTTACCTGACGAAAAAAAGAAATCTGTGTTTTATCTGACAGTGTAATCACTGGGCACTATTCGAGAAAGCACAACAAAGATTAGATAAATTGCACACACAAACACCTACTTATGCACACACTACACACAGTGAGACATCTTTTCCAGAACAGGAAAACATGAAGCATGCTGGAAAGGCCAGTGCTGCCAAGTCCGGGAGGGAAGCAAGAGGGGTCAGAGGCAGAGGTGTCCGTTCCCTGCCGCCCAAGCTGAGACGCAGCTTCTTTTCAACCAGCCATGAGGTTTCTGCTGGTCCTGGGAGCAAGGAGGTCACAGTAGTGCCTGCAGGTGCACCCCCTCTGACACCAGCTACGATAATAAACCCCAGCACCAGCAGCATGACAACAAACAGCAACAGCACCAGTCTCCTCCACCTCAGTTGCAGGTCCCAGCATGAGACTCCCACTCCCAGTTTTAGAGGAGATCCATCTCGAAGCAGGGGACCTCAGCTTGATAGCACAAGAAATTCTGAGGCAGGAGGGGGAAGCAGAGTTTGTGCTTCACACCCCTCAAAGTTCCCCTAGAGCCAGGTCCCCTTCCCCAGTAGGGACTGTGGAGAAGGCTCTGGGGGCAGCTGGCTCAGCTTCTCCTATTGTTGTGCCTCTGCCTGCTAAGGAGAGGGATAAGGCAGGATACCCACACTCACCCCAGAAGTGAGAGGGTAGTGTGCTCTGGGATCATTTTGAGGTGACAAATGATCCCACATATGCTACCTTCCTTCACTGCCAAGCCAAAACCAGCCGGAGCAAGGGAGCAAAACTCATGAGCACCATGGGGATGCTTATGCAACTCCATAGGCACCACCTCCTTTCCCTTGCTCCTCCTCAGCCTGGCACCACTGGGACTGTGCCCAAAAGGAAGTCCCCCTCTCACTCCCAAGTTCCTGTCCCAGCAAACCAGAGGAAGGCCATGCTGGAACTGTGGGGAAAGGTGGACAGAAAGGGGGGCACATTGCAAGGGCAAGCAAGATCACCCAGAGCACTGGAGAGATGTTTACTGTGGATGACCAGTGCTTCTCCTTAGGTGAGCAGCCCGGGTTCAGGCAGCTCATGGTGCTCGTGGCCCCATCATACAAAGTGTCCACATACACCACCTTCAGCTGGACGGTGGTGCCCTCCCTGTATGAGGCATGCACAGAGTACTTGAGGGAGTAGCTGCACAAGGCACATCCACAGGTGGCCTTACACTTCACCTTGGACATCTGGAGCAGCCGGGGTGGAGATCGTCTACATCTCTTCTTCACAGGACACTGCTGTGAAGTAAGGCCATTGGTGGACTATCCTTCAAGCCGAGGTGATAGATGAGTCCCACATGGCAACCAAGATCATGGGGACCATGATCTTCTTGGTGCAGGGTTGGCTCATTGGGCAAGGCAAGCTCACCCACAGGTTCATGGTCACTGACAATGGGGCCAATATGGTCAAGATGGTCCATGAACCCAGCTTTGTTGGCATCCGCTGTGTGGCACATAAGTTCCACCTCATTGTCAGGAATGCCTTGGAGGGGCTGTTGATGACAGTGCCAGAACCACCAACAAGCTAATTTCCAAATGCAGGAAGGTGGTAGGCTACTCCCACTAGAGCATCAAGGGGGGCAGGATGCTGTGGGAGAAGCAGGCAGAGCTGAACATCCCACAGCACAAAATCATGCACGTTGTGGAGACTCGGTGGAGCTCCACATACCTGATGCTTACAAGGCTCATGGAGCAACAGAAGATCATCCATGAGATGGCTTTAGTTAGGGAGATTGGGATCAGTGGCTCCCTTAACAGAGCTGAGTGGAATACCATCTCCCAGATCTTGGTGGTCCTCAAGCCCTTCCTTGAGGCCACTGAGAGCCTCAGTGCTGGTGATGCCCTCCTTAGCCAGGTGATCCCTGTAGTGAGGGAACTTCAGAACCAAATGGAGAACTTCCAGGGATCAATGTTCCTGGCTGGGGCAAGCTGCTGTCACCAGATGTGCAGGCACTGGTGAGGCAGTTGAAGGAAGGCATCAGGAAATGATTTCATCCCTTGCAATCCAGTATGGTCCACATGCTGGCTGCCATGTGACCTGAGAGTGAAGGGGAGTGTATGCGGCAGCAAAACCCTGCATCACTGAATGGAGGTGCTAGTGAACAGAGTCAGGGAGGCAGAATGGCAGAGGCAGGGGGATGTGGAGGAGGGAGATCCACTGTCCCATGCTAGCATGCCATCCACCAGCCAGTCTCCTCTTCTACCACAGGTGCTGCCAATGTGGGCCAAGGGAATGGCTTCCATGGTGGCATTCAGAGGCCCCAGGCCCCACCATCAGGCAGGTAATGCTCAGGCCTTGGTGACTGCCTATCTCACCAAGGACATGGAACCACTGCTGTGTGACCCCTTGGCCTACTGGGCAAGCCGCAGCCAGATGTGGAAGAATCTGGCCATGGTTGCCCAGGAACATCTGTCCAGTCCACCAGTGTTCCAAGCGAGAGGGCGTTCAGTATTGCTTGTGATGTTGTGACACACCATCACACCTCTTTTGATTCTGGTTTGGTGGAGCAGCTGGTGTTCCTCAAGGTGAACTTCATGCTGCTGGGGTTCCCCAAGCTCAAGGTGCAGATGGAGTGAGTGCCACCCCCCTCACTCTGTCCACATCTATTTCCTTTTTGGTTACTGGTTTCTGAACCATTTAATGCCCCACTCTCAGAGCTGGAGATAGCGCTCACTGCATCGCCAGCCAGCAGGGGAAGAACATATCCTTGCTGAGCTCCCATGCCAGGACAAACTTGGAGGTATGGGATTGGGAAAGAGGAGACCCCAGGTCCTAGACAAAACTTAAAATTGCACCCTGCCAGGGTTGGGAGGCCTGGTGGGACTGCTGGAGGTGCAGCAACCCCAGGAAATGCCAGGACTGAGGACCTCCTTAGTGAAAGGTGGGTAGGAGATAACCTCCAGGCACCACACGCATGCACAGTTCTGGCTGAGGAAAGCCCAGACCCCTAAGATCATTGAGAGTCCTGAGGCTTGCTGGTTGCGGTGGAGTTGTGAGGCTCCAGGGGAGCTCAGCTTAGCTGCCTGGGATGCTATCTCCAAGCCATGGGTCACAGTGTAGGGAAGGTTTGGAGCTGTGGAATTGAACATCAGGCAGATGAGGTTCTTTGGGTCAATCCGATATCTTTTAGTAGACCAACTGAATAGTTGGAGAAATATATCTTAGTGAAGTTCATAGGCTTATCTGTGAAAAGTGGTTTGTAAATTCCCTTTGAGGATCAGGCCTGAGAGATTGGAGACCGGTAGTTGGGTGTTCTTTTCTTTGCTAGATTTTCGGTGTGCACTCATTCTGGTGCACTGCTGTTGCTTGGTATCTCCTACATATTTTCCATCAGGACATTTGGTGCTCTGCTGGAGATCTGTATTGTGAAGATACCTCTATACTATTGTTGGCAGGTTTTGCATGTCTTGTCATGGCATGGTCTGGATGCATTTGATGTTTTGGGCTGTAGGAAGTTGGCTTCTGGTGATGAGGTTAGTGAGGTTCAGTGCTTGTTTGAATGTACAAACCACCTTTCACAGATGAGCCTATCAACTTTACTTCATCAACCTCCTAGGTACAAAAACTCATGGACTTAATGTAGACATTGGAATTTTGACACACTACAGCCTGCCAGACATCTGACTCCCCACTTTTACCTGCTACATCCCCCTTCCCAGCCTGTCCCTTACCCCCGATGCCTCCATTTCCATTTTCACTGACCTGCTTTCTTGTCCGCATTGCATGCCATTCTCTGGCTGCTTTACTATTTATTCCATCCAGGAAGAGCCCACACACCAACTCCAGGTGCTTCCGCAGCCTGACTAAGGGTTTTCAACCCTAAAGCTTGCTAAGATATTTTTCTCCAACTTTTCAGTTGGTCTACTAAAAGATATCAGATTGACCCAAAGAACCTGGTCTGCCATGTCCTTAGACCAACACGGCTACAACCTACACCCCTAGCACCTGTCCCCAGCCAGCTGATTGGAAGGAAGCAGGGCCTTGGGTGCATCTAAGCGCCAGGACTGGGGCTGGCAGAGGGAGTTCTCTAGCAGCTACTAGAGAAAAAGTTCCTGCAGGAAAGAAAAGAAAGGCTGTGTGACAGTTTGGATGCCTGAGATGCTAGTGCTACTGAGCTGTTTACCTGTTGTTGTTTAAAGTGGTGGACCACACTAAGGCTGTAGGGGAAGAGGAGGACTCACTGGGGCATACTACCGTGTCATGTAGAGGCCCCAGCACCAGTGAGGGTGCAGCAACAGGGGCATAGAGAGCCCAGTGACAATAGAAGGTAGAGTGAAAAGGTAAACTGAGACCTCATTATAGGGACAATATCAATATACTATCTGCGAGGCATGGCACATGGTAAGGGGTGGATGGAGCCATGCATCTAGCCCATAAGGCTTAGGGTATCCCCTTGAGGCACCTACTTAGAGCTGGTCCCAGCAAGGGGTCCAAGAACCGACAGTTAGTCCATTAGGACCATGGCGGAGCTGAAGTTTGAGGCCAGCCTCCTTATGTGTTATCTTTTCCAACAGTATGTGGTGGCAGGAAAGAAGAGAAGAGCCCACAGAGCAGAGCTGGCACCATTACAGGGCCCTAGGGGTATCATGGCCATCTCTAGGGACCCTACTCCATGACAAAGTGCAGTTTCCCATAAACCCCTGCACCTATCTCCTTGAACCCTGTCAGACTTTACGGCCTTTGCAGTGGCTATCATCCCTGTGGTTTTCATCCCGCTCTGCCTTAACACACATGTGACACGGGTTTTGCTTGTCAGCACCTTGAGGTACAGTTTCCCAGAAACTCCTGCACCTATCTCCTTGAAACTTGGCAGGTTTCATTCCTGTAATTTTCATCCGAATCAGACAAGAAATGACAAAGTTATAGGCATTTTAGTCATTCCCCATTTTAGCCTATGGCTGAAACACCAAAACAGTGGCAAAACTCAAAACAGTTTTGGCCAAAATGAAATAAAGCAGCGATTCAAAACGCCGAAACGAATCCCTGTCCCATCAAAATACTGCATTCAAATCAAAACCAAAACGAAACACAGGCATTTCACATAGCCATAGTGAGCTCTCCCTCACCTTGTAGTAAGTGCAAGGTAACTTTCACCGACACGCAAGCTTAAGTCACAGTCATTTGTTTGTAGAGTTGTACCTGAACATACTTGCTGTCTATGCCATGGATAACTTGTGTTGGTGTTAGTGCCTACATTTTGAAGTGTTGGATAATTAAAATTAAACTGAATTGTTCTGCCAGCAAAGCTAATCCTTTATCTGAGAGCATGTAGAGTCAAATATTACACTGTTTGATTTGGATTTCACTGAGTTTGTATGTTCAGGATTCAAAATACATATTTATTTCTGAAGGACAGTTAATCAAAGTCTGAGGCTGCGACTATATGACTCTGACCGGAGTTACTGCACAGTAGCATCCCCAAACGGCTTTCTAGTGACGTGGAAAGCACAGTAGCTTGTTACTACTGTGCAGTAGTGTCGCACCACACTTCATGCCATGCAACACTACTGTGGAGTAGTAACGAGCTACTGCGCAGTCAGCATCTTAGCCTGAAAGTAGAACTGGCCAAATTCGTTAATGTAAAGTAAAATGACATTCACAGGATCAGGTATTGCAAGTTTTTAACACCTGAATGAAGTGAAGAATTTTCACCATTTAATATTTCTTAGTTATTTAGTTGCCATATTTATTACATACCAAATGCATCTTTTCCCAAAAAATCAGACCTCCAAAATTCGGCTGTGTGTCTTAAGTAGAGAAGTTTGTTTTTGACCTTTGCCAGAAAAGCAGCATGGAGGAATAGAAACATGGAGACATTGTTCTGCAAAATGGCTGCTAGCTTCTCTTTGGCACAGCAAGTTGAGAGGGGGGCTGGAGGGTGCACTGTGCATGGAGGGAAATCCAGTGATAACCCTTTCACAGTTGCTCTTGAACTGGCAGCAGATTTTGGCTAAGCATTCAAATGAGCAGTCAAAACCTGCTGCCAATTAAAAATCAACCATGAAAGGGTTATTACTGGACTCTATCCCTCTTGCTTGCTGTCCTAGAGAGAAGTTGGCAGCTAGTTGGGGACAGAGGGGAAAGAAGAGACTGAGACATCATGCTTGGTATGTCTGGATCTGGCAGTAATGGAGAGAAACTGTGACTAGGATCTGGAAAGAGGAGAGAAAATTGGGTCTCGCCCAACAAGGATTCGGAGAAGCTAGCACCAGGGAGGCAAAATCAGTATTGCAAAAGGACAGGAGTGGCTTAGCAGACAAGGAGTTGGAAATGGAGAGAGAACTGAGACTGGCTGACCAAAAAACCTGGGGCAGACAAGAGGGGATGGGACTGGGACAAGGAGCCAGGAAGAGAGTGGGGCGACTGCTCTTGGATGAAGAGCCAGGATGGGCAATGTAGGATTGGTTGGGCAAGCGAACTAGGACTGGGGTGAGGAACCAGAGGTGGAAAAGAGAAGAGGGCCAGTTGGAGGGAATGAGGAAGGGCACAAGCTTGAGGGGCAAAAATGGCTGAGGGAAGTCTGTGATCATGTCCTTTAAAGACTGAGTCATGATGCATAGGTGACAAGAGGTCAAATTAAGGCTACAAAGGCAGCACTCATTCTGTCATTATCAAAATAGACCTTGCAACGTTAATAATGGCATAGCTCAGGCTATATATGTATAAAAATAAAAACACAGATCTACGTGAAGATGTAACTACATGCAGGTAAAATCTTGCAAGCTGAAGCTTCTACAGCAAATTTAACTTTCCTGCTCTGAACTTATTCGTTGTTGTTCTGGTTGTTCCTTTTTCTACCATCATAGGTCTATTTTTAATTTTTAACATATCCAGATAAATTCTGGTGGGTGAAGGGTCTCTGGGGCATCCAAAACCTTTTCAATAATTAGGGGTTTATTTGTTTGGAGAGTTGGGGCTAATGAAGCAAACTTTCTTTAGTGCTTCCAACCTTCTCAAGAATAGAGCTCCTCAGCGGATCTACTCCAATAAAGATTGGGAGCTCAAGGGAAAGCTAGATTCATCCCTTTGATGGCCTCTAGTGTGAAAGACACCTGGTTGAAGGTACTGCAGATAGGCAAGCAACTGGAGTGCCCAGGTTTGTGAAGACAGGCTTGGAGCTCCAGATTTTTGCACATGTCCTTTTGCAATCCTCTTCCCACCTCATCAGTTTTTCTCTGATTGACTTGGAGTTGCAGTTGTGACATACTGTTAACATTGGGAGACAAACAGCCTCTGCTCAATTCAGCATTTCAGTTCATTTGAGCTGGATTGATCCAAGTGTTCATAACACTTTATCAGTAGGCAGGATGTCCACACTTAAATCTCACAGGAAGGTTAACTTCTGTATTTCTTTGAGTCCTGATTCAAGTTGTCCTAGTAGCATTGCTTATGACTTGTCAACCTGATCGTGTACAGGAAGAATATGTATGGTGGTGTTGCAAAGTGAGCAAGGCATCATTAAGTGGGCTAAGCAAAAAAAACCCCAAAATGTTAGATGTTACTGAAAATAAATGGCAATTATTATATTGTTAGCTTCCTCAGCCAATGAACATCAAATTGTGAGAATTGGCCATTTTCTCCTTCCTCCTTCCCCATGTTACCGTACATATATGATATTGAATTAGTGCAATATTATTCTACGAGTAGGGGAAATGTATGTGTGGGGGGTCATTTGTTTGTTTTTCTTTTCAGTGTAAAAAATGGTATTTTATTTCTAATTGTCTGGAAAGGGGAGAAAGTAACTGGGGTGCTGGACAGGGAATAAACGTGGAGACATACTGTCCCCAGAAGTGATTGTTATCCTGGTTCCCAACCTCACCTCCAGTGGTGGCTAACAGGTGGTCTCTGAAAGCTAGGGAAACACTAGTAAGCATCTCAAGCTGGGTAAACCCTTACCTCCTCCTTTAGTAAGCAATTTAAGGTAACCCAGCAGTTTGTAGTAAAGCTCTGTTTGAGCACCGAGTCGTACCTCTGCTAGAGAACTAATATTTTCTTAGTCCTTTCTGTGACTGACTTTCCAAAGGTAGAAGCACAGTGAGTATCACTGAGAAGACAAGCTCCTATTTTCCCTGTGAAACCCATATTTTCTTACAATCACACATGCATGTGAGCAAGCATACACATGCGTGCACGCGTGCGCGCGCGCACACACACACACACACACACACAATAACCACTATGAACTGCCTAGAAAAAGTGAGCTTTGTGAGAATAGCAAGTCCATGACAAATTACACTAATAAATCATAACCTTTTTTTCCTTTTCAAAGAAGAGTGGAGTGTTCTGTCTTATTGTCCTCCTATTCCTGGTTCTTGGACACACTCATAAACATAGACAGAGACAGAGCTTTCCAGGATATTTTAAAGATTTGTGGGCTGATAAGCCTGCCTCAGGTTTCTATATAGTAATAATCATTAGCTTTTTCTTTTGTTCACTTACTCGTTATAGGAAATTCTCTTTCTCTCTCTCTCTCTCTCTCTCTCTCTCTTTTTCCTTGTATCTCACTCAATCTGAATGGGTGCAATGCTATGAGGTGCTGGCTAGAGGTGCTCCTGTTCACAAAAGCATTCTCAACTTCCAATAAATGCAACGATGGCCACAGGGACCTAGCATCGGTCGTGTTTTACAGACTAACGTCTGTCACGCATCGTTCGTGGAACTCCTCCTCACGAGCGAGCCATGTGGAACGTAGTGTTTTATTTTGGTAGTGATTTTTGTTGGAAGACTGAAGAACTTCTTCTTAAATACTTTTAAGACCTGTAAGGCAGCACCCTCCAGACTGTTCAGTCTCTTAGCTGTCTGGAAATGGCATCCTGGATCATAATATTTTCCATGAGAGGCAAGGACTTCTTGGGATGGTATCTTTTCATTGAAGCAACTGTGTAGTTGGGATAGAGTTAGACAAGCTTTCAAATGCAAGGTAGAAGAACGTATTACATTTGAAAGCTTGTCGAAAACTATCCCAGCTACACAGCTGGTGCAGTAAAAAGATACCTCTCTGAGAAATCCTTGCTTTTTGCATTCTTTCTGGACCATCACAAGTATAACAGGAGTTACACTACCAATATTTTCTATGCAGTTTTTAACTGAAAGCTAATGTGAAAATGTTGGAGCCTGGACCAATGTAAATATATTAAATTTAAGATTATTTTCAAATGTTGTTTAAATAAAAAATTTAAGTTCCTTCTCCTGGAATTCCGGAAGGGTACATTTATCCTTCTGAGGCATGATTTAATTAGATTATATTTTATTAGACATTCTTTACAAATTTTAAAATACTGCTATTTTACATGCACAGAAAGGGAAAAAAAAAACAGTTCAAACTGTATGTAAGCACTCATTTAAAAACAACCACAAAAGAGGAACAGTTTGTCATTAACAATGTACTCGATATGTATATCTAAAGTGCATTATGTTACAAAAAATATATAGAAGGTCAGCAGCACCAAGATATGTTCACAAAATAAATACACCGGTCAACAAAATAAATTATGGTAAATGAAACAATAATAATTGTCTAACTTTAGCACAAAAAAAAAAAAATTCACAATAATCAAATGTGCAGTTTCAGAGAGCAATGGGAAGGAAGGGAAAGGCAGAAGAAGGCTTATTTGGAGCATTTACAGTATTTACAAACAATAAATATTTTAACACTTTTTATATGTTCATTATTACAGAATACTGCAATATGTTTTCCAAAGGTCTTGACTGAAAATTTCAGCACCTCCTGCAGAAAAAAGAGAGAAAAAGTGGAAAAAATTAATTTTCCTTGTAAATAAGTGGACATAAGATTAATAGTAACAGCGCGACAAGTAATATAGGCTGTGCCTCACGGTTAAATATTCCCCCTAGGAAAAGCTGATTAACAGTGCTGGGCTACTAGGATTTTTTTAAGACTCCTGCTGTACGGTGGTTTCAACACAACACTAGCAGCACGAGGAATTGCAGACTGCCTTCATGCAGCAGCCAAGTCTATACCATCTGCAGCTGTATGCACACACACAGGTCAGAGGGAGACTCCCTCATTTAGGTCCTGATTCTGGAAGATGCTTCAGCATAAGTCTACCTTGAAGCTTGGAAACAGCCTTCCCCAAATTAGTGAGCCTAGTTAGGTGTGCGCTTAAGCATCTTGTATGTTGGGGTCATAAAGCTCTGTTTCCTAAACAGACACCAAACCACATAAAATAAAGTGGAATAATGAGAAAATAAAGTGGAATAATCGGCCCAATTCAGCAGCCAAATCTCTGAATCTGAATCAAATCAGGAGACCCTGTGATCTCTCTGAATTGAATCTGAACCCTCTGAATCAATTCGGAGAGATTTGATGATTTGCACGTAGACATAGCTTTAAATGTTTTTTCTACATACTTCAACTGTAACTGGGGTGCTGGACAGGGAATAAACGTCCGGTAAAGGTACCGGGTAGCTCATGAATGCTGAGATGCTGGGGCAGATGGAGGGTCCCACAGGAGTGCGGGAAATACTTCCGGTCCACTTCCAAGTCTGCTGTGGAGCACACGGCTTGGTGACTGATGCCTCCTGGGTCGGGGGGGGGCACCTGGGGTCCCCCCGCAGCTGATGCTGAGCCGGGGTGGCGTGGGAGGAGGAGTCCCCCGCACGCTCGCTGGCAGACTCAGAAGTGGACCAGAAGTACTTCCAGTCCACTCCTGAGTCCACCACCGAGCATACGGCCTCCTTCCCTCCCTCCGCCCCCCAGGCGCTTGTATGGGATGCTCCATCCGTCCCACTATCACAGTGTTCATGAGCTGTGCCTTGTACCTTGAGGTACGTAGAAAAAACATTTAAAGCTATGTCTATAGCCGAATTGCTGATTCTCCGAATCGGCATCGAATCTTCAGATTCGGATTCCGACAAATTGAATCTGGACAGTGATCCAAATCAATTAATCAAATCACTGTCCCCAATTTGGGTGGAATCTGAATCAAATATGGCTCATTTTGCACACCCCAACTTATTAGGTGCCACTGACAGGCTGGTTTAAGTTCCGTAATCTTCCCTTCCACCTTGAATTTATAAGGGTCAAAGCAGAATCCCAGCTATCCCTGCTGTATATGACTTCGGATGCCCTATATTTTAAAATATTTTCTAATACTGGAAATGCTGAAGGGATTTTTCCCCTCTATCACTCTGAGCAGTACATTTTAGCAATTGTATGTTAGTTCCCTAGGAAACGGCTATAACATGGGATTTGATTGGCCATATTGTCAGAGTGATTGCCAAAGCTGTGGGTAGAGTTTCACATGGCAGACGTGTGGGTGAGAAGCACACAAAAAGACACATTCTTGACAATTTAAGAGTTTTTAATCTGGGTAATGAAAATTGGATTACATTTAACATGAGGGAGGTTACACTTTTGAAAGGTTTCTTAGGCAAATGGTTAGTAATCATTTAAACTAATTGGACTGGGAACATAACTAGGACTCCTGTAAGAAAAGGGGTTTTGTGGGGAGGGCTTTTTTTCTTTTTTTTTTTTTTAAAGTGACTGGAATAGAAATGTTAGCATTTTGGTATAATTGTAGTGCATAGTATTAGTTGTATATCTCTTTCATATTTATACTTGCTACATACTGAAGATTATGTATATTATAGATGTATAACATTATACACATATATACATTATATGTATATAACCTTCAGTATGTACATGTACATTTAAGCATGTGGTGTTCTGATAGCTGTGGACTAGATTTTTAGGCTTTGTCTTACAGTTTGCGATAAGTTGAAGCCCAGCCATGGGTTCCATATTACCGAAACCTGCAGTTTGTTCCTATCCCAGCTTGTTGGGATTATTGCAAGATCACCTGTCTGCCCCCCCTCCCCCCCACACCCTTCCTCCAAATTGATCCAATGGAATTGGGAAGCAAGTCCGCTGCAGTTGGGTTTCTGATGTGGATCTCAAATTGTGGGTTCAGAATTGGAGCAGGGGCATCAGACTGAGCTCTTCAGGTCAAGGAAAACTAGACAAAGTAAAAGTCAAGAGGTGATGTGAAAGGGGCCTCTGAATTCACCTTTGTACTTCCCTGGTTTTTGCTGTACTGCACTTTGCATGGCCAGTCTCCCTACGCTGTGTCATAGTTTACTCAGAGTTACGATAGGTTAAAAGGGATGAAAAAATGTAGTATAATCAGTTTGGTATTGTGGTATTCTAGCCATTCCCCTCTTTCCCCAGTCATGCTTGCTGTCAGAGCCTGCAGATTAGCTGGGTGCATTAGAGGACCATGTTTCCATGGGGATATATATCAGAACCAGACACCATAAACTGAGCTGTCCTAAGCCTAGCATCCAATGCAAAGCTATGCCTATGCACCAGATAATCTTGCCCTCCTCCCTAAAATGTGTTTGTGGGGGAGGGGTGGGTTTGAGCTGTCAATTCACACATAGCACTAGCATGTGTACCTAATAAATGACTTGAGTTATTAAGTTAAAAAAAGATGATGTCATATGTCATTTCCTGATTAAATTAAATGTTTCAGGCTGACAGTTGTTTTAATTTAAGGTATAGAAAGGATACTTTGTGCCAGCTCACTTGGATAAAACCGGGCCAAAAGCATGCTTGTTGTTTGATTGCTAGAAGTTGAACCTGTCTGTTATGCTCTGTGCTCTGCACAGGCAGTATTACAACAGGTACAACAGGTAACTCTTGTTTTATGGATGTCCTTACAAAAACCAAAACCCAATAAACTATGCAGGACTTTACAATTAAGTCTTCCAAGCATGCAGTCCTTTCTAAACTCTAGTACTCTACAGGCTAATATTGCAATATGGGCAATAATGATGAAAAGCTGCAGCCAAATCTATAATGTTGTGTAAAGTTAGGTTTCCTTGAGGCACACGAGGGCCCATTAGAAATTTTAGAACCTTAACCTAGGCAGAGCTTTTGGTTCATTTTACAGTTCCCATAGGGTAGAAAGGGAAATGATAACCTAATAAGGCAAATTACAAAAAACAATAAAAAAAAATGCCTTGGCAGTGTTTCCTCATCACTTATAAGTCTGCATATTTGTCCATTTGAAGACAGGAACCCCTCAGTGCCCACACTAGCTTCATAAAATTTGTTCCAACTCCTAGATGCATCAAACACCTGTGAAGAGAAATCCTGGGACTTGCCTTTCTTAAGTTACTGAATAAAAAGCAGTACCAGTTAAAGTGCTGCTTATTGAGAGCTTTATTAAGCCCATATTGACTTTCTTAACTCCAGAGCACTAACTAAATCCCAACCCTAAATTCATTACGCAGGCTCTAAGTGAGGCTTGCTGCTGGGCTGCAGCTTCCATGGACTCCAGTGGAAATGGAGGGCATGGGTGTATTGCAGGACTGGGCCTGTAACATTTAAATAGAAGTGCTGCCTTTTAGCTGGCATCCTTTTTTCAAAAGATTTTCTGTAAAATGAGGAGACTCTGCTTTGTGTTCAGCCAAAGTGAAAGGGGAGAAGCAGACAGAGTGGTTTTGAGAGGGGTTTCTACCTTATTTTAAAAACTAAAATTCCTTTTGGAATTTGATGGTTTGTACACAAAATCTTTCAATCTCCAACTTGAACTGATAGGTGGAAGTAGGCTATCAGCTCAGGACATCTAAAAGAGAGACTCTGAATTACCATGGCCCTTAAAACCTTCATTGTCATACATGCGGAAAGCAAGTCTCCAAGCGTAATGCTCAACATTTTTCAGCAGCAACGTAATTGTTTCACAAGCTGGCAGAAAGATGGAGCAGAATTAAAAAAAAAAAAAAAAGTCCTAATGGCAGGGGAAATTTTATGGCAAAAGGCTGGTTTGTGTTGTTCACAGATATTACTCGAGAGAAAAACTTTCCATGTTCTCCCCTAAGGTGAAACAGTAAAAAAGAAAAACTGTAAAGTAAGGATAGGAAAGTTGCCAAAAAAGAGGGTGGGGGAGGGAAGAAAACTTATTCTGTTTCTGAAGCAGGGTTTTAACTAAAGCTCAAAGCGCTCATTCTGCTGAGCTAGAAGTATGGCACCAAAATCAGAACTGAAGAAACCCAAAGTAAAATCAGCCCAGGAAGTTTTAATTGATCGGAGGCGTATTCCTTTTTCTGAAATGACTCTCACTATAACCTCTGTTTCATGAAACGCTCTTCTTTGTGATACCAAATTTATCTAATCCCTGCCCAGAAATGAGCTGATGTATAACAGTGGGGGAGTTGCTGTACTTCTGTGCATCAGTCTCTGATGTTTTTCTTTGAAAAGCATTTTGGAGTCATTCAGTGATTTTTCAGGGAATCATTGGAAGGTGTTACAAGTTATTCTCAGAAAACAAGGAGCGCTCCAGATTTGTTTGAGGTACAGATAAAATATGACAATAAATACACAGTATGTTCCTGCTAAAGATGAAGTGGCATTACCTTAAATTGTGATCGCGTGTAGTATCAGAAATTTCCAAGAGGGGGAGCCCTTTGTCTCCACTACCAGGTACTCCAGAATTTGGCCATGTGGATCGAGTACGCCTCTTTTTCTTTTCTTGTTCCTTGCGTTTTCCAGGCTTTGCTTTCTTCCTCTTACCAGGTGCCTTCAGGGGCTGCTCCTTGTACGTCTGAGCTTTGTTTGTCTCCTGAGTTAGGTATTTGCCTTCATCTTCGCTGCCAAATCGAACCGGGTAGTTCTTTGTGTTGGTAGCAGGTTTAGGGTTAGGAGAAACCTCAGAAGTCGCCCGGATCTCTGCTGTGTTCACTCCCTCGATTAAATTTTGGAGGAACATCCTTCTTCGTAAATCTTGGATAGATCTCCCTTTGTCATGCAGTAGTTGATGCTCTGATACAGCTCTCTTACTAAAATAAAAAGGAAGGAGGGGGAAAAAACACTTATCATTTCGTTATTGCCTACTCACTGACAGAACTTACCTCTTCTTTGGGGGTTGTAGCTACAGAGAAGGCTGTACCAGCTTTCAAGCTTTTAATGTCTCTGGCTAAGCCAGAAGGTAGGAGCAAACTCCCTGCAGAAAGGGGAAGAACCTAAGCTAGTAATAAATCTCTGCTGACCCATTATACACATCTGGACCTGTAGATGGATTAGTGCTCTGTTCTAGGACAATGTTTCTTAATGGTACAAGGCACTGTAGGCACTAAAGCAAGGAAGATGGTTCCCAAAATTAGGAAAGGAACAGACCTGATCGGAAAAAATAAATATTTGTAGTGCAGTCTGGAACTCTGTTTACGCGATATAATTTCAGTATCAATTTTTTGCTCCGTTGAAGTGCTTTCTGTATAAAAATTCAACTTACCCCCGTGGCTCACTAAGTGTGATTGCTGCTATGTAATGGAAGAAAGATTTCTTTGACCAAAGCGATCAGATCTGGATGCCTAAAAGTTAGGTGCCAAAATCTACATTCAGATTTCTAAACAAGTAGCCTAGCATGCAGAAATTGTGAGCATTTGGCAACTAACGCTGACTGGTTCTCAGCCACTTGTGTAAATGATGCTTTTATGCACCTAATTGTTAAATCCCCAATTTTAAAGCTTTAACATAAAATTCTGTTCTGTACTGCCTGTGCATGGCACTAGTTCTTCCCCGCGGTTCTTCAGTCTTTTTTCTTTCTTCCATATATTGCTATCCCTTATATTTCCAAAGATGCTGTATCGTTCATTTTGGTTTGTTAGCCCGTCTGAGGAATTATAAGATGACTTAACTAAAAGCCTTACAAACAGTTTATACTAGCTAACAAAGTAGTGTAATCAGAAACCTTTCAGAAATGGATGATCCAAGAGGTGTCTGGACAATAAATAACCGTGAGAAATCGCACTCCTTTCTCTTTGGTGTGGGAAGGATGCACAGCTGCACTGTGAACCACAGAGAGTGCGCAAGCTGGGATTAAAGTTATGTTCCCATGAATGCTATTAACCAGTAATCCTTCCAGCTTGCCTTGCCTTGATGTACTGAGATTGGCTAGCACAAATCTAGTCACATGTAGTATCCTGATTCCATGAGAGAGGATGCATAGCCAAAGAAAATGATTTCTGTGTCTTGCCTGTTTTGTAGTAATTTGATCAGTAGCTGATGAGGCACAGTTGTTTCTGAATATAGACAAGGTGGGTGAAGACGCACAACTTTTTGCGTGAATAGTTCCACTCCATCAATTACCACGGCAAAGTATGGAGTTTCAAAATGTGGCAGGGTATTATACTATATATGAAATGACCAAGAGCATTCAGCCCCTTCTGAACTGTTTGCCAAATGCAGGAACATGATTATGTAATCAGTCATAGAGTTGCATGTTCTTTGGCTCCACACAACACAGCTTTATCAGAGGAGAATTTATCACGATTCTGATGTAAAGTGATATATGGGAAACATTTGCTCAAAACTGTATCCAGATTGACTCTAAAGGTGCATGAAACAATATTTTGCTAAGTGTTTTCTGAGTTTCAAGATTTCTGCAACAAGATGTTTCAGAGGACCTCAGATTTTGGTGCCAGCATTTTTCATAGATTTCATAGACATTAGGAGCTGAAGGGACCTCATGAGATCATTGAGTCCAGCGCATCCCCCTGGCCGCCATAGGCAGTAAGTCAGTTGGGATCAAGTGATCCCAGCAAGAAAAATATCCAAACTTTTTTTTAAAGAGTCCAGAGTCGGTGCTTGCACCACCTCGGGGGGCGGCTGTTCCGAACCCCGGACACTTGCACCATAAAGAACTTTTTTCTTATGTCTAGTTTAAATCTGCCTTCCTGGAATTTGCGGAGTTTTGTATGCTACTTCCTTCGAAGCAAAAATATAAAAGCATGATACTGAGCCCCGGTGTATGGCTTCATTTCCTTCAGTGGAACCATTTTCATGAACACTAGTTCAGGATCTGGCTCCACAAGACAAAAGATAAACCAACAATCAGACATTCAGCAATACCTTTCCGAATGCTACTCGAGTCGCTCTTACGGCCTTTTTTGGTACCCTAGCCACACTTGCTCTGATACTCCAGGCTGGACACTTTTGCTCCATAACAGTAGTCAACAGCCATCTTTAGCTTGGTTAGATCAGGCTGACTCATACGTACACTGTAAAACCAGCACCTTGCTCTTCTGAGAGCAGCATACTTTTGTCATGGTTGCCAGTCTATCCATTGTGACTCACATCACATTCCAAATTTCAGTACTGTATTTTCCCAGGATATTTGCATGGGAAATGTAGTTATCCTCCCCCCCTCCCTCTCCTAGTTTATAAAAAGTATACAAAGTCTTAGTGCTTTACTGTGTTTAAAATAGTATGTTTTATGTGATGAGCAAAGCTTTCCTTTTGCTTCTTATAAACTACTGGGGATAATGTGTTTTTTATCACAGAGAACCAAAAGCTGCCTTAATCCTGTAATGTATATTTAGTCAATCTACCCACTGTTACAAAATCTGGAATCTTAAAAGGCTGTCATTACAGGACTTTTGATTGAAAAGTAATTCTATTTTACATAGCCTTAACCTAGAGCTTTGATTCCAACGCAAACAATACAGTCAAACAGTATTACGGGACCTACATCTTACTTGAATATACATTTTCAAAATAATCCATAGATTGACATGTGAATGGGTACTGTGCCAGGAGAGGGTGGGTTTCAGTGTAAACGCCTGTCTGACATTTAGCATGCAAATCTGACCCCAAACAGCATTCTGCTATTCCAGATAATTGTATAACGTTATATAGTGTTACATTTCACGTGACTTTTATTACCCAGCCAGACTTGAAGATTATATTTTGCCTTTTTTTGTGCAGTGAGAAATAAGTCTGCTGACTTGAAAAAGATATGGTAGATATCAATTCCTCCCCTCCCCATCCCACCTTACCCCATAAAGCCCTTCAAATAAATCCTCTACTTCTAAGACGTGAAGAAGATTCTTGTAGGAGTCCTTCAGAGAGGCATTCCATAACAGATATCAACAAAGTGATTCACATGCCCCGTCCTCTCCATCCCACAAAGTACACTGAGTAAGAAAGGGGATGGAAACTGAATTGTACCTCAGGCTTTGGAATGACTTTATTTGCTCATTCAGTGTGTAAGTGAAACTACATAAGAGATTTCTAATATTAGCATGGAATAAAGTTAAGAACTATTAGGATGTTAGGGTCAAGATGACCCACTAGAGGTCCCTTCCTTCCTTCCTTTTATGAAATATACTTCTCATGAAAAGGAAGCGTTTGCCTCCAGCTCAGTGCAGTACACGTTAAGCTTGCAAGTGGTAGGTACTTTTGAGAAAGATGGAGATGATGGTTTCTATTTGACTAAATACCAAATTAATTGTCTTGTACCAGAATACTTCTAGTAGCTATCTACCTTTATATCTCACAGGGAAAAATACACTAAGGCTCAGCATTATGAATGCAGAACTTGTGAATGTTATACTGTATTTTGGAAGTCATATTTCTTTTTACATCCATTCTTATTAGAAAGCTTCCTTTACTTTCTCCCCTTCTTTTCACTCTTTTGTCTGTCTGTAGCGTATAAAGCATTGGCTTTCTGTCTTGGGTAGTTTTTAACTGCATCATTACCCTGACTGAATATTCATCTTGGAGCTGAGCAGAAATATCTCAATTTGCAGAAAGATTTCAGTTGGCATTGAATCTGTCCCACTCAGATCCAAAGCCACTCAGTCCTGCTCAGGATTGGACTTATTTAGTTAATATCAAGTGGGAAAGTATTTGAAACAAATTTGGAGATGTGATGATGCAAGCAGATAAAAATATCTAATTTCACTCTGAGGCATTACTTAGTTTCTAGAAATTTCTTGAACAGCTAAAGCGTTTGTATCATATAATAGGCCTTGCAGTCCTTATACGGGCAAACTTCCTACTCGCTTCTATGAGACTTGCCTGAATACGGTCTTTAGAATAGAGCCTAGATCATTTTTTGATTATTGTGAAAAGTACAGTAATAATGTGATTTCCAATATTGTAATCTACTACTTGTTTAAATTTGTGCTGAAGTCATGTCCATGCTTAAGTAAGTTATTAACCATTAAGCCTAGAAACAGCTTGTGGTGATATTAAAACAGGATATATGTTTATGTGTGGTGTTAGTGTTATACCCACATGAATGCCACTGAGGGACAGCTAAATGTTTTCTTGTGTGCATTTTACATGCCATAGCATAGAGAGGATCAAGAAACCCTTTTAGACAATTTAGCACCTACTTTCCAATTTAGGATGGGATAAAGAGAGAAAAAATCTAATCTTGCCACATAACAAGTGCTGAAACACCACCACTCAACAAGGCAACAGGCATTTTCTACTAAATCTTGAAATTTAAACAAAAATTGGCATTGTTCCAATTCACCGTTTTTTAGCCAAGGAGACCCTATTTAATTCTGATTTAGGGTTTTTTTTAGTGTATTGTTGTTATTTACATAAACTCAAGCTTGGATTGTTTTCACAGCCAAAGAGAACAAAATGGTTTAATAATAATCATTTAAAAAATAGTTCCAAGTGTATATTGCACAGTAGTGTGAAACAGCTAGATGTTAATGGGAAGAGTAGCGTTACCATCATTACAATGTTATACATGATTTGCCTTAGGAGATTTATAATAATTTTGATTTGGTGCCAAAGTTCAGACATGTCTAAAGTAATTTTACTTGTTGTTTTTTTTTAATTGGTGGAGGAAGTGATATATAGAAAGCTTGTCCTTATGTACATGACTTGAGCAGTTGCAAGGAAGCCCTCCTGAACTTGATTCAAGGTACTGCCTGTGAAACTTTCCTCTAAACAAGTTGATAACCTTTCCAAACTCTCTCTCCAACCTGCCTGTTTCCTCTGGGCTTGGAGAAACATCAAGTCCTACCAGCTGTCCTTGCCCCCTTCACTGGGCTAATCCTAGAATATTTTATAGTGAACTAAACTGCTACAGACAGTGACTATCCAGGCTGTTGATCTGCGGTCATTTCTGTGGGGTGCTTTCCTGCACTCCCCTTACCATTCACTGATGTGACCCAGACCAATTGCTTTGGAAGAGGGAAAGGAAGGAAGACCTTTCCTGAGCATAACATCCCGAATCAAGTTGTCATTTGTTTATAAAAATGCTTCTGTCTCTGAGTCAAATAGCGACTCCAATTGAAGAACTTAGTGTAAAGCAGTCCAGCAACACACCTCCCCCCATTGTATAGGTACTTTTTAATTGTAAATCTAACTGGTGAGTCCCTTTATTGACATTTATCTAGCTTGGCTCTGTGCCAGTACACCTAAATTGCTGCTCAAGTACATAATGCAAACTTGTCAAGTAAAGCAGGATGCAAGATTAGTTTATCAGAGACACACAAATACCTCAAGGTACTAGAGAACTGCCTATGTGTTGCTCTTCTACATAAGACTGAGGCTTTTCGGGACAACACCAATCATACACCCCAGTGTCTTACGGGGTCAGAGAGCCATGCATTATCCTTCATTCCCCCCTTCGTAAACAGTCCTGGTTAGATCCCTTGTGCGGGTAACCTTTGAAGCCACCAGCCCGGGGGGGTAGCTCTGCTGCTGGAGAGCTGGGAGCATGCGAAGAGTTGCGGACACATGTGCTGCAGCTGCAGCCCGCTTGCCCTCCCCACTCCCAGCCAAGGAGACACTTACTGCCTGCGGCTGATGCCCTCCACCGATCTCCCGCAGCAAGGCACGGAGTAGCTGAGCAGGAAGACGGCGAAACTCCACTGCTGGAACAGCCTGGGGAACATGGTCTCCTCCGGCTGGGACCTGCAAGGGAAGCGGGGGTCAGCGCTGCCGGCTCCGGCTCCGGCTCCGCCGGGAAGGGCTGGCCCCGAGGGCTACCCCAGCCTCGACACGGCGGGAGGGACAAGAGGGAAGGAGAGGGGAGACGAAAAAGGGAAGAAAAGAAGAGGAAGGGGAAGGAGAAAAGAGAAGAAGAACAGAAAAAAGGGAAGGGAAGAAAAAAGAAAAGAAAAGAAAAAAGGAAAACCAACTTTTTAGCTCTCGCTTCTTGGAGATCAGCTGCTCCCAAGTTTGCTCAGGCTCCCTCCCTCCCTCCTCCTCTCGCTCTCCAAAAATAATGGGAGGCGATCGTTCTCCTAGTAATAAAAAAAAAGGAGCTGGCTGGGCTCTGGCTCAGGCTCGGGAGCGTGTTTACATGTCTCCCGTAGCAGCTTGGCCCTGACTCTGTGCCCGGGGGGCGGGGGGCGTTGCAGGGCAGGTCCCCTTTTCCAGAGGGGAGAAAAGGTCCCAGCCAGCAAAGCTGGTTTCGTGCCGGGCAGCGCGGGTCCCAGGCGGGGGGCGCTACCTCTCTCTCGTGCGGCCGGGCGGCTCCGTCCGTGCCCGGCCGCCGGGGCTCGCGCCCGCCGCGCACGTTGCGCCGGCCGGGGAGGAGGTTCACACGCTCGGGCGGCGAAACCTGCCGCGGGAGCCGGCGGCTCGCGAAGAGATGGCGCCCTCGGAGCATGTGCCGAGCCCAGCCCGAGCAGGAGCCCGCGGCCGCAGGGGGAGCTCGCAGCCCGGCGCGCGGGGAGCGCACCCAGCCCGCACCCTCCGGCCGCCTCTGCGGCACCTCTGCCCTGCAGCTGGGGCTGCCAGCCGGGGCCTTTGCCTCCGCCCGCCGCCCGCGCTGGGCCATCGCCTTCGGAGGGAGGGCAGCCGGGAGAAGGAGAAACTTGGTGGAAAAGGTTGTCCCCTCCAGCAGGGAAATGCCACCAGCTCTAGCGCTCACAAGAGCGGGGGCAGTTTTTTTTGGGGGGGGGTCTTTTTTACACCGAAAGAAAAGCAAACACTTGTGAGAAGCAGCGTGGCACGAGGGCGAGCTCCTGGAGAACAGCTGGGAACAGCTGGAGCCCGGCCAGAGCCCCTCGTGCTCCATCCCTCACACACACACGGCCTGGGCTGTGAAGCCAGCCGCCCCCTTCCAGCCCTGCTCCCTGCTGCGGCAAGGGTAGGATTTTTCCACAGCACTTATGTAAAATAATAATAATAATAATAATAATAATAGAGAGATGCAGGGGAAAAAGGAGAAGAAACAAAACCCCGGCGTGGTTTTTAGTTTTTTGTGTGTGTTTGGGTTTGGTTGGATGCCCCTTTCTCCGAGGCAGCTCCCCCTTCTCACTCGGATCCTCCGGTTTCCCAACGTCCCCCGGCTCTGCGGCCACACACCCGGCACATGGGCAGACCTGTTTGCCTGGCACCAGAAACTCCAGCGTGGTCCCTACCGCTAGGAGTCGGTGCAGAAGTGCCATTGGTTTCGAGCCGGGTTGGGAAGAAACTTCCAAACTCCCTCCCAAACCTTCACGTAGCAGTGTAACCCTTTAGCATCTCTTTTCAAAGAGCCCACTCTGCAGACAGGGCAGCTTAAAATAAACCCCCTGGTATCACACCTCGTAGCAACCCCAGGTATCGTACCTGCAGGTTGGGTTTTCGCTTGCATAATGATAACAATAAATAATAACAATAATAGCGCACCGCGAAGCCAAATTTCAGCCCACACAGGCAAGTAAAACTCCAGCTGAAAAGGGCTGACGCTTGCAATCATATCCAAAACATCGCATCGCCAGCGCTATACAGAAATTCACGAGCCACTATATGATATATAGGCTTTTTTTCCTATCAACTCCTTAAAAATAATTGTAGCCCCCTCCTTACAATGCACCCTCTCCACTACCCACTAATAAATCTGCGACTGGTGTTAATAGCAAACCGACTATCATATATATATATATATATATATATATACACACACACACACACACACACATATATATATATATATATATATGTATATATATATATGTATATACACACACACACACATATATATGTGTGTATGTATATATATTTCGAATTTCCTCTCCCCCACAAATTAAAAAAAAATCCCCTTACAAACTCCAGAAAAATAAATAGTCCCTTATAAACTTGGAATACCGAAGTTTCCTCACAATGTATTACTTCACCTTTTCCTTGAGTTACAGCCTTCTGTGCCTTTCAGAGCTCGCCTTGGCCAAAAGAGGTTGCTCTTCTTAGCAATCGCTTCCAAAAAAATATAGGCTATCTTTTTCCCTCCTACTTGTTTTTAAAGTGAAATAAATCAAAATGGAAAAGACTTTTAAAGCAATCCAGCCCTAGAGGAGCTGCATGTAAGAGATGAGTTTGGGAGGAAAGTGTCTGAAAGCAGGTGCTTTTCTCTCCCTTGCTGCCTCTTTTTACTGCTAGGGGGAAAAGAAGGCTGTCCTCTGAATATATAGAGGGAAACCCTTTTGCCATAGCCCTTTTTGAATGAGAATAACTCGTGACATCATTAGTTACCTTCCCATCACCTCTCCCTCCAGGCTCAGGTGCCACATGCCTCAGCCCTCTAGTCTGGGGCGATGCTCGAGGGGGGCGGGGGGAGGGGGAGAGGATTTTCTCTCTCTCGGATCTTGCTCTCACGGATCCTGAACCTTTTTAGCACTTAGGAGCCAGGAGCCGACCCAGATCTCAGTGACTTCTGCAAGCATGTGGGGCTCCAGCAAACCCAGAGAGCTCCTACCACGCATCAGACCCTCTCTCGCACCAGGGATGCTGGATGATGATCTCAGGGAAGTTACTTCGCTGGCATTTTTGTGTTGAAACTCATCATTTCCGAGCATATGGCTCAAGAAGGTGGGCACCCTGACCACCCCCTGAACCAGCTCCCTCTAAAGCTTTCTTTCCCTGTTCATAGCTCAGCGGAAAGGAGCTGAGCTCCTGGTCCTCCGAGCTGCCTGGGGACATCAGTACTTGGCTCAGGGCTTCTTCAAAACAGCAGCAATCTCGATTTAGTGATGTTTTAGCACAGGGTCAACCCGCCCTGCCAAAGATCCAGGCTTGGGGAAAGGGAAGGTTTCTTTAGATCAAGGTCACTCACGTCTTGCTAGAGCCTTACCTGTGTCTCAGACAGAGGCAATGCCACGGGCTTACCAAGGAAAACGGGGTCCTGCCGCTCTGGGCAGCAATTCTTTCCTTTTGGCCCCCGTCAACGCGAAGAAATCCCAGCCTTGAAAGCCAACCGGAAAGTTAACTGGCTACGCCTTGATTTTTTTTCCATTCAAAAAAAACCCAAACAGGCGTAAATCAGTTTTCCTGTAGGAAGTTGACCTGAGAGCTTGGCTAAGAAAACTGGCATCCTGACATAACATTTAAAAAAAAATGTGGAAAATGGCCGTGGTCTGTGTGGCTGGGTGAGGAAACCCACTTTCCTATGGGACTGTGTTTCTTCCTTGCTCGCTTTGTGTTAACACTTAGAAACAGCCCTCCGCTAGGGTGGGGAGAAGGCTCTGACTCCAAGCAGACCTGCTCCGCAATGGAAACTTCAGCCAGGCTCAAAGAACAAAAGCAAACAAGCAGGGCAGGTTCAGCTAATTTGAATCGAGTTATAACAACATCCCTGGAGGAGAAGGGGAAGAGAAAACCGAATTGAAAAGCCTCCCTGCTGTCCCTAACAGCCGTGCCGCTTAGGAGCACTGCGCGCTTCACCTCCCGGCTTACGAGCAGCCCCTCCCTGCCCCTTCTCGCAGCAAGGCAGCTGGGTGACCTCCCCCCAGGAGCGCTGTCCCGTTAGCAGCTGCACGCAGGCCGCCAGCACGGACCAGGAGCTGAATGAAGCTTTTCCCCGAGAGAAAGGGCGATCAGCGAAACCCATTCGTGCAGCCGGACACTCTCAGGAGGCTGCGGGCATTCGCGGGGCAGGGGCGCTCCCCGGGAGCTGTCGCGTCAGCCGGGCTCCGGGAGGAAGGAGCCAAGGCGGCTCCGCTCGCTGTGCATCCCTGCTCGCAAACGCCCCTGCCCATGCCCCGCGTTTACATGACTATTGTTGCGCTTTTCCCGAAGCAGAAACTGCGGTGTCTGCTGTGAACAGCGCTTCCTCCCACTTACCGACTTCCCTCAGCCCCCGCCCCAGGCCAACTCGGTCCCAGGTAAGAGGAGTTGCTCAAGCAGGCTCTAACTTCCTTTACTCGGGGGAGAGATCGGTTATAGGGGAAAGAAAGCGCCATCAGCAAGACCCAGAAGTTTCCCTGCGCCGGATCTGTGCATAAGCCCTCTAGGTTATTAAGCAAGGAGCCAGCCGCTCACCAGAGCTGCTGCTTTCTCGCTCCCAGATGCAGTCGGAACTCCCGCAATGTAACTATTCACACGATTCCCGGTTTATTTAAGCAGTATGTATTTCATTTAATGCAGTCAAGCAAAAAAAAAAAAAAAAGGTTGTGTGGAACTGAATTAAGTTTTGCCAAATTCTGCTGTCTGGTTCCTAGAATCTAGTAGACACTGAAACAACTAATTTTCAAATTTGAGGGCAAGGACTCAGTTATTATTAATTCATAAAGTCTGTTCCTACTATATATAGTTCCATGGTGAATGCAGTTGGCATCCAGTGTTGGTGCAGACTGTGGATTATGGCAAGACTCCAGAGGATAAAACTCAAATCAGATTGTGGCTCCGATGGAGCTTTGTGAGTGCGTTGGACTGGCTGGTTAAACCCAGTGAGCTGTCCATGGTGGTTAAGGACTTCTTGATTTAGTTTTCCTCCTGTCATAGCAAGTCTCAGGCCACCTTCCTATAGGTGTATTTTCTGCTAACATCATCCCTGTGGTGCCTTTCTGGTGGTTTTGAATACAAAAGGCATTTCTCCTCACCGGAGAAGGTACACATGGGCCATTTTCAAGATATCACCACATCCTGTATTAATGGCTCTATAAGCCTGTCCTTTTCCCGGGGGGTGGTGGAGATGGAGAATTAATAGGACTTTTCCATTTCCAACTGCACTGTTGCTACTTAATCATACGTCCTAGGCAAGTAACCAAGAAGGTATTTTAGGTTCCTCTTCTAAGCAGACATACAAATATACACGGATCAAATTCTCATCAAAGTGCTAACAACAGCTAAGGGTCTTTAGGTATTTCCAGGATATTACCTCATAATCGCCCTTAATAATTTCTAAAATGTTTACATTTAGAGTCCAATGCTCTTGGCCAGGTCTTTACAAAGCTGACATTTTCTTAACCTAATTTTGTTTGTTTCTTTGTTTTTGCCTGAACATAACTTTGACCTCAACAATGGGAAGGAATGCAGCTGTCCCATTTAACTTATATATAATTGATACTGAGTAGGGCTGGCTGGAAAACAAATATTCCATTTCATGAACAATTCTGAGGTTTTAACATTTGTTTTTTTTTCCACTATGGAACAAAAAACATCCTTTTTAACATTTTTCAAGAGAAGAAAGGGAAGCATGTATCTCCTACCCCAGAATAGTTCAGTGCACTTATCTTGGACGTGGAGACCAAAGTAAAGTTCCTGCACATCCTGATTTGGACCCCTAACCTCTATTTACTGGCTTCTGGGGTGCCTGGCTCTCTCAATTCTATCTTGGACCTAAGATTCTTTCTTAATTTATTTTTGATAAACTAACATTTTTCAATAAGAAAAAACATTTAGGCAACATCGCTCTAAATTTTCTAAGTTTGTCAGTCCCCAGTCTGCGGCCCGGTGGTGGGCCATGGCAGGTCGGCTGCCTGTCCACAGCAAGGTCGGCTGCCACAGCGCCCCCAGAGCCAGGCAGAGAGGCCACAGATCCTTCCACTAAGCCCACGGCAGCACAGGGTTTGGCCCACCTTCCAGCTGGAGGGGGTGGGGGAGACGACAGTGTCCTTACCTGTCCTCTGGACAGAAATTCTGGCCATGGTTGGCTGTGACTTCTGGGCTGTGGTTTGCCAGGCCGTGACATAAAAACTTTGGGAATCCCTGCTCTACATAAGTAATGCTTTGATTCTAAGAAGCTGACAATTTTGGATAAACTTGAATTTTGTAGAAAATTTATGGAAATGTACTCTTCCGTTGTATGATAAGTGATGAGAGACTGAAAATGGGAAGGAAAGAATTAGTTTTATGAAAGACGAATAAACTTGACCTAACCAGATCATTTCCCAAATACAAAACTCAGAAAATGTTGAGTTAAATTGTGGTCTCAGCAGAGACTATGGATTCTTATCCCATTACCTAGACTAGCTTTTATAACTCAATATATTAATTGCTTTTTTTATCCTGATTGACCTATTCAGCTCACCTTTGCCTTCCTGCAGTGCCCCCCCTTTCTTTTTAAATTCCCTTCATTCCCTTCTATTGAGAACTCCTGTTCCTGCATGGCAGTTCATAGCAGCTGATGAAGTAAGCTGTTATCTACGAAAGCTTATGCTGCTCTGAACCAGGAGGTTTCTAAAGCGCCACCCTGCCTTGCCTTCTGGTGAAAGCACAAACATACATTGCCCACTGATCAAGGTAACATTGACAGTGTCACAGGGGAATTTAAATTGAAGTCTCAAGGTGCACCCTCAACTCATCATGCTGAAAAGAACATTATCGGTTGCCACTGTGTCTTTATTGTTATTGCAATTATTTCAACTGAAGTGCAGGACATTACACTTGTCCTTGTTAAATTTAATCTGGTTAATTGCAGAATATCTGTCCAGTCTATCCAAGTCATTCTGGATCCTAGCTGACTTGTTGAGGAGAGCTTTAAATTAGGCATGCCCAGGAGCTGGGGAGAAGGTTCTGCGGCTGAAGCAGAATCCACTAGCCACAATGACACGTGGGAGGGCATTCAAACAACAGATGTCCGGATGGGGTACTGACATCTTGAGGCAGTTATGTATCAACCTTAAAGTGCTTTCATCTAGTCTGTATTTCCTCATTCTCATTAATGAGAATGTCCTAGGAGACAGTGTCAAAGGCCTTGCTAAACTTGATGTACATCACATCCACTGCTGTCCTCACTACACAGAGTCTGTCTCTTTATTACAGGAGAAAATCAGCTCAACACGACTTGCTCTTGGTACATCTGTGTGGCTTGATGAATCCATGCTGGTCTTTTAGGTGCTTCGCCTAGGGGGGCAGCTTCAGTGTTTTGTAGATGTTCCAACACCTTTTGCTTGTTTAAAAAACAAAATTGAAAGACCTTGACAGGCTTGGGCACACTTCTGAGAGGATTGTGATGGTGAAGGCTAGAATGGGCATGAATGCCTATACATCACCAAATAGCAACTTCATCCTTGGAATTACCATAGGTTAAGGGTATGGACAAACATATATCTGGAGTTGTCTCCAAAGAGGAAGAAGGACTGTTGTCCTGAACTGTGCAGCAGTTCAGCTGGTGTGTCCTAGCAATTACATCTGCCCAATTACATTTGCTACAATGCACATGTAGCAAAACAGCTCCAGCCTTCACACTGCTTCAATCAGAGTTAGTCGGAGCAGTATTGTTACATTGATATTGCTCCTGGCTTTTCCCCATACCTGTTGGAACATGACAGCAGCTGTGTGCTCTGAAGCAGCAGCTCTTCTTTCCCTTTTGAAATAACTCCAAATGTATTTTTCTTCCTACTATAACTTCCCAACTCTTAATCCTTTCCTTGCTCCACCCATAACACACATGGGCACATACAGCTACAGAGCTGACCTGCAACAGCAAGCCTGACAGGGTAAGGCTCAACAACTTGCTGGATCAAGAAATACAGGTGAAATCCACGCCACTCCACTTCTGCAACCCAGGGCCAAGCTCCTGCTGCTCTCCCAGCCTGGGAGTGAGAGTAACCATTGCAGTCTTTTTCTGTCAGTTGTGCAGAACCAACCTGTATTTGGTTCTGGTAGTACTGGCACACAGGTTTCCAACCCCTCCCTAGGGCAAAACCCCAGCCGGCCCTTAGTGCCGCCCATATGGCTCTTGTTAGCATGGATGACATCAGGTTGTCTTTAGGGCATCAGGTTGTCTTTAGTTAAATTCTCCTGTTTCTGCTGTCCCCCAGCCTAAGCATGCCTAGGTAGCTTAAGTCATCTTCAAGAGTGAAATTCACCCTAAGTGTCTAATTCAAGGTTGGTAGAACCCAGAAGATCTGATTAGAAATGACCTGCTCTGGGCATCGTTAGTTACAATGCTCTCCACTGTTGTATTTCGGCAAAAGAAATTTAATATTTTTGCCAGCTTGTTTTAGGCAAAGCCAAATGCATCTCTGTTAGGTGCTGAAAATTATCTTGGCTTTTCAGTAAGACCATAAGTATTTAGGCTCACAGGCTATGGGATGCCAAAAAGACTTTAAGCTACTAAATAGCTTGTTATTCAGGTGAATGGACAAGATCCTAGAATCACAGAATTGGAAGGCACCCCAAGGGACATCTAAGTCAACCCTCAAAGTATTCTTGTAGCAAAAAACCTCCCCAAATCCCCAGCATGTTACCACAGTGCACACATCTTCCTCTGCCCATCTTTTTGTTTTACATACCTGTTTTCATCTTGGAAATCCCTGTGAGGCCAGAACTGTCTTCTTTGTATCCTAACTGTAAGGCCCCACTGCTGGAAGTCCCCTTTCAGCCATACATAAGGGGAAAGAAGAATGTGCAGCAGGCAGTGGAGCAGCATGGGTTGCCTTGCATTGAATCCAGGAAGGTGTTCCAGGCTGTTTTCACCAGACATTTACTGCAGCTGTGTGAGACTAGCAGCAGTACCAAAAACTAGTCATATCACCAGTCCAGGGTTGGTTTGTCCTGACAATTTAAGCACACTGCCTTGATTGGCAGATCACACACAGCAGATCACACATGCGCACTCTGGTGCCTGCCACTTTAAGAGGCTTGAGCAGGCTGGCAAGTGTGTTACGGGGCCTAATGAGGTGGTCACATGACCACAAGAGGGCTCCTGGATTTGAGAATGGGTCTGGGCAGCCTCAGTATAAATCCAGGCCCTCAGAGATAAGCTGGCAGTAGGGATGCTGCTGGAGTAACACCATCCAGCTAGAGCGGCGTTGCTCTCCGAACACCTGGTGGTCAAGGGTATGAACTATGGGGATGGAGGAGGTTCCTGGTCCTAGGGAATGACCTAAAATGACACCCCGCTAGAGTTGAATGGTGTGGCAGGGCTGCCTGTGATGGGGTGGTCCCCAGAAAATGCCACACGGGTATCTTCCTAGTGAAAAGTGAGTATGGGGCACTGCATAGCCTCAGCCCCCATGACCTAGTGGATTACTTTGTAGAGGGGACAGGCGAGGAGTCCCGGCAGGTCATCAAAGGCCTGAGGCCCAAGGGGCATAAGGCCTAGTGGCCTCAGTGAGGGGGAATGTATGAGTAGTCTGCCTAGTGTAGGGTTTGCATGGGCAGGTTTGAAGGACTGTGCATAGGCCAGCCTTAGACATTGAGAGAGCTGCATTTGGAGGGGCCAGAGAAGGTGAACCCATATGAGAGGACATGGGTTAGATGCTCAAGAACCTATCCAGGAAACCCTCAACTGGTCAATGCTGGAGCCAGGACCAGGGCAGTCAAAGGGCAAGGCCACCCACTGCCTGGGACGTCCAGAGCCAGGGCCCTAGAGTTCTGATTGGTCTAGAGGTGAGGCCAGGGCCTACAAGGCCAGAGGTCCCAGAGGGGACTGCTGCCAAGGGGGAAAGGGGTCTAGGGAGTTTGCAGCCCTGCATGATGGCAGAGGTTATGCTGTCTCACTAGGAGGGACCCAGGTCAGGGTCTGACATGTCAGACTGGAATGTAATGGGGCCCAGTGTGGGGCTGCAGCCATGTAGTGATGCCATCTGAGAGGCATGGGACATAGTGTACAGATGGTAGGAGCTGTGTATTATGTCCTTGGCATCGGGCAATAAAATGGACAGCCTCCTGCCTTATAGACAACTACTTCCAAAGTTACATCAAAGGTGAGGCAGGTGGGTAGACTGCCATACATTTATCCTAAGAAATCTACCATGTTGCCAACACAAAGTAAAAGGAGAAAATTTTACTTCAGCATCTGCAGATGTAAGGAATAGCAGTAAATCATACTACTGAGGAGCCATGAACTATGAAAACTATTGTATAAAGCTGCTTACAAAGGTTTTGATCATGCTTGTTTATGAAGTATTGCATATGGAAGTACCGTACGTCCTTTCTGAAAATAAATGTGGTCTCCGTGCAGTCCACTGGAATCTCATTAGCAAGTCATGCAGAAGTGCTTTTCAGTACCTATGAGGAAGACCGTTTGCACAACATAAACGTAAGTCCCAGTCCAGTGGTGACAATCTTATTATTGTTTTGGATGCTCAACTTTAGGTTTGGGCTTGTATTTAGGACAGTTTACCTATTATGCTGCAAAATGCTTTCACTTAGAAAAAAAATGCAAAGGCTGTACCATTGTGAAATTCCTGGGCCTGTTTTGATAAACATAGAAAAGTTAAATAAGTCACATATTTTATGTTATTTAATGTTAAATGATATATGACCCATTGAAAATTAGTAGTTTCATCTGCACCGTGGAACCCTTCTAATACATTTGAATTATTATCGAGTAATATAGTAGCACCTAAAGGCTACAATAAAATACCAGGGCCTATGTTAGGCACTATGTTGCCAAATTGGAGAGACTTGCATCACATGGTGTCACAACAAATAGGTGGGTAACTGTAACACAAAGATATTTTCGCCTAAACTAGATGTAGTGCAGAGCTCATTATCATTCTAGCTATTATTGACACTTTGTAGACATCAAGAAAAAACCAAGTCTTCAGCAAATCCTGCATTTGTGCAGGGGTTGAACTGAATGATCCCAGAACTCCCTTGCAACCCTACTATGAGTTTGTTTCATAAATAAATGATGCCATGGGAGAATTAATGGAGGAAACACTAGGGTGAACAGGCAGTAGAAGCTGGCAAAATGGGTGAAATAAAGGTGGTAGATGACAAGGCAATGAAAGCAGATTATCCAAAAAGGGTGGGACTATAGTGTGATAGGTCTTAAAGATAAAGACAATATTCACTGCATTGTTCCAGTGAAGGTGGGGAAGGCAAAGGACCTTATAATGTGACTAGAATAACTAGCATGAAAAATGATATTGTTCTCTTTGAATGGGGGAAAGGATGCAATAGCTGAAGCCCAGGAGGAGTTGATGCATGTCTTAAATACTTTGCATTCAGGCTACGAGAAAAGGCTGGGTCTCGGAGATGAAGGGAAAAACAGCAAGATTAGAATTCAGCCTAAATCCTAAAGGCGTAAAGCTGGTAGCCTAAACTTGACCAGTGAATAAGGCTCTGCTTTTGTGCATGATGGGGTCCTGGTACGAAACTCCTAGATGCCATAGAAATACCAAATTTCATACCATATTTACTCAAATCCAAGACTAAGTTTTTCTTTAATCAATGGGAGAGAAAGGTATATCATCTTAGAGTCAAATATTGGCCTGGGGCAAGCAAGGCTATGGACCTGGCTCCAGGCCCAGTGCCAAAGCTGGAGTCACAGCAGCTGCCTGCCTTAGGCCAGAGCGGCTCATGTGGCAGGGGAGGGGGAGCATGGCAGAGGGAACGTGGGGGAGAAAAAACCGGAGCTGCCACAGAAAGTAAGCAGTGGAGGAGACAGGCAGTAGGGAGGAGGAACAGGCACGAGCAAGGGAAGATGGTGGACGTTTGGCACGAGGGTCCATGGGACAGGCAGTGGGGTCCTGGGGAGGCACCAGGGACAAGTGGCAAGGGATAGGAATGGGGGGTAAGAGGCAGGGAGGCAGGTGGTAGGGGTACATGTGTCAGGGGGAGGAGGTAGCGAGGGGCAAGGGGTGGGGAGCAAGGAGGGGAGGCAAGGGGAAGGGGGTAAAGGAATAGGGTTCTGGTCACCTCTCCCCCACTGCTTCTTCCTCTGCAACAGTGCGGGGGGGTGTCCAATTTGCTAATTAGATTCTGTATATGGAAAGCAAAAACAACTTTGTAATTAGCCATGTATAGATTGAATTATTTGTGGGTTGTCTTAAACTGGAAGTCATTTTGGATTTGGGTAAATATTGTAGTGTGAAGAGGGAGGGGAGAAAAGAGTTGGGGCGGAGCCCTCCGTGGGGCCAATGAAAGGGGAAGAAGGGAAGAAGACAAGGCTCTAGGGAATGAAATGCTGTCACCAGGATCTCAGAGATGGGAGAAACTGGCATGGAGGGGGTCACAAAATGCAGGTTCAAGAAGGGAGTTGCTAAAGTAGTGTTAAAAGTGCTATGGCCAAAAATGATGTAGAAGGAGTAGGGGTCCTGATTTGAACCAAGAGGAGGTAAATGCCCATTTGAGAGCAATGGAGAGGGCAGAAGCTGGATCGGAAGGGGCTGCAGGTGGAGTCAGAAGAAAAGAACATGGTGCGCTGGTGTAAAGCATGGGTTCCTGTAATGTAGGGGTTGTTGTACAAGGGGCATGGATTTTTTTCTTTTTTGTGATATCTTGTATCAACTGTATAGTTGGGAGAGCAGTTGGAGAAGATTTTGCTTATCAACTGCTCTTCCTCGGGTCCAGTGGAAGCTATAAGCATGTAATTGAGGATAGAATTGGACTGACTTCACTCATACTTTTCACATTAGTCTCAACCAATATATATGACCTGCCCCTCTTTACCCCTTTGAATGTCCAGTTTCCCATTTTTGCACTGAATTTGCCAGCTGCATCCCATTTTGGTGCATCCTTCCATATTCTCATCCCATCCCCATTTATGACATTTCTGGGCATGCTTATCTTTATATCCAGTTTTATTATACATCTTCTCCTTTGTTCCTAGTTTAGATGCCTCCTGGATTATGGCACTTAATTCTTTTACAGTCTGAATGGAGGCACTCCTATCTGTAAAGCTATACAGATAGTGTAGGGTGATGCTGTACCTACAACAGTACACAAATTATACCAGAGGCAAGGGTTTTTCAAGGTGGTATCTTTTTATTGGACCAACTATTCTTCAGCTAAGTGTGTGTCTGCTGCTCCTGAGAATTTGTCTCAGCTTCTCCCCTCTGCTGGTTTTTGCTATGCTGTGCTTGGCTTCCCATGTTCAGAGACCTGACAAAAATGTCTAGCATTCAAAAGTTTGTCTAACTTTGTCCCAGCTACATTGTTGATCTGATAAAAGATATTACCGTAAGAAATCCTGGCCTCTCACATAAAGCTGTACAGAAAGAAAATGATCTGTCCATTCACTTGAACCTGTCCAGTCAGATACTAGTTTAACAGCCTATTCCAGCTGCTTCTTGTTTCATTTATCCTCAGTACTGGCAGGCTCTCTGAGAATACTGCCTGAAGCAGATATCTTCTTGGTCAAAGGTTTCCAAGCTTCTCTGCGTACCAGTTGTTATTCCTAGGATCATCCTCAGAGGAGCTCATTACAAATAAAATTATGCCCCACCCCTCTTTCAAAAAATGCTTTTGGGTCCCATGGCATGTTACTCCCCGCACCCCCACCCCAAATTGGGAAGAACGTGTTTTGACAGTCTCCCTAACACATTGCAACATGGGCGTGCTGATGCAATATTATGACACATGTGTAGCAAGGACCAAGTTGGCAGCAGAAGTTGGCAGTGACCTCATTTTGAATGATTTAAAGTAACTTCTGATTTGCTTTGTTCTAGCACACTGTAATTTTTGGTCATCTTTTCATGCCATCGGGGACCAATTTGGAGTACCTTCTCCCATGGCACGAAGAAGGAAGATGCAGAATGGCTGTTTTGTGAAAAGAACGGGTTGGTAGCCACTCGTGGAACAAAGAACTGCGTGAAATCAAATGTAATGGGTACAAAAAATGCCTTTACTACCTTTTGCAACTTCTCCATCTGTAGCAGTAGGCTATAATGTAAAGGACAAGAGTATATTATTCTCCCAGGTAGAAATTTTTCCCTGAGATTATGCTTTGTTGTTATATTCTGATACTCATTTGTAATAGATGAGAATTCATTTGCTTAGTTGATAAGATTTTAAGAAAATAATAGATTTAATAATCAAATCAAGAAAAATGGTACTGTAAAGCATAATGCTTACTTCTTTAAAAAGAGAAAGGAGGTCAAATACAGTCAAATGTAACTAAAAAGAATGCATCCAACAGAGGCAGTTTTTTGTGAATGGAAAAAATGGTATATATTCTGGTGTAGGAAGTTTTTCTTGGTTGCAGCAAAGCAGTGCTATGTATCGATAGTTTAATTCATCCTGCTTTTTCTTCCGAAACACCAGCAAAATTCTTTCTCTATGAAGAGACAGAGGAACAGGGCAGGAGGGAGTGGTAGCAGAAAACTAGAACTGGAAAAGTATTTATGATGAGAAGAGGTCTATTTAAGAAGACCTTTGCTAAGCCTTCTAAGTGACTGAGAAGGCTGCTTCTTTGCTAAGTAGTGCAAAGTGTCTGGAGATCTATCGTTTGAGCTGCTGACATAATTAATGATTTCATTAAGAGCATGAAAGGAGGCACTTGTATTCCTCCTGGCGTAGGCAGGCCAAGTTCATGTCTTAACTCTAATAACCAAAGTTGCTTTTGCCGATCTGGACTGTTGAAAAACAAAAATTTGAAAGCCAAATATTATACTGGGCTATGATACTTCCCAACATGTCAGGAGTGTGACATGCTTTAAATATAAGCAGCTATTATGGGTTATAGGTTGGCAGGAAATTTACCAAACCTTCAAACAACAATACAAATGGAAAAATGTTAACAGAAAAATGTGCTTTCTGAAATTCAAAGGAATCCCGTTTAAAAATTACTATTTATTCCTTGTGGTTTTCACATGAGTTTTTCTAGTCCAGTGGTTCTCAACTTCAAGGCAGCCCTCTATATTTCTGGATTTCATGGCACCCCAGTTGAGAATCACTGAGGGAGAACTTAAATTCAGAA
>JAGPOW010001296.1:13886352-13922196 GCA_030014935.1 Caiman crocodilus | reverse complement strand
AGTTTGACCTCTGATATCCCCGCTGTTCCCTGTGCTTCTCATGCTGGAGCCCCCAGGTCTGCTGGTGGCCGGCCCATTTTGCCAAGCTCTCTATGGTGAGCTGCAGGCGTGGCTGTAGGGCAGGGATCCTATACAGATGTGTGGAATCTACATGGGCTTTCGCTTTGCTAGCTCATTGCCAAATAAGAGTGCACCTTTTATATTTTGGCCAAATATGAACAGATTTACAAAGAACCAGCAAAAGCCATATCTTTGGCCTTCAGGAATTTGCTGCCAAATTTCAAAGGCAAACAATGGAGGCGTTAACGTTATTAAAAAATTGATTGCATGAATCTTATAATGGAAAGCATTAGGCAATTTAAATATGGGGGCTGGTGCCAGCTCCCACTATAATAACACTATGCTCTGTTGCAGGTACCACAGGATCAAATTCAGATTGGAATTTGAGTTTTAAGTCTGATTTTGTTTTAATAATTTCTTTTTCAGCTTTTGTCATAAACCTAAATTTAACTTAACTGGGTGACCTGATTTCTGGAGAATACTTTCAGGTCAGCACCTCCGAAGATGAGGCCATTAGTAGGCCATGTGAAATTGGACACCTTTCTGGGGAGTCTGAGCTGCTGGATGCTTCCCTTTATGAATTCTTTCTTTTCTGGGCTCCATGGTATAGGCTGAATATTGTGTTTCAAGAAAATGTCAGTACTTCCCTTGTTTTTGTTGTGTGGCTGGATTCGTATTCATTCCTCTTTCATTTATATTAAAGTTTGGCTGCTGCTAGGGAGTGCTGCGAAAGTAGAACAGCAGACGGAGATGTGTGGGGTTATGAAAAGAGGTAAGAAGAGATAATGTCCGCTGCATCTGATTATCTCAACAATGAAGTAGTCTGCGTGTTGGGGGATCAGAATCTCCTCTCAGTTACCCTCGTGGACAAGTTCCACGTGAGAGCAGAACTTGGCTGGTTATCTGTCTTCCAGCTTTGTAATTTTACTTGCGAGACAATCAATTGTCATTTAACGCTGGGAAAAAAACATAAAGTTCAGCAGTGGCAGATTGTTTATTTTGGCTGGGTGGCTTACAGGAAAGATCCCAATTCAATACTTTGCCAAAGGATATATTTCAGTGAATAAACTGAGCAGTGGTGCCAATATATACTTTGCCGTAGAGCATGAACACTCTGGGCCCTGGGATACCTACTCTTGGGGCCAGACAGTTTGACCCTGACTGTGTCTTGCTCGCCCTTTGATTTGTCTGCCATGCCTTGATCGTGTGAATTAGAGGAGGGTTTTTGGTCGTATGAGAGCATCTATGTGAGCTGCATGTACAGATGATGCTTGGGGCTCCTCCTCTCCTTCCACCCCTCCCATATGCTAACCGGGTCTTAAACTGGGGCCCACACTACGGCCCCTCAAGTAAGAGGGTCCTATGCTATTAACTCAACTGGCAAGCAATTTAGTTCACCACATTCAGCAGAGATTCATTAAGTCCATTTCTTGATAAATGAATTCTTCTAATAGATAAATAGTTTACATAATTCTGGATCAATTCATAGGCAACTCACTCCATACCATCCCACAGCGGCAATTCATTAACTTCTTCAGGTCAGAAATAAATTAAGTCCTCAATAAATAAATAGTCCACATAAATCTAAATCAATTCATAGCCCAATTAATCAAGGCAATCATGCCAAGTAGAAATCCATTAAGGTTTCTAATCAATGGGGCAATCAGGTCTTTCCACAACTGAAGTGCGTATATAATTAAAAAGCAGCTTGCACAAAAAAGTAAATGCCACGTTCCAAATTCCCGAGTGCCTCCAGGTCAGCTATGCCCACCACCTATGCCACTCCCTCCATTCGCGGATCCAACACAGTGGCCACAACAGAAGCCATATCCCATGCTTTGTTCCCGCTGCACCTTCCTGGAGTCTGGCCTCCTGAGTCTGAAGGTCCCTCTGAGCCTTCAGTCTATGATGCCAGTCCCTTTGCCTGCTCGCACAGCATCTGCTGGGGTCTCACTACCACAGAGCTCCATGTACTGCCTCCTTACCTCCCCACTCTCTCCCCTCACTGGCTCAGGGCACTCGCATGTGTTGTCAACCCTGGTGCACCCTCTAGCAGGTAGCTGGCACGAGCTTACAAAATGGGGCTGATGCTGTGCCCACCATCAACACTCCTGCAGGCATGTAGAAACTGTTTCCTGCCTTCACCTGGTTCTTATTCATTCCCCTGACGCCCCTGGGGTGCCCCTCAGGGTCCTGCCTCTCCGGTACAACTTCCGCGGGTTCCTTCCGCTATCACATAGACACGCATCCAAAAAGATAGAAACGCAAGCCAATGGAAACGGCCTTTCTGACAAGCGTGTGGAAGAGGCTTTGAAAAGGCAACAATACAAGAAGTTAGACTGCCAGATCATACAGTAAGTGCTACATTGTGGACCCTTGCGTCCTTGCACATTCCTGCCAGATTCAGTGGGCATGGCTGTATCCCTAGGGAGTTCAGTGCGAAGATGGAGAGGGCTTAGTTGGTAATATTTACTCTTTTTAATAAATGCTTGTGAAAACATGAACACCTGTTGATGGTTTCCATCATGGTGATTTTTATGTTTGTTTCCATACCTAGTCAGCTCTTGTATATAATTTCTGAGTTACAATGCAGGGACAAGGAGGAACAGAAGAGGCCAGATGAAGTGAGACATTTTTAATTTAAATGTGCAAGGTACAGCCTGGAGGTTTTTTCAGCTACAACATGGGGTTTTGGAATGTAAGTTTAATTGATGTGATGTCATAAAATAAATAGAATAAATGTATGAATTGATGGTCTCTTAGTCTGGTTCTCAGTGGGTGGCAGGTATCCATGTTACAAAGACCATCACAAACTGGCACCTTTCTTGGCAGTTTCAGCAAGGAATCTAAGCACTAATTTGGCATGGGGATTACACTACCCTTCAAGGTGGTCTCTCCAGGTCAGTTAGGGCTGAAGCATGTAAAAAGCAACGTACGTGGAAGAAAGGGAAAAGCAGTTTGCACTTCCAATGCCTGACCTGTATCTATTCTTTGAAAAGAAGAGATTTCTTGCTTCCAGGGTGTGAGGCGGACCTCTTTCACCATCACTAAATTGGCTATTGAAGTCCAAGAGAAGAGGTGTTTTTTGTTAATTTTGTGTGGAGGAGGGGGGAGAGGAGGGAGCAGGGTGGGGTGCTAAATTTTAATGGTCTCTCATTAGGAATGTGGGGTGCAAACAGGAAAATTTGTTCTGTCATTTTAAATGTTTTGTTCAAGATGGACAGCTGAGCTGCATGGAGTAAATTTGTGTTGCTGCTAGCCTAGATGGGAAGAGGACATCAGGGAGGACAGCAGAGGAAATTAATTATGGAAAAGAACTGAAGCCAGTGTCACCAAGAAAAGTTGCTAGGCTGGGAAGGAAGTGGTCAGCTAACTAGGTTAATTAGTGAGCGAGTTAATAGGTTGATAACATTTTCCAGTAGCCCCTGGAAGGTATGGGGAATGGATTATCATAGCACCCGCAGAGACCAATGCTGGATTAATCTGGCAGTAGCTGGACAAAATGTGAAAAATGAACACCTGTGTGAGCATGTTACACAGATAATTGGATTGAACCCTACCTTTGTAAGAGGCAGCTCTATCTATGTGTGGGGTCAGATACCGTGAAGGCTGAAACAAATGGGTTTTTCCCGTAGTAACCAAAACAATATTTTAGCATTTTCCTGTATAGATATTATATTATTACTCCAACTTAAGGTCTGAACATTAAATTAGTATGAATATAATAGCAGGTTACTAGCGCTCTTAACTCTATGAAGTACTAGCCAAGACCCTCAATCCAGCTGTACAGGGTGAGGTCCTATGCTGCTGCTGCGTTGTCTTTTTCTCTCTCATTTTTGGCAAGAAGGGAAATCCCACACCTTTATGAGAGGGGAATTTTCCAACAATATTCTTCAGTCAGTTAGGCTTTAGGTTATAGAAATGTTGCGATAACAGATGGAGAGGAAGGAGAGAAACAATTTAAAACTAGCACGCGGTGACTTAGTGATGGAGTGTTTGAAAGTATCTATATGGTAAGCTTGCTACGACTTCTTCGCACCGCAGTACAGCTTATGTTGACAAACCACATCCCTGCACTAAGCATGAAGCAAAAAGATTTTGCATTAATGTTCTATGTCTGTCTACCTTTCTCAGGTGAATATTAAGAGCTCATACTCCTGGGCACCTGTGACTGTCCATCGTTGTAGTTAAAGATAACTTGCATCCTAACAACAAATTGGAGCATGGTATAACCATAGGATTCGTAGGACTTGAGACATCACTCACTCATGCAAGCAATTAAGAAGTTCTCATAATTAATACTTGGCTGATAGAACATCACTGTGTTATAAGTGCAAGGTTCAATCTGTAACAGAGAGACTTTGCATGTTTTTAGTGCATCATAATGATGCAGGGTTGCAATCAATGCAAGGTTAATTTTAGTGGCTACCTTGCTACAGCAGCAAAGGGGCAGCCTGACCGCTTGCTTCCTTCTGTCTTGTTACAAGGTTTTTTTCCCTTCCATTTTCAACATAGAAAAAAATGCAGCAGAAGGAAGTTGAAAACCTTTGGTTTTCTTAATGTGAAATCAAATTTTCCAGTAATTTCATCAAATATTGGGTCCAGTTTTGGAAGCCTCGCTACAAAGTCTGTCTGGCTTTGTTAAACTAAAAAAAAAAATAAAGAAAGATGATACAGTATTCAACAGACTTAGTTAAACCCTATTATTGCAAAAGTTTCCATGCCTGGGTCCGTGTATACATGTTGGATCTTGACTTCTGCCAAGGTGTTTATTTGTTTTAGAAGAAATGATTATTTCCCTTTCAGAGGAGGCAGGAATGGGGTGCCTCTGGCCATGGTCCACCCCAGGGAAGGCTGGGAGAATTGCTTTCTTTCTTTATTTTTGCCACTCCTCTTTTGAAATCTGCCTTTGTGCTCCCAATTTTTAATCGTTGTATTAACTAATTACTTTTGGAATCCTGCTTTGTTGTGTAGTTTAAATTCAATCGATGCATATTTCCTTTAATAGTACCTTGATGTTAGCCTAAATGTAATGTTATACTAAAGGTATAAATGCTTGTGTACATTTGTGTGATATATGTAGTGAATTTTAGAAGAACCTTCCAATTCTTATAAAGCAATGGGCAGTGCTGTTACCACTAAGATTGGAATTCAGATGTCCAATGAGATACTTAAGGCCTCAAGTGAGATTTAATTAGTTTATACATGGTCTTGGCTGACCATACCAGTGTCAACTTGCCTATAAAAAGATGCTGTTTTATTGGTGCTTCTCACTCCTTACCTGTACCCCATCTTCATGTTTGGAAGTGTAAAAGTTAGATATAACATAAGGAGGGGAAGGGTTTGAAGTAACATGTGATAGTGTTATGACCTGCACTGACTGAGGGAGCAACACAGGCAACATATTCTCATCAAGCTGCCCAAGCTGTATAAGGAGCAAAGATCAGGCCCAAGCACTATGTATGATAGTGCATGACATCAGGGTCAGGTGTTAGCCCTCTGGTGTGAGAATGTATTTCACATGCATGGTGTAAACAGTGGTTATTTACCTAGCAATTTTCTCCTGAGATAGAATAATATAAACTTACGGCTGGAAGGGACCTCAGGAGGGCATCGGGTCCAGCCCCTGGCTCAAAGCAGGACTGGCCTCCACTAGATCATCCCAGCCAAGGCTTTGTCTAGTCAGGTCTTAAAAACCTCCATAGATGGAGATCTCACAATTTATCTGTTCCAGGGCTTTACTACCCTCCTGCTGAGAGGTTTTCCTCATATCTAAACTAGCCTTGCTACAACTTCAGAACAATGCTCCTTGTCTTTCATCTGCTACCACCGAGAAGACTGGGCACATCTACGCATGGATTTGCTTCAGCCTAGATTTACAGTGCAGTAAGCTACTGTACAGTGGGTGTGTCTCCATGCGCTCCTACAGAGCTGTTGTTACGTGCAATGCCGGCAGCGTGTGGCTATTTACCAAGGGAGCATGTCACTGTGGTGATGTAGCTGCAGCATCACAGTTTGTGCCCATTGACACTACGTCACCATAGCCATTGCTACAGTAATGTAGCATGTCATGCAGATGTATCCAGTAAGGGTTTCTGAGTAGGTGTCTACACATGCACAGATTAGGGAGAAAATATGCTTCCAGGTCCCTGCAGCCCTGCAATGCAGCCCTGTGGCCACCGGGGGGAGCTCCAGGCCCTGGTTGCAGCTGCCAACTCCCAGCAGCCATGTCGAGAAGCCCCCCCCTCCCTGCCCAGGGGCAGCGTGCCCACTGCAGGAGCAACACATGGCAGCTCCCTCCTTGCCCACTCTGCCTCCCTGTGCCATGGCTGCTTCACCACTGCCCCGGCACCCCACTGCTTCTGTCCCTGCCTCTGCCCCTGCCCGGTAGCAGGAGTCAGTGCCCATGCTTCTGCTGGCCATGGTACCGGCCCTGCTGGCCCCAGCAGGCACCCCCTGCCCAGACCCCAGGAGCGCCACAGACCCGTCAGTGGGGGCCAGGGCACTGGGGACAGGAGGCCTTGCCCAACTGCCCCCTCCTGCATTCCCCACTGTAGCCTACCCGCACCGCTGCCCACAGACCCCCCCACTCCTCCTACCCACCCCTGCACCACGCTTACTGACCACATGTGTCAGAAGACCAAGTCTTCATTTCCCTCACAGACAACAAGCACCCCTCTGCCTCCCTCCCCAAAACACAGAGCACCTCCACCCCCCACCCCACCCCCCAACAGTAAAAATCCCTCTTCCCAGTGAGAACTGTTGACAAAGTGTGTTTTGTGTGGAGACCCAGAGAGGGGGGCCATGATGTGGGGGTGCCAAGGGTGCAGAGCCCGGGGGCAGGTGGGCAGAATCCAGCCTCTAGATGTTCCCTTGCAGGTGCGGATGCCACGATGCAGACAGACGACTGGGGGGGGGCTTGCCCAATGGTGATGGTGCCTGGTGCTCCTCTGGGGCGGGTGACTTTCCCTCCCGCTGGCACGGTTCAGGCTCATCAGGGCCAATGTCCAGTCCTGGTGCTAGCCAGCTCTGGTGCCATGCCTGCATGGAGCCAGGGCAAGCAGTGGGCCTGGGCCTGGGCCCAGGCAGGTGGCCGCAGGCAGGTGGGGCCAGGCCAGCGCGCTGGTGACAGCCGACAGCGACATGGCCAGCCATTCCTTGTGGTGGGGCCTGGGTTTACACAGCTGCCAAGGCAGGTGCTGGCCAAGGCTCCCTGGGCTGCTGGGGGAATGTGCAGCCAGGGAGCTGGGCAGGACAGGACGCTCGACACCCAAGGGTCCCTCCTCTCGTGATGTATCACTGGAGGGGTCAGGAAAGGACGGGGGCTTGGGCGGGCCACCCATAGTGGTATAAACTGCACGGTTGCCACCTGCATCCCAGGATGCCAAAATGCTGGTCAGCTGCCACGTTAAGGGCATGGTCTTGCAGGTACAGCCAGACCAACACTTGTGGTCTATCATGGCTACCCACTGTGCCCACAAAGCCTTGACCTTTATGTGCCACTGCAACGCCAACTGGTTGTGCCCTTGCTCCTGCATCCCACTTGACAGGGCCTCATAAATGTGGGTATTGGAGCACCCACCCCTCAAATTGGCACAGTACCTCCGCTCAGCACCTTCACCCCAGAGCACCACAAGTCCGCCAACCTTCTCCTGGCTCCAGCTGGGGCCCCAGTTGGAGGGCACGAATGTGTGCATGCAGTCGGTACCAGGCCTGGACAGGGAGGACAAGGCCATGTTGGGTCATGTGCTGGCCTCCAGACAGCTGTCCCTCTGTTGCCAGCCTTGGTCAGCTGCCAGCAGCTGCCAGCAGCTCCCAGAGCAGCGGCATGGCAAGAGAGTGGCAGCCACATGGCAGAGGCTTTGCCTCACCGCAGCTGCAGGCACAGGGCAGCCTGCTGAGAGTGTGCAGCAGGCAGGTGGCCCTGGCACCAGAAGCAGCCTGCAGCAGCCCTGGGGATGTGACAGGGCTGCCCAGGGGCTGCAGCGCTGCTCAGCACCCTGCTGGCCTGACAGCAGTGCCCTGGCAGTTTCAAGGCAGGCTCAAGACAGGCAGGCCCTGGTGTGTGTCCCAGAGCACAAAATGGCATTACACGCATCGCATCAAATTGTGTACTTGGTTGTATTGATATAAAAGCTAGGGTAACTTCAGAAAGTATTTGTGCATTATGCTGTGTAACTGAGAACTGAGTTCGCCCTGCTAGATATTAAAAAAGCACCTGTCTCTATTCATTGCAGGGACGCTAACTTGGTCATCTTCAATTCCAGCACGTGGAACTAAATACAAACTCATTTCATAGGTGAATGAACAGATCATCCCTCAGGTTGCAAAGAGGGAAATGGGTCATTGTCCCCTCCACGTGAAGGGCTCAAATCACAGTTTTCACCACAGTTTCACCACCTGAGATGCTCTGTCTATCTTTAATAGGCACTTTCCCAATGATTAATTTTTGTTTACACTTGTGGTTACTTTGAACCCACTATCAAGATTTCTTTATTTAATTATATTAACATTAAATCTCTCTTTATATTCATTCCTTTACCGTAGGCAATTTGGATGATATTGTTAGGTGCTTAGCAAAGATTAGGTTCACTTAAGATTGTGCTTGCTTTGCAAAAAGTATTCTTTTATATCTGTTCAAATCTGAGATTGTTTGGTAGAGAACGAATAAAACACATCATCCTGTAGGCAAGCAAAGTGTAATTGCCAGGTATCATATTTCAAGGTATCTCAATCAAATAAGTTATTTCCTTGCTCATTAAATGGGCTGCTTAATCTTTTAAATCCTTAAAATGAAAAGTATTTTAATTACATGGTAGGGCAGAGATAAATGATATATAGATAGTATTTGGGTTTCATGCCCCCACCATCTACACTTTTTTTCCTATGAGATTATGTTTGTGGAATAATAACTTATCAGGTCAATGAAGGCTGACCGCTTATTATGACCTCCAACAACTGGAAGAAATTCTCAGTGGATAAATAGCAGTGTTTAGGATCCCCAGTTAGGTTACTTAGTCTACCCTGCTTCTCTTTTGTAGCCATTCCTGATAACATCTCTGCACATACTTTACAGCCTCCCTTCACGTCTTTAAGCAGACTATTTTCATTCACATATTGAGTAATACTTAAGCTTTTGTTCTATCTGCTGTTTACCTCAAGCTATGTCTGCTTCTCTCTCAGACCTGAGGAAAAGCAGTTTGGTAAGTTTGTCAAACTTCTCTGCCAACTATATAGTGGGTCCAGTAAAAGATACCACAAAATATCTTGTGCTTCCTGCATTTCCCGGACCATCACAGCTATAACAAGATTCAGACCTGTCTTGATTTATACATGACTCTGTGATTTCACAGTCTCCACCCTACCTAACAATCGTGCTATTTCACCCTGAGCCTGTTTTAGTTACCTTTCAATTTCAGTTTACATGCCATCAAATAGGACAAAACTATCCATTCTTTTGAAATGTCCCGACTGTAGAGAGTTAATTTAAGTTTACTCTGTCCCAGTGTCAAGAGGGCAACTGGTAATATGGCATGAATCTCTGCAGTTTCTTTTTGCTAGTGAATGGTTAAGCAACCTAAATATATGGAACATTGGTAAATAGTAGTACCTGAGACTTGCAGTGCTTCCTGGAGCCTAATAACTATGTGAAAGCATCCGAGGCCTTGATGTGTGGCTAGCCATTAAAAGATTTTTTTTAATGCCTTATAATTTTTGGTGTCTCCACTTTTGGTTAACAGGGCAGACTTTTTTGGTGGAAGGATGATTGGCATCTTCTGAAAACCACTTAGTGCCCTTTAAGGTGCCTCATATAGGACATACCAAAAGGTGCCTCCAAGAATTACTCATTTAAAAATAAACAAAAAACCTTGGCTATTGTTCTCTAGGAAGTGTTTTGCTCTGAGATCACCATTACCCATACAGGGAGAGTGAAGCCAAATCCCATATGGCAATTTTAGACCTAATACAATTTCAACTTGTTAGGTATCATAGAGGGAAATTCAAAGTAGTTTATTCCCTTTACATCAAACCACTCCTGGCACTAGAAATTTAGTAATTCCTTGGATTTGATGTTCTTCCCATTGCTCTCTATAACTTCCTTTATATGTCACCCTTCCTTTACATCACCTTCTCCTCTAAAAAAATATAACCCTGTTTCTTCTTAGCTGTAGAGTGGTCATTTTGGAATACTTTGTTCTTATGCAGTGATGCGTCATAGGCAATACAGAAATTATGGCCTGCTCCCACACATGATTGAGCAGATCCCCTTATACTGAAGTGGAAGAGGAGGAAGGGGAAGACATCGGGTCAACAGTTGACCTCAGGACAGAGAAACGGTGCAGAGGTGCCACCTATTAGTTCATGCACACGGTGCTTTTCTGTCAGTGGGCTTGTACAAGCATTCATTTCTAGCTGTAAGATTTTTTCCAAAATTGTTATTGGTAAAAAAATAGCCTGGGAGCTATAGTGTTTGTGCATTCCAGTCTCCTGGCTGGAGGGCTGCATATAGGCAAGCTCTCCAGCCAGGATACACGCTGGGCCAGTTCTGCCCTTAGGGGAGCCCATTACTCGCCAGCCTATCCTCTCCCCTGCCTGGGAAGGGGGCAGGCTGTCAACAGGCAGCTCTCTGGGTTTTCCATCAGCTTATGTACAGCCCATGTGGGCTTAGCATGGAGCATGGAGTGACTTAGAGCCTGGGGTACAGGGAGGAGGGGGCAGAGACAGCTTCCCTAAACCTGGGCCTCAGCTTCCCAGCGTTTAAATCACCCTATGTGCTGCCCAGCTGAGTGGCATATGTGGCATTTAGAGCTTGTGGGGCCATGAACTGGAATGGGGTTATCTTCCCCAGCCCTGCTACCTAGCTGGGCCTCAGGTGTGGAAAGGGGATGTCAGAGGGAGCCAGCAAAGCTCCTCCAGCCTCCTTGCCAAACTGGGGACTATCCAGTTTGGGGACGGGGCAGGGAACAATGGCTGTGCAGCCCAGCAAAATCCCCTGCCCATTTTTCACTCTGGTGTGAGAAGCAGGCAGTGGGGATGCAGTGCTCAGCTCCCAGTGCCTGGGGACCAAGCAGACAAAGTAGCGCCTCAAGCACCCTGGCCACTTCTCAACAGTGGAGACCCTGGTGTGTGAGAAGGCAGCGGAAAACAGCTGGCAGCAGTTCCTTCCTGCCCCTCCCGTGCCCCCTTGGTCTATGGAAAGGGCAGGAGCAGCTGTCCCCAACACCTTCTCCGGCCCAGGGCAACCCCAATCTCCAGAAGACACAGGAGCCTTTCATCCCAGCCCAACCCCTCCTGGTACCTGGGAGAAGTTAAGCCATGGGAAGTGTACAAAGCTGCTTACAATGACAAAAAGAAACCCAAAACAGCACTTTCAAGTCCATGGGCTTTCATGCCAAGCCTAACATATGACCAGAAGAGGCATCGTGTTAGTTTGGCTCAGCTTGCCCAATGTCTGTATAGATTGGGCATTTCGGTGAGGCTTTTTGATGCTTTTATCTAATAATCAGCTATTAGATAAAAGTGTCAAAAAGCCCTGTTAAATTGCCTGATCTAGACAGATGCCACAGAGCCGGGTTGAACTAATGCACTGCCTCTTCCAGTGACGTGTGTATGGCGGGTGTGGGGGTGGTTCATGCCTGTCAGCAGCCCACGTGTTCATTCTCTTGGGAGCAACTCTCCCAGGAGCCACTTCTGCCTGGCTGGAGTTCAGTTATTTTTCTCCTGCCATTTTTGGTCCAGGTGAAACATCACGAAAGCTTGTACACTTGGGGTTCCTACTGGAGAATAGCAGAAATGAAACACTTGTATGTTGTCTACTACTGTGTAATCCTAAATAGTTGCCTACTCAGCTAACAGGATAACTTGGATTCTGGCCATTTAGCTTCAAGGGTCAACTTCTGTCACACATAGATGACCAGTCTACATGCTGCATACGAGCTGTTGCTGTAAGATGTCCCATGGAGAGCTCCACCAACAGCAGATCTCATGAATTATACATAAAGAGCTGGCTGGGAAGTTTTTTGTGTAAACGTTTCCTTTTTTGTTATTGTTGGAAAATGCCAGCTTGTGAAACCAAAGTTTCTGCGTGGGAAAATACCAGTTTTGACAAAATCGCATTTGGGAATGGTCTCTCAGTTCCAGGATACAATTTCTTTTTACAGAGACGATCACCCTGTGATAGCCCTGTGGTTAGGGCATTCACATGGAGCATGCAGAAGCACAGGTTCATAAGCCTGGCCTGAACTGAGCAGAGCAAAAAGTTGGACTGTATTCCTGATGAGATTCTTAACTGCTGGGTTATTGGCTATGATAGAGTAACTTTCACTTAACCCCTTTTCCCCTTCACCCTCCAAGAGGTCTTACTGATGAATGGAGGCATTTTTAAAAACTCAAAAGCTTTACAGGATAGACTAACCATTTCCCACCCAGGTCTAAATACATGCAAGGCTACATGCACTGTACGTATGCTAGGAGGCAAAGGGCAAAGCATAGGTCTGAGCATATGACCCTTAGGAGTCCCATTTCCTCCCAAAGTGATCTTCTGACTTCTGTTGTGCAGTCTGTGAAGCAGTATCTTCGTTGTGCTATCCTATAGATCAACCAGAAATAGAGTAGAACATTTCTGACCTGACATCATCTGCCCAGGAATTTTTTGGAGGGTCTTTTGCAGCTACACACCAAAAGTGATCTTAAATTAATTAGCAACTCACTTTACTGGCTCAAAAAGGTTCCCACAGTATGCTGAGGAGAAACAAACCATTACAGAGCCCCGTACAGCAGTGCTGAACTACAACAATTGTTTTCAAGGCAAAACAGCTGTTTTGGTGTTTTGTCAAGGTTCACAGAAGTTGCCCTTGCAATATCTCCGTATGCCTTGCTGTATGCTGTTCATGAAACAAAACAATGCGCTCAAGTACAAATCAAATCAAATCAAATTTGGAACATGTGGATTTGAATGCAAGTTTTGGGATAGTTTCAAGACTGAATCACCATGTCCAGAAAGCAGAGCCATCAGAGTTCAGAAAACATTTACTGACATGTCTCTCTTACCTTTCTTTTTTTCACAGAAAGCTACAAACAATTCAGCAACTTTTTTGGTCCTTGTCCCAATCTTACCTCCTTTTCATCTTGTCTCAATGCTCTCCCCTCCTTGACCCATGTCCGAAGTATGAGCAAAAAAACCCCATCTGTGCTGCTAGGTACGGATTAATGCAGCTCCACAGGTATTAAAGCTTGTGAAAGTGTATGTGTGCGTATTAAATGCATATATGTATGCATATGATTGAATATTGCATATTTTTAGACAGAAACTGGAGCTGAACTTGTGTATTAGGACTCTTATGTAGATTTTTGCTGTAGAAAGGTGGAGTTATACTAGCAGTATATTTTATCCACAGTGCACAGTTCTGGAAAACCCTTTGATGCTTGTAAAAAGCTCTCTTTACTTACAAGTTAATAGCTTTAATAAAATGCAGCTGGAAATCCTTGATTTGACCATATTGGCTGTTGAAATGTCTTTGGAAAGAAGCAGAAAAATATCTTTTAAAAGCCTCAGAAGGCAAGATCATATGAGGGGAAATCAGAATAGAGCTGAAAATTCAATCTGTCTGGTGATGATTAAGAAGCTTAATACAGGTACGACATGGGGTTGTTACTGGCCTGCAGCTTGCTGGTATCAGATACACAAAAGACATATTTACCTGTAATGGAAAAAATAACATGTTATGTTCACCTTCTAGCAAGAGATGTATTAAGAGTTTCATAAATTTTGTTGTATGACTTATCCTTTTGGTTTACAGAGGTAATAATTTATTGAGTAAAATTTTCAAAAACTTCTAAATTTCATTTTTAAAAGTAACTCAGATTCTTAAGTCAGTTTGGAATCATAGCAAATTTTACCCATTCTGCATCAATTTTATATAACCCAACAGTTTATATATCATTTAAAAACACATGTGTCTGTGCATGAGCATGTGTGTATAATACCTAGGCATCTATGTATATAATCAAATATGTGCAACTGAGGGTAGGTATAAAAATGTTATAAGCATGAATTTTGCATTGTGCATCCCCAGTGAGTATTCACCAAACCTTTATATGCAGTTTCTATAGTTTTATATGTGCACTTATGACAAGAACAGCTACTTAGGAATGTTTAAAAAATGTATCGAGCCATTTCTTTTTCAACCCTGAGCATATGAAGTCCATGTGATAGAAAAAGAATAAAATATCAGAACCTTAAAGTACAGAAAAATTATTTTAGGTTATTTTATATGTGTTTTTATGTCTTTAGCTTCTAATTAGTTTTGGTTTGAGCCCATCCTTGGCTAGAAGCAACAATTGTATGTCTTACTGGGATACTGGGAATTTCCCTTTTCCAGATATATAGAGCTTCCATATTTAGCCCTGCAGGGCTCTGATATATCAAGTCCTAAGATCGTGAAATGTTTATGTATACATAAAAGGTGTCGCTCGTCCAGGACAAGCTCCAGCTGGAGCGCCAACAGATATATTAGAAGTTCTTTGGGGGTTTGAACCTTACATCGAATCCTGGGGAGACGGATTAATGCAGCAGTCAGCAGCATATGGCCGCTGGCACTGCCACTTCTCTCTGTCTATGTCTCCCTGCTCCCTCCCCCAGCTTTCCCATGGCTGTGGCATAGGCACAGTTTCCAGCCGGAGAGGAACTGTGCTGAGTGTGGGGAGCTGGAAGCTGTGCAAATACCACTGCCACTTCTCACCCTGCTGCCATCCCCGCTCCTGTCTCCCAAAGGCTGTCGTATGAGTGCAGCTTCCAGCAGGTGGGGAGCTGTGCCAGGGCTGGGCTGGGCAGCGAAGGTGCAGGGGCTGAGACGTGGGAGCAACATGGAAGCAACTTCCAGCTGCTGGACCCCGGACTCTCTGACTGGAAGCTTTGCTCGCGCTGAGGCCGGTGAGTGGTGGGGCTGGAAGAAGCAGCAGTGACATGGGCATAGTTTCCAGCCGCTTGGAAAGGAGAAAACCCCTCCACTGATGGCCTGCATCGGACTGGAGTTGGATTGTTCCAGCCTGTGGCTTAAAAAAGGTCACTACCCTGGGGGTGGTGGACAGAGGACAAGTGTTATGGTTGCATGCATTTATTATACAGATATTTTCTTCACGCACACTCACGCAGCACTGGAACAACGTCCCATTAGCAAACATATCGGGCCAGGGGAACAACAGTCCTGTTTTGAAAGTATACAACAATGCTGTGATTTCAAATATCTTGCTTTGGGGATTTTGAAATGTCACCCCATTTTCATACCTCCACTCTGCTTTGTCTCCCTGAAGATGACAATTTGATCCTATGTAACAGAAAATGTCAATGGGAAGGCAGGCAATTCTTCAGCATCTGTTTGAACATGCCAAGCTTCATTCACAAATTCTTTATTCTGATCATCCTGCACATACAGGCTGGATGTTGCTTCATAGTATCTGCCTTCCAAAAATGCATCAGCCTGTTAATGGGCTGCTAAGGCTGAAGGAAACAGGCAAGGTTCCTCTCCTTGGCACGAGACTGAAAAGAAATAATAAGCACTCTCCCTCTTTCAACATTGCTATATAAAATTAATTGCCTAACTTTAGACTACATCCCAAAGATTTCTCTTCCACCTGATCTTTAGATCAGGATTTTCCACAGTGGAGTGATTGTGGTGGGCAGAAAGTGGCAGTGTGGTAGGAAAATTTTGTTCCCAAACTGCAAGGACTGGCTTTATACAATTTTTCCTGCTTCCCTGTGGCTTTTTGCAGTGTAGGTAAGGCCTTCTAATTAAGATCATGTATCTTTTGCCCAGCTCGCCCGTGCAGTAGAAAATCCCAGAGTGAATTGGCCCACGCCTGTACCGCGGCTGCTCTTCTGAGTGCAGGTGCTCAAGGTAGGATATCTTTTTCTAAGGCCCAAGTTTTCTCAATGGCATTGCTGCTAATGTAGAGAAGTAGTTTTGTGTAGCACAGTACATGGACAATAGGGCTGACCAATATTTGTGTTGTGAAAAAAGTTGCTAAATGGACAAAAATCATCTGCATTAGTTTTAAGTGGGTCCACTGAACATCACAAGTTTCAACCTGGTTGGAAAAAAAACACTAAAGCATTGTTATTGTCTAAATATGGTTCCTACAGTTTTTTAAATATAATCAGTAGGAATGTAAGAAATGCATGTTAGATGGTACAATTTAGTGGTCAGACAGCCACATAGACATTCACCTCACACTAGTTAAATTCTTCATTAGATAACGAAACCTTTTTGGTGTCACATATTTGTGAGCCTAATACATACACATCTAAGAGTATATTTTCTTGTCCTCTTTTGAAGCCATAATCTATACTGCAACTGTTCTTAACATTTTTAGACTTGAGGCACCTTTCAGAAAATGCCAGCTCTTAGCTTTTACTCATTTTTTTTTATTAGAGAAAAATAATAGGCCAAAGAACTTAGACCACACGAGGTCAGAATGGTTTTGATGTTCTGGATTCCAATTTGAATCCACTCTGGTTTTATCTTCTGAATCTTATGTATTTATTTGCATGGCTAATGGTACTTGAGTTGCACCATTAAAAGGGTCTCAAAGCACCCTGCCTGAAAATCACTGCTATGTTGCCTCATTAGTGAGTGGCAGCAGCATGTTATTATTCAAAGGTTAACCTAAGTGAGCAAACTTGTCAAGTTCCAGCTGCTGGAGGGAGAAGGAATTATGATTTTACAGTTATGAGGAATAGTTTACTGAAGTCTGCCTTTGACACTGTCTCTCACTCCATTCTCATCAATAAATTAGACAACTGTGGCATTGATACCTACATAGTTGGATGGGTAAAAAATTGGCTGATAAGGCGCACTGAGAGACTAGTGGTGGACAAGTCACACTCAAACTGGCGAGATGTGAACAGTGGGGTCCTCCAAGGCTCGGTCCTCATGCCTGCGCTGTTTAACATCTTCATCACGGACTTGGACGAGGGGGTTGAAAGCATGCTTGTCCAAGTTTGCTGATGACACTAAAATGTGGGGTGAGGTGGACACACTCGATGGGAGAGAGAGGCTGCAACTAGATTTAGACAGACTACAAAAGTGGGCAGACGAGAATAGGATGGGGTTCAATGTAGACCAATGCAGGTTACTGCACCTTGGGAGAAGGAATCCACAGCGTACATACAGGCTGAGGAGTTCCCTTCTTGAAAGCACAGAGGTGGAAAGAGATCTTGGAGTCATTATTGACTCCAAGATGAACATAAGCCGCCAATGCCAAACCGCAGCCAGCAAGGCCAGCCCTACCTTGTCATGCAACCGAAGATGCATCTCAAACCAGTCCAGAGAGGTGATATTTCCCCTCTATGCGACTTTGGTCAGGCCGCAGTTGGAGTACTGCATCCAGTACTGGGCACCGCACTTTAAAAAGGATGTGGCAGCCAGGATAGGGTTCAGAGGTGGGCCACCCGCTTGGTAAGAGGGCAGCAGGACAGGCCCTATGAGGAGAGACTGAGGGACCTGAACCTGTCCAGCCTTGGCAAGTGGAGGCTGAGGGGGGACCTGGTGGCTGCCTACAAACTCATCAGGGAGATCAGCTGCAAATAGGTAGACCCCTTTTCTCCCCAGCACCACCTGGGGTGACAAGGAACAATAGTCATAAGCTGATGGAGAATAGGATTAGGTTAGAGATCAGAAGGCAATATTTTACAGTTAGGGTGGCCAAAATCTGGAACCTACTTCCTAGGGAAGTGGTCCTTGCCCCTACCTTGGGCAAATTCATAAAAAGGTTGGATGATCACCTGTCTGGGGTCTTGTGAACCCAGCATGCATTCCTGCCTGTGGCAGGGGGTTGGGCTAGATGATCTGTTCAGGTCCCTCCTGACCCTAGCTACTATGAAACTTTAAGTCTACATGAAAAAGCAGGCCATATTTGTGTAACTGTAGAACTGCCTTCAGGCCTTCTCCTGTTTCACCTCTGAGAAAATTTCCACAAGGAGGAAGAGATCTTCGATACATACAATAGTATCTTGTTCATTTCATTATGTGGTTTCCCTATTGTCTCTTGACATGAGGTAGTGCCAACCTCCCTGAGGTCTGTTGGGGAAATCATAGGCCACATGATTGAGTTTTCACCCATCTGGGAAAATTTTCTTAACTCCTGGATGTAACAGATATCAACATGTGAAATCCGATTTCAGTCTGTCTGTTTAAACACTCTAATTGATCTTTGGCTAGCCTTAAGGGCATTAGTGCCTGAGGTAATGTCTGGGATTGATGCTCCTCTCCTGTATGTCTCCCTGCTTCCTTCCTCCCACAAGGTCTCTGGGCTCAGCAGCTTGGTTGCCCCCTTGTCCTTGTAAACATTTTCTTTCAACAGTTTACTACCATATCTGTTTGCTTGCATGGAACGAGCGCCTTTCCACTTTCAAGCAGTGCTCTGTAGAAAGGAGCCAGCTCTTTTGAGAAGGATTTGAGGACCATTAATAGGGGCATATCAAATTTGTGGCAGAAGTGGGGTGTGCGGTGGTTCCTTTAATCTTGCAGTTTTCCCAGCATGCTCCTCCCCAGCGCTGAGTGGCAGAGGGTCCCCACATCTCACAGCTCACCACTCCCCATTCACTTCTGTCTATTTGTAACATTCAAATACTGTGGACCCTAAGGCCCACCTAGCTAATTAGTAGCCCCTATTGTATGGGGGCTAATGGGTGAATGCTACAACAAAATACTTGGGACACCTAATGAAAATAAAACAGGATAGGAGTGTCGTGTGGGTCAAAGGGTCAAAACATGAAAATAAGTGCACCTGAGGGGGGAACCAAGCAGAGTCCCCCAGGCCACACCCACTGGTCCTCAAAGGCATCCAAGGAGCTGGTGGATGTCGCCCACTGGTGCTCTGCCCAGAAATGTGCACAGGCAAGTGAAAGGAAAGTGGCCCCACAATCTCTGGGCATCTTCCCAGTCAGAGCCTCCTTCCTGATCAAGTACAGGGCCCACTTGGCCAGGGCCAGGGGGAGGTTGACCAGGAGGTCCCAGGACTTGGTGGGGTAACCAAAAACAAAAAGGTAGGAGGTGAAAGTCAACCAGAACCTCCAGAGGAAGTTCTTTATGTTGAGGTGGAGGGGCTGCAGTTTGGTACACCCAAGGGTCATGTGCACCAGCACCACCGTCTGCCCACAGAAGGGGCAGGAGATCAGGGTATCACCACGTACACACCCATGGCATGGAGGAGCTACCAGCTGAGGTCACCAGTGGTCATGGGATGAGGGTCAGCCACTCTGGTGCCCCAGCCATGCCCTCACTGAGCAGGTCCCCCTATTTGGTGTCTGAGTGGGATGTGAGGGCAGCATGATGGACAGTGCTGTGCTTGAGTATGTAGAGGTGGCGGTGATGAATGGTGGAAAAGCAGACCAGTCTGGTGTCCCCCAACTGACTCAGGTGGTGGAGTGGGGAGTGCCATGAGGCCAGGGAAGGTGCTGGCTCCAAAACAAGCTCTGGTGGGCTGGAGGACATGGGAGGTGGGGACCATCACCACATAGGACCTGGTCAACAAAGGCAAGGGCATCGGGAGATAGGGCCCCATTCACTCTTGATTGCTGGAGAGGCAAAACCATGGTTTAAATATGGTGCTGTTTTTGTCTCGCCATTGGTCAGCAGGAAGGAGTGGGGCCACCGGGGTCCCTTGGCCAATCAGTGGCAGGAGGCAAAAATGGTACCATATTTTAAAATGTGTTTTTTGCCTTCCTGCTGATCAAAAGCAAGCAGCAAACAGGAATCAGGGAACAGTCAGCAGTGGGGCCCCTCCACCAATCAGTGATCGGGAGGCATGCAGGGAAAACTACAAGACTAAAGGAGATGCTATGCACCCCACTTCTGCCATGAATTCAGCAGGTCCCTACCCATAAAGCATCTGTCACATGAAAGAAAATGGGTTCAAGGTCCCGTCTTAGGGTGCAGAAAGAATAGGAACAGGCAAACACTTTGCACTAGGTGAAGGATCTGCTGAATACCAGACAATTCTGGTGCCATGCAAGTAGTTCTATGGACAGCATCTTGCTTAGCCATCTGGATATCATAGTAATTTTTGGCACCCATAAGGTGGCCATAATCAGCCCTCATAAAATGCTAGGTATATAGTAAGGGTCACTGGGCATCTTTATTCACAATATCATGTGTATTTAGTGTCTCGCACTTCAAAATGGTGGCAGGGATGCTTTAACTAAAGCTCACCAAATGAGCTTTAGTGAAAGCATCCCTGCCACCATTTTGGAGCATGGGGATACTGAATACCCAAGAAGCTGAGCCTGTTGGAGTGTGCTAATTAGCATGCTCCAGCAAACTTGATTAATCAAGTCTGCTCCAACACACTGTAATTACAACACATCAGATATCCTGCACAACTACAGGCACCCATTGAGAAGCCAGTGTTTGGCACCACAAATGCTATTCTGGTACCTAAGAGAATTGTTTATTGACAGGTAGCTATAGTATAAAATAACTCTGATGTCTTCAAATGGTGCCTGTCGGTAAATGTCTGTTTACTAGCGACCCCTAAATTATGGTGTTGTCCCTTAGGCCAGGGCTTCTCAAACTTTGCATTTTTGTGACCCTGGAAATGCAGCGGTGGTGCGGAGAAGTGGGGGTACATGGGAAGTGGCATGCTGCTGCTGTACACCATTGCTGCCGTGCCACTACCGCACCCCTCTCCAGTGCGTCCCCCCCACAGCACCCCTTCCCAGTGTGTCCCCCTTTTAAGTTGCTCCTGATCCCCTGGGGGGTCGCAACCCACAGATTGAGAATGCCTGCCTTAGGCAACACTAAGCTGATTCAAATTATATTATGTATCCATCTTCTGTTTGATTAACTATGTTATTCTATAGGGGAAGTCATGATGAGGGGAGAAGATTCTGAACTCCACATACCACACTTGTTTGCTGAAGTATAAAGAACCAGTTCCAGTTCCCAGGTCCAGTGTTCCCCAAACTGGGCTGTGCCTGCTTGTGGGAGGGCACGAAAGCTTCAAGGGGACACAGCAATTAGAAGCAGAGCTAGGTATCAGTGGCAAGGGAGCCAATGGTGGTGTCTGCCCTCATGACTGCTCTTGCATTCCTCTTCATAAGCTGCCACTGCTGCTGATTCCCCCCACCAGTGCCACTGCCACTCTATTGCCATCAGTTTCCTCCTGCCACTGCCGAAGGGTGTGCGGAGCATCAGCATCAACTGGCGGCCAGGGAAGTGGTAGCAGGGGACGTGGTGGTAAATGTGGGGGGTGGGGAAAATTTGTAGCCATTGGTGGCTGATATAGGGGAACACAAGAGCAGCCATGAGAGTGGCATTGAGGCATAAACCCCAAATCTTTGGGAAATGCTGCTCTAGTCTATTCATATGGTCCATCTAATCTTCTCTCTTTCCTATACTGCTATTCTAATTCACTTTTCATCTCTTATTCATTCCAACTGCAAAGAGTAGGGATGGACAAACTTACAGGTGATGAAACATTTGCATAGGTAATAATCCCCTTTCCCACTCGTGTTATATGCATCTCTTTTGGGCTTGCTCATAGGTGTTATGTGTTTGTTTCAGACCTCAGCTGGTAGGTCTTGCATTTGTAGTTCTGTAGATCCCTGGTTTTTGGTCAAGATCGTAAGTGTTGCTTGGGCTCATTGGGATACGTAAGTGTTAATCCAAAAAATAACTTTTGGGTTCACATAAGGATGATCTGAATTATTCTATGCTTCAAATCAGTGAACCTTCTATTTGGATGAATTTAAATTACTTAACAAAGAGTCAGCAAGCCATTCATTCTTCTGTAACACACAGTGCTCAGTTGTCTATGGACATGTTGTAATATCTTATCATCACCCTCCCATTAATGCATGAAAACTACATAACTTTAAAAGGTGTATCAGTCTTCTGATGTGTAACCTAAAACGGACAGTACAATTATAACTCATCACCGGTCCTTAGGGAGGCCAGGATAGAAGGAATGCTACTAAGATTATTGAATTTGGGCCATCTCCAAGCATAAAGGCTTTTCTGTTTTCTATCAGGTAGACTCGAGACACTTTACCCATTCAGTGCCTAATGTATGCTACACATGCAATAGCATGTAGGAACCAGTGGTCATATATCACCACTTTCTAGTGCAATCAAAGGAACTGTATAGCCCTTAGGATGCATTATGAACCACAGAAGGGATTCAAATGTGAAGCTGAAACAGCAGTAAAAATACATAGAAGCTGATTACTAGACCTCTTTAAGTCTTTTAAGGCAAAGTTTCTGGCTTGCCTAAGGTTAGGAAAATTAAATTCTGGTAAGTTTTGGTTAAATAGATAATTAAAAGGGATAATACTCAGAGAGTAAGTGTACACAAAGGCATGGTGATAGAAGGGTCTAATCTCTTCCTCATCAAAGTCAGTAGAGCTCCCCACTGAATAGGATTTGGCCTACCTACTGAAGCAAACCTGAGACATTTAAGAACCACAAGATCCTTTAGTATAAGAAACTCTTTTAGTAATTACCATTTTTCTTCCTTGCAACTGAATATTTGTGTCTCTTCCAAAATGTGATTTTCTTTGCAAAATATTCATGTATCAATCCCAAGAGATTCAGAACTGGTATAATTTGGATTTGGCCCGCAAATAAAATGCCAGGCTAGCTTCACGCTCTCCCTGCTGGTGTCTCCCAGCCCAGCTCCACGGACCCCTGCCAGCCTGCACCCTGATTTGGGCCCCACGGGTGCTGGCCCTGGGACATTGGTCCCAAGGCATTGGGATATTGATTCCAAGATGGTGACCAGGGGGCAGGGCACCTGTCATGGCGCGGGGCTACCCATGCAGCCCTCGACAGCCTGACAAAACTGGGTAAGTGTCCCTCCACCAGAAATAATTGCCCACCCCTGTTCTACATGCACCTCAGCTGAACTTACAGATTCTTTTTGCAAAAATATATATTCCTATATACATAAATAAATGCACATACAGCACGGTACCTCCACCAAACTGTCCCATGACCCCTATGCCTCACTTGACAGTCCAAAGCACATCATTGCAATTATATCATGCACATTCCCATCACAATGTCTGCACTGTACACTGTGTGTTCATGTGTATTTATCACAATCACCATCATAATGATGCAAACTTGCCTTTAAGCCCTAAGGCCCATCCCCTATCCCCTATCCCTTACCTCTGTCTACTTCTTTCCCAGTTCTTTCAGTCACTGCTGTTGTCATCACCTTCTTCTCTCTCGTCAGCTCTGTTGTCACCATTATCTTCACCATTGTCTTCATTGTCACTCTCTTCAGGGGTCCCACTCCTGAACAGTCTGGGCCAGTCCATCCTCTTCTAGATGATTCCCACCATCTCCTCCCTGAAGACTTCCACCACTTTTTTGTAGTATCCTTTCCTCTTGCTGAGTCCCATTTTGCCACAGACCTCTATTGAGAGGTTTGTGTGCCTGTATATGAGTAGATTCTGGTCTTTCACAGCGTGTTTCTAAAGCAGGAAATGAATTGGTCAAAGCAGACCATTGGGGTCCCCTGCTTCTTGGACAAGGGCCCAAACAGAGCTGCTTCTCTGGTCACGGTTTTGACCCCTGTCACCGTCTTGCAGAGTATAAACTTTTCTCCACACCCCTTTGGCAAATGGACAGTCCACAGGAGGTGATCAATTTTCTCTGCCTTCCATGCATAGGTTTCTCTGGGGCAGTATGGTTGGTTTCTCTGCCTTTCTCTGTGTCACTGCACCCACACTGGGAGCATGTAGTGGGCTACCTGCCAGTTCACATCTCTGTGTTCTTTCCCCACGTCCTTGTGGAAAATCCTCTCCCACATGGCCTGGCAGCTGTTGATAGGGAGTACAGCTATGGGCAATGTAATATCTCATTTCCTCACCACCTCCTGCGTTTTGTGGTAGTTCACTAGGGTCATCAGGCCTTCTTTCTGTGGTTGGTTCTTCCTGTGGAACTGCTTCTGAGTTTTGTAGACTCACAGCAGTTCCTAGGTAGCTAGGTTCATGTGTAGCGGTATATGTACCTTCCAATGTCATAGCACGTGATCTGCAAAATACTTCACAAAGCAGGCTGTTTTAAACTCTGCCCTGGTTGCCAGTTTGCAGATCTGGCTCAGAGGAAAAGCATGATGTCCAGAATCCCATGGCCGTCTGTCTGTTTCGTCTTCTACAAGGATTTCGTCGTCGCTTTCTCCCAGAAGAATATGCACGTGGCCCTCTGGAATCTAGAGATGACCTGCTCTGAGGGAGAGAAGACCAGCGTGATATACAGAAGCACTGGTAGCAACACCACCATCATGAGTGCCACACGCGCCCCTCTCCTTCCCTCCCCCCATTGACAGGTCAGGTCCCTCATGTCTTCTGTCTGGTTAGGTTTGAGTCAAACTCCACCCAGAGAATCATTACCCCCCTATGGGGGATGGAAACCCCAGGGATGATAAGTGGCCAAGTTTGTCCAATACCAGGCAGGTGTTTTTGCTCATGCTGAGCTTGGCCCCTGCTGCCACTTTGTATACCTGTGTTTGCCGCAGTACTAGTCCACAGTTTCTGAAAGCCAAGAAGCCATCTAGTATGATAGGAATATCCATACCATGGAGTGGTAGCTGCAGCTGCTGAATACAAAACTCTGTTCTTTTCTACCAGGCTCCCTAGTTTGATTTCATAGACTCTTTCTACTGTTAATTAAAATGTTATGGAAATTACTGGAACGGGTTTTTCTGTCTCATGTAAGCAGTGAATATCCATTCTGTGTACTGAGGAGGTTTGGCTTCAGAGTCTTCTCTTCACATTTATGTGGATATGCTAACATCTGGGAAATTAGCTGGACAGTGATTCCTGGCTGAGACTGCTTCTGGAACAAAAACATTTGTATTTTCTGTTCGTTCTCATGACCAGGAGGTGCAAACTGGGGCAGTTCCATATTTGAAACATGCTGATGACAGAAAGCTTTATTGACAACTCATGTTTGAAAATGTCCTGTTTGGTGGATGCATTTGATAGTACGCACGACCCATCACGTGTCACTCGAATGTGAATATGATGCCGAATACACCATTCCAAAAGTTGTAATGTTTGGACACGTAGAGGAGATAATCTTGCCCTTCTGTCTTCGTTTACATAGATCATTGTGGTTCTCATGTCTGTCATCATTCAGATTTTTTGGTGGGGAGTGGAGGGCTTGTTTGCAAGTTACAGTCAGGAATGCTACACTGACCATGTTGCTCAGAGCTCTGGTATATTTATATATAGAAATCAAATGTTGCTACTTGGCTACAAATGTTGAGTCTGATGATGATTAAAAAAAGAGTTCTGAAGCCATGCTTGAATGCCTGCTCATGTTGAAATTAATGATGGTTGAAGTGGGAGTGAAGGGAACACCTGCAAACATGTTCTAAGTAGAGCCACCATTTTGCTTAAGAAACTGGAATGATGTAAATATTAAACATATTAAATAGATAAAATAGATATTAAAAATATTAAATAGATTAAAAACTGGCTAACTAATAAGACTCAAAATAAGATAAAAAAATGAGGCTGGTATATTTTTAGTGAGGTTCCCCTCACAAAGAGATCAGTTTTTAGCCCAAGATAATTAACATTTGTATTATTGACAAAAGAAAACAGAATTGAATAATTTTTGAAAAAGTTTGAAGATAGCACAAAGATTAGGGAAATAGTAAATAATGAAAAGATCATGGTCACACATAAAGAGGATAGCCAGACACAAACAATGTGTATTTTAATACAGCCACAAGAAAATAATACAACAAAGAATAAAAATGTCGGTCCATGCTTACAGCAGGGGGGATGCTATTTTGGGAAACAATGACACTAAGACCCCCTCTACATGTTACAGGTATCGCACAATTAACTGGCTAATTGCGCAATGACCTTGAATCATAGAATCAGAAAATTAGGGATGGAAGGGACCTGAGGAAGTAATCTAGTCCAACATCCTGTTCAAAGCAGGACTATTCCCAAGTAGATCATCCCAACCAAAGCATGGTCTAGCCAGGTTTTGAAAACCTCCAAGGATGGAGCTTCCACCAGCTCTTGGAGTAACCTGTTCCAGTGCTTTACTACTCTTCTAGTGAGAGATTTTTTCCTAATATATCACCTAAACTTCCCTTGGTGCGATTTGAGACTGGTGCTCCTTGTTCTGTCATCTATCACCACTCAGAACAGTCTAGTTCCATTCTCTCTGGAACCACCTTCACGTAGTTGAGGCTGCTATTAAATCCCATTTCAATTTGCTCTTCTCTACACTAAATAAGACCAGATCCCTCAGTCTTTCCTCAGAAATCATGTCCCTCAGCCCCCCTCACCATTTTCATTGCCCTCTGGTGGACTTTCTCCAATTTGTCCACATCCTTTCTGTAGTAGGGGACCCAAAACTGAACACAGAACTCCAGATGTGTTGGTTCCTATTCAGCTTTCATAGATTTCATAGATTCCATAGACATTAGGGCTGGAAGGGACCTCAGAAGATCATTGAGTCCAGCCCCCTGCCCAAAGGGCAGGAAATCAGCTGGGGTCATAGGATCCCAGCAAGATAAGCAACCAATTTACCCTTGAAGGTGTTCAATGTAGGTGCTTGAACCACCTCCAATGGCAGGTTATTCCAGACCTTGGGGGCTCGGACAGTAAAGAAATTCTTCCTCATGTCCAGCCTGAAACGGTCTTGCAGTAGTTTATAACCATTCAACCTCGTCATCCCTTGGTGCGCTCTGGTGAACAAACATTCCCCTAGATACTGGTGGTCACCCCTGATAAACTTATAGGTGGCCATCAGATAGCCCCTGAACCTGCACTTTTCCAGGCTAAAGAGCCTCATAGATCTCAGCCTGTCATCGTATGGTCTGTTTTCCTGACCTCTGATCATGCGCGTGGCTCTTCTCTGGACTCTCTCAAGCATCTCCACACTCTTTTTGAATTGTGGGGCCCAAAACCGGATGCAGTATTCCAGCTGCGGCCTCACCAAGGCTGAGTACAAGGAGAGAATGACGTCCCAGGATTTGCTTGAGGAGCATCTATGGATGCAAGCCAGCGTTTTGGTCGCTTTACTAGCCACAGCATCACATTGAAGGCTCATGTTCATCTTGTGGTCAGTGATGACCCCCAAGTCTTTCTTCTGTAGCACTGCTGAACCTATAAGGATGCTGCAGGTTTTTCCTCTCAATGTAGAGAAGCTTGCATTTTTCAGTGTTAAACACCATCAGGTTCTTGTCCTGATTTGCTGAGCCTGTCCAGGTCAGCCTGGATCACCCTCCCATCTTTAGCTGTGGATGCTTTGCCCCAAAGTTTAGTGTCATTGGTGAACTTGGCCAGTCCACTTCTGACTCCAGTGTACACATTATTAATGAAGATGTTGAACAATATGGGTCCAAGGACAGAGCCTTGGGGGACCCCACTGGTCACAGGGCACCATGACGATTGGCTTCCATCAACCACCACCCTCTGGGTCTGACCACAGAGCCAATTTCCCAGCCAGCAGATCGTGGTGGACCCAAGGCCACAGTTGGCCAGTTTTGTTAAGAGGCAATCATCGGATACCAGATTGAAGGCTTTTTTGAAGTCAAGATACGTAACATCAATCTCTTCTCTCTTGTCCAGGTGATTGGTCACCTCGTCATAAAAGGAAATGAGATTGGTCAAGCAAGACCTACCTGTAACAAACCCGTGCTGGCTATCCCTCAGGATGTTCACATTGGCCAGTCCATTAAGGATGGCCTCTTTAATAAACTTTTCTAAGATCTTCCCCAGGATAGAAGTCAGGCTGATGGGCCTGTAGTTTGCTAGATCCACTTTCCTCCCTTTCTTGAAAATAGGCATGACATTGGTCCTCTTTCAATCATTGGGCACTTCACCTGAGTGCCAGGAGTTCTCAAAGATCCGTGCCGGGGGTTGAGCTATGATGCTAGCCAGCTCCTTGCGTACCCTGGTATGTAGATTGTCAGGGCCAGATGACTTGAAGGTGTCCAGCCTCTCAAAGTGTTCCTTTACGAGGTCAGCATTGATGGAGGTTGAGAGATCTCCCTCACCTGGACCTGTCTGTCCCATAGCAGGCATGGGTGTCCCATGGGACTGATGAAAGACTGACACAAAGTACCCATTTAATAGGTTGGCTTTTTCCTGGGTGTCATTTGTCAGTTGTCCCATCTGGTTTCCAGGGATGGTTGTCCCATCAGGGGTCCAATGTTGCCCTTGCTTTTCCTCTGGCTCCTCATATATCTGAAAAAGGAGTTTTTATTGTCCTTGATGCTCAATGGTAGTTGGAGTTCAGTTGCAGTTTATTGTCCATGGTAACCCCCAGATCTTTTTCTGCAGGGCTGCTGCCCAGCCAGTTAGTCCCCAGCCTTTATCAGTGCATGGGATTATTCCATCCTAAGTGCAGGACTTTGCACTTGTCCTTGTTAAACCTCACGAGCTTGCTTCTGGCCCAGTCCTCCAATTTTTTTAGGTCACTCTGAATCTTAGCGCTATCCTCCAGCATATCTACTACTCCCCACAGCTTGGTGTAATCTGCAAACTTGTGGTGCACTCTATGCCATCTTCCAAGTCATTGATGAAGATATTGAATAAAACCAGCCCCAGAACCAACCCCTGGGGCACGCCACTTGATACTGGCTGCCAACTAGATATCAAGCCATTGATTACTACTCTCTGAGCCTGATGATCCAGCCAGTTCTCTATCTACCTTACAGTGCATTCATCCAGCCCATACCTCCTTAGCTTGCCTGAGAGAATGTTGTGGGAGACCATTTCAAAAGTCTTGCTAAAATCAAGGTACATCACATCCACTAGTCTCCCCACATCCACAGAGCCAGTCATCTCATCTTAGAAGGTAATCAAGTTGATCAAGCATGACTTGCCCTTGGTGAATCCATGCTGACTGTTCCTAATCACCTTATTCTCCTCCAAGTGCTTAGAAATGGATTCCTTGTGTACTTGCTCCATTATTTTTCCAGGGACTAAGGTGTGGCTGATGGGTCTGTAGTTCCCTGGATCCTCTTTTTTTCCTTTTCTTAAATCTGGGCACTGTGTTTGCCCTTTTCCAATCATCTGCGACCTCTTCTGATTACCATGAGTTTTCAAAGATGATGGACAGTGGCTTTGCAATTTCATCTGCCAACTCCCTTAGCACCTTCAGGTGCATCGCATCCAGCCCCATGGACTTGCATATGTCAAACTTTTCTAAATAGTCCCTAACCTTTTCTTTCACCACTGTTGTCTGCTCACCTCCTTCCCAAACTATGCTGCCTGGTGTAGTAGTCTGGGAGCTGACCTTACCTGTGAAGATTGAAGCGAAGAAGGCATTGAGCACTTCAGCCTTTTCTGCATCCTCTGTCATGAAATTGCTTCCCCCATTCAGCAAGGGCCCACATTTTCCCAATTCTCCTCTTGCTACCAGCATACTTGTAGAAACTCTTCTTGTTACCCTTCATGTCCCTTGCTAGCTGCAACTCCAATTTTGCTTTGGCCTTCCTGACTTCATCTCTGCATACCTGAGCAATACTCTTATACTCCTCCCTATTTATTTGTCCAAGTTTCCACTTCTTATAAGTTTCCTTTTTGCAGCTTACTTTATTTAAGAGTTCCCTACTAAGCCAAGCTGGTCTTCTACCATATTTGTTAGTCTTCCTGTGCATCAGGATGGTTTGTTCTTGCACTCTCAGTAAGGCTTCTTTAAAGTACAGCTAGCTGTCCTGGACTCCTCTCCCTCTCAGACTGGCTTTCCAGGGGATCCTGCCCATGCGTTTCCTGAACAAGTTGAAGTCTGCTTTTCTGAAGTCTGGTGTCCTTACTTTGTGGCTCTACAGCCTTCCTTTCCTCAAGATCCTAAACTCAGTCATGTCATGGTCTCTGCCGCCTAAGCTGCCAACCACTACTACATTCCCTATCAATTCTTCCCTGTTTCTGAGCAGCAGGTCAAGAAGAGCATGGCTCCTAGTTGGCCATGTCAGCATTCACACTAGGAATTTTTCCCCAACACTCTCCAAAAACTTCCTGACCTGCCAGTGACTGCTGTATTGCCCTCCTAGCAGATGCCAGGGTGTTTGAAGTCTCCATGAGAATCAGGACTTGTGATTGGGAAACTTCCACTAGCTGTTTGAAGAAAGCTTCATCCATCACTTCCTTGTGATCTGGTGGTTTATAGTAGACACTCACTACAACATCACCCTTTTTCTCCCCTCTAACCTTAACCCAGAGACTTTCAACAGGCCTATCTCCAGTTTCATACTGGAACTCTGAGCAATCATACAGCTCCTTTACATAAAGCACAACTCCTCCTCCTCTTCTCCCCTGCCTGTCCTCCCTGAACAGTTTGTACCCATCCATGACAGTGCTCCAGTCATGCAAGCTATCCCACCAAGTCTCTGTTATTCCAATCACATCAGTTCTGTTACTGTGCAATGACTTCCAGGTCTCCCTGTTTGTTTCCCAGGCTCCATGCATTTGTGTACAAACACCTCAGACCCACCACATGTCCACAGTAGCCATAAGAAGCTCCAACCAGCTGTAAAGTTAGTATACATTTTTGAGGTCTAACTTTATAACTGGTTGCTATCCAGCTTTAATTTGCACATGTAGCAGAGTCACCATTAAAGCTGCTGGGGAGCATCATACCTAGCCAGGGCTGGGAGTCTCAAAAATGAAGGGACTTTCATCCCCAGAAGCTGCCAAATCTGGGTTGCAGCAGCGGGGGCACCCAAAGACCCACAGCTGTAGATACTTGGTGTTGGGACCCAACTGGGTTCTGGCAGCCATGGCGGTGCAGCTGCCTAGGGGTGCATGAAATCCCCACGGCTAGGGCATCATGGCAGCCATGATCCCCTAACCTTGGAAGTGCATGGGGCATCCCTGCAGCTGGGAGCCCCTCAACTAAGCGGGCTACCAACTGTGGGAGCTTGCTTCTTGCAGGCGCCTAGGATTGGGCTCCCCCTCCACTGGCAATAAAGTATCATGGGATCTAATGTGCAATTCCACAGTCATACTTCTGGCCACACACATGTGGCATGGTAGGAGACATGATTGTGTGGATTGCACTTTAGATTCCATTGCCTCTTTACATGTACATATAGAGAGGCCCTAAAAAAGTGATGGTAGCAAATTACTTGAACATGACCTCAGTGTTGTGCCAAATGGATTAATGTAACTCTTGGGTGTATAAACAGGGGGAATCTCTGATAGAAGAAGGTAGATTATTATGTTGCATCAGCACCAACCACCAACAACTACTGAAAAAGTATGTCCAGTGTGGTATCCACAGTTCAAAAATGTATTGATATATTGGAGAAGGTTCAGAGAAGAGCAAACAGATGATTGAAGGGTTGGAAAAGATATCTCATGCCAAGGCACAGGCTCAATTTGTTAAGTTTAACACAAAGAAAAAGTAGAAACACAGAAACACAAAACTAGACTTCAGAACCCGCAAGCTCAATGAGGAAAAATAGAGTGATTTTTGCCAATGTTTGAAATCACAGTACTGAAAAAGGATGATGTTGGCTGAATATCCATTTGGGTTTTTCTGAAGTATCAAGTGAGTGGATACATTCCTTCACTTTAAAAATTATAGTTGCCTAAATGACCGCCCACATATTTAGGTTGACTAACATTTTCCAATTATAAAATAAAACAAAAAAGATAAAAGTATTTCCTACTTTTTAAAGTTCTAATACTGCTATCATTTGCAACCTGACTTGAGAATTCTGGAGGAGGTGCTGTCATACTGCCTTGGAGCGTGCACCTGGGATTGGCTGCTGTGCTTATTCCAGTGGTCTCAGAGAGGGCCCACAATCTCCCCAAGGGAAACCCAGAAACTCACCTTACATGACTTTGATCTTTCTTTCAGTGGTGGGGTCTCCTCCTGTGATCCCTCTTGGTTTGGCTGTGCTTCCTGTTGGGGATTTGTGGGGCTCCACCTGCCCTGCACCCCATCCATGCACCAGCCTCTATGATGGCCACTTGATGTTCAGATGGCTTGCCTTCTGGTGTCAACTCCCATTATCTTGTCATCCACTGGGCTACAGATGACCTCTCCCAGCCCTATGTCTCTTTGGGATGTTGAGCCATCCCTGCTCTTTCATCAGGTTTTTTGTTATGGCCCAGATGCCTACTCTGTGGCTCCTGCACTCCCTTGATTCTGTCCTCACTCCTTCTCCTCACTGCAGACCCCTCCAATGGGTCCGTCCCCAGATCCCTTGCTGGTTGCCAGAACTGCCCGTGTATGGCACAGGAAGCACTCTCACCACCTGCTCCCTACAGTACTTCCCCTGCAGTTTTCTTGCCACTGGCTTTTATTTCAGTTGAATGGCGCCCTAAGATGATGTCATGTGCCCACACCGCTTTTAACTAATAATATATGCAGCTCACAAACCGTGTGGGTGCTCTGTGCTGGCACAACTCACCTGTCTCCTCCTGGCCCGAAACAGGTAAGTTATCCCTGGCTACTGGGCTTTTCTTGCAGGGATGGGCTGTCTCTGTCCCAGATCCTGCCACAGGAGGGGTCTCTCATGTCCCTGTTTCTGTCACCCTGGGACACAACCCCCTCCTTAAGGTGCCTTGGGGTGCTTTCTCTGTCCTGGCTTCCTACCTTGTACTCCTTGAGTCTTTGCAGCCTGGTGTCCTGTGTCCATGGGTCTGGTCATGCTCTTGTACCTACGTAAAAAATCAGCTATGGTGTTATTTTTCCCCGGTCAGTGTAGTGTGTGGAATTTAAATGGCTTCAGGGCTAGGGTCCACCTGGTTATTTGGGCGTTCTCAGTTTTTGCCCTGCTTAACCACTTTAGAGGAGTGTGGTCTGTTACAAGTTTGAACTCCATCCCCATCAGGTACTATCAGAAGTGCTCCATGGCCCATCGGATCACTAAACATTCCCGCTCTATTGTGGCATACCACGTCTCTGCTGGGAGTAGTTTATGACTCACGTATGCAACGTGTCTCTCCAGTTAGTCATCCTCCTGAGTCAGGACTGCCTCCATGGCTGTTTCCGAAGCATCTGTCTGTAAAATAAAAGGTTTATGGAAATCAGATTTTGTGTTACAATGTCTTCACATAGCACTTTCTTTAGGAGTTCAAAATTGCATGTCATCTCTGCGGTCCACTTTACGGCCCGTGTCAATCATCTTTTCAAGGCTTCAGTGAGGGGTGCCACCAGTTCTGAGAAGTGGGGTATGAATCGTAGGTAATTGGTTAACCCCGAGAAGCGCCAGAGTTCTTTGTTATTCTGAGGTGCTGCAAAGTTACAGATAGCCTCCACCTTATCAGCTAGCGGTCTGATGGTTCCCTGTCCTAATAGGAGGCCCAGGTACTTGGTTTGTCTCTGGGCTAAAATGCATTTTGATGGGTTCGCTGTCTGAAAATGCATTTTCATGGGTTCACTCCCTGCAACTCTGATAGTACTTCTGAAAGAGCTCTTTTGTGCTGGGCCCATGTCTGCGTGAATACAACAATGTCGTCAATATAGGCTGCAGAATACCTGGCATAAGGAGCCAGGATTCGGTCCATCAGATGTTGGACCACTGTTGCTGTCACATACAGCCTGAATGGCATCTGTATAAACTCATAGAGGCCCCACAGTGTCTCAAAGGCATGGTCCCTCTTGGCTACGGGTATCTGCCAATACCCCTTGGTTAGGTCCAGTGTCGTAATGTACCGGACCTTCCCTATGCGCTCTATTAGCCTGGCTACATGGGGCATTGGGAACATGTCAAAGACTGCCATCTTGTTTAGGCACTGGTAATTGACACACAGCAATAGAGACCCATCTAATTTAGGGATTGAAACTAATGGACTTCACCAGGGGCTCCTGGATGGCCGTATCACTTCTTGTTCCAGCATTTTCTCGATCTCCTTGTGGATCTCACTGAGGAGGTGATGAGGTACTGGTTGCCATCTTTCTCACACTATTGCTCCTGGGGGCGTGTCTATTGTGGGGCATACATTCTGTACCCACCCTGGCTCTTTGTGGAAGATGTGTTTGAACTTCCACACCATCACCTGCATCTCCTGTTTCTGGAGTACCAATAGTTCTTCCCATATCTGGACTTGGTCTTCCATCCGGGTCTTTGGCTCCTCCCTATCTAACCCTGAGGTCTGAGATCTTTTGTTTCATTCTCTGTAAAAGTGGCCAACCCCTCAGGTTCACTCTGTTCTCACAGGAGATTTATGTGGCAGATCTGTCTTTCTTGCTGGTGGCCAGGTTTGTGTATTTCATAATCTACTGGGCTGTCTCAGCGGATTATTTCAAATGGGCCTTGCCACTCAGAAGTTTGATATTATTACATCAAGGCATGGTAGAGGGCTGACCTGTAGACAGGGGACAGACCAGTGATTGTACTGGGCATGAAAGCTTGCCCCTGTCACAGGTATCAATAATAGGTAGAGGCTGAAGTGGGGCCCATGCCGGGTGATCCTCCCTTGTCTTCTGATATTCTGGGCATACTGCACACCCTGGCCAGAAGAACCACCAAGTTATCCTGCCAATGGGTTTATCTCGGCCCAGGTACTCCCCTGTGGAGTTCACATGGGTTAGCCTCCATATCACCTGGCAGAACCAGGTGGGCACTACTAACTGTCTCCTATTCTGCCATCTTTCCTCTCTGTACCTGGTATAGTAGCTGGTTCCTTACCTCATAGTGTAAGGTTCCGGCCAGAGTCCTTTTCTGGTTGCTTCTCATGTTGAAAGTCTGTGCCCTGATTGCTTGGAGCTCCAGGTCTTCCTCCTGGGCTTCCCTGAACTATGGACTGTTAGCCACATTGTGTAAGGTAAGCTCGTCAGTATTGTCCACCAACCCTTTGTTCTCATCAAGCTCCCCGAGCCACCCATCGCAGTCCCTGAGCCTCTGGCATACCATTTCAGCATCTTGGACCCATCCTAAGGTGTCATAAATCAGTATCCAGTCCCACCCGAGTAACATGTTGCAGGCCAGTCGTGGTACCACTCCAACTAGCAGTTCCCCCTGGTGCTTTATCACCCAGGGCTAGACCCATTGGCACTTGACTTGGTCAGCCTCTCCATGGAGACAAGCCATTCTTACAGGACCTGCCTTGAAGTTCTTCTGGGAAGTGGTAAGGTCTGCCCTCACTAATGACTGGGCACACCCAGATTCTAGTGTGGCTTTGATGGGGCTGTTCCCTATTCAAGCTTCCACGACCAGGCATCTCTAGACAGCATTGTCCCCTCCTGATGTGTAGCCTCAATCCATCAGCTTGCCTGTGTCTGGCTCCTTCTGTACATTGGCCTGCCCCCTAGAGGGATTATCAGGCCTCCATCATTTGTTAGAGCCACTTGAGCATTCCCATGAGAAGTATCCTGTCCTTCCATATCAGAAAAAGACTGCATCTGTTGGGCTGTATCTATGGTGGGGTCACCTCTTTTCTGTGCCCACCTGGTCTCGAGGAGGTGCTCTCATGCCACCTTGGAGCATGCACCTGGGATTGGCTGATTTGTTTGTTCCAGTGGTCTCAGAGAGGGCCAAAGGAAACCCAGAAACTCGCCTTATACAACTTTGATCTTTCTTTCAGTGGTGGGGTCCTCTCCTGTGATCCCTCTTGGATTGGCCACACTTCTTGGCTGGTATTTGTGGGGCTCCACATCCCCTACACCCCATCCAAGCACCAGCCTCTAAGATGGCCACTTGATGTTCGGATGGCTTGCCCTCTGGTGTCAACTCTTGTTCTTTTGTTGTCAGCTGGGCTACAGATGACCTCTCCCAGCCCTATGTCTCTTTGGGATGTTGAGCCATCCCTGCTCTTTCATCAGGTTTTTTGTTATGGCCCAGATGCCTACT
>JAGPOW010001296.1:13851288-13872883 GCA_030014935.1 Caiman crocodilus | reverse complement strand
GCACTGTATGCTCTGCTGGCTGCTTGCACCGATTACGCAGGTTGCATAGGGTTGTACTCCTGAGGGCAAGAAGGTCACACCCCCTGAAGCAGCAGGGGAACTGACTTAGTGCCAGTACCATGTCCTGGGCAGTAGAGTTCCAGGGGTGTAAAGTGTGTCCACATGGAACAGGAAGGAGGAGAGAGAGGGGAAGCTGCACCCTGGAATGCTGGAGGACTGAAATTTGGTCTCCTTATTTCTGCGGAGAGGTCGCATGTTACTGTAATGAGCTGAGTAACACAGATCAGAGGTAAACGTACCCTGATGTGGTGTAACTTTTTAAGACGACTAAGATGTGCTTAAAGCTGGTTTTCATGTTTAATATGTGGACAATCAAGTGTTAACAGATCTGTGCATAGCCTAAAAATAACAAGGCCCTTAACTAGCCCTAGCAGGCTTGATGATCATTCATCCTCCTCAGTCTCATGATATCTTCTCCTGCCCATGCTGTGTTGGGGAAGAAAGGGAGTAGGAATAATATAGATCAGCACTTTAGGCCACGTTATAAACTATGTGGTAACTTGGATTGCAACTGTTGCCGTTCCAGCTCGGTTCTATCAGATGACGCACACACATGTGAACCAGAATCATGTCTGAGTCTGCACACCAATTCTGAATGTCATGAGTTCAGAGCAGCAGGGTGGAGGGAGAAAGTACTCCATCGCCCCCTCCTCAAAGACCTGCCTATTAATTGTCCATATCTTTGCTCTGGACAGCTCAGGAACAGAGAACTTGCTGCCACTGGAAAACTTGAGGTCAGTAATTAAAAAAAAAACAAAACAAAACACCTCTGATGTATACAATGCTGTACATAGGTGGCTGGCATGCGTGACTACTCTTGCACAAAATATTTCCACATGCCTGCAGGGGAATGAGTAGCCCTCCGTCAGACATGAGTGGATGATGAAACCAAAGCTTGTCAGTTCCTCCACCCTTCCTGCCACCACCACCAACTTGCATTACAAAATGATGGTAAGGAAGGTAAAATACAGACCTCTATTACATCATTGCCCTTTTATTGACCTCCCAGGCCATTAAGCAAATGTAAATGTTATACCATTAAGAAACAAGAAGAGAATATAGCACCCAGATATCTTCTATAAAAACCTGTCTAAAATGGCTTTCCATGGCCTTTAGGACATGCACACAACTTTGCCTTGCCTCCTGCTGTTCTGAGACAGTATTAGGCACTCTGTTCTTCCGAGTAGCCTAGCCTCAGGATGTATTTTAATAAACGAACGTCTCTGTGCACTCCTTCCTTTCCTTTGTATTATTGGCAGTGTTTGTCCCATGGTTTCAGTCAGTGTTTCCCAGTGAATCTTGTCAAGAAGAGAGAGAGAAGCTAAGCAAGCTTTTAATGGGTGAATGAATGACTTGGAAACTTGGTAGCGGGTCATGTACCATGTTTTGTTTCCCTGGTATTGCTTTAAATCTTTGTCTTCATTGATAGTTTGAAAGCTGTTCAGCACTCTGTGTAAAAGTCATTTTTCAATTCCTAAGCATTCACAACACCTGGTAAGTCTCAGCTACTCCAGAGTGCTGGAAAACACCCTGGAATGGGTGGGTGGTGTTGTGTTTGGGAGCCTGGGGAGGTGGGTGTCACGTGAGGAGACTTGGGATGTCTCTGAGCTCTTACCTGGGGGGTAGGCATCTTTGGATCCTGAGCTAGGCTAGGTTCTGTGGTTCATTCACTGCTGATGCCCCCACCATGCCAGTGATTGACCAGGAGGGTGAGGGTAAATTATGTCACATTATTCCAGCAAAAAAAAACAACAAACAAGCACTAAACAGCTTGAGGAAAAGCTGAACCATCAGGCCATTATGTATGATTACATTACCAGTCTCATGACCAAGGTGCAATACCTCTGGTGCTGTGCAGAAGCATGGATTGCCATTGTCTAGGGCAGTGATTTTCAACCAGGGTACCATTAGATTCTTTTAAGGATGCCGTGGGCTACAAACGCCTACCCATGATTCATGAGAGAAACCCAGAGATGCTGAATAAGAATCCATAGTGTCAGAAAGATGACCTGCTATGGTCTTTCTGAGTTCTTTGCAACAGAAGGATTGCTCTAGAAGTTTCCTGCAGCTGAAAAATGAATGGAAATTAAGAGCTGGCATTTTCCTAGGGGTGCCATGAATCTAACAAGGCGCGTATGGGGATTAGACACTATCAAATCTAATCAACCCCTTGCTTTAGGGTTCACCTGTTTTCTCTCTGGGTTTGACTATACCATTCTCCATGCTAAAAAGCCACATTGAAAGAAAATAGCAAACAAGTGAATTTAATTTTAGTAGGTTTTAAGAAATGGAGCTGATGTGCAAAGGGAGGGAACTGCCGTCAGTGGAATTAGTCATCAGACTCCATCTTCCATTATTACAAGAAGATGGAAACCTTGCATAGAGCCTTGGTAACAGTTACAAAGCTGGGCAGAGATTCCTTTCTGCTGCAGAAATGGCAATTATTAGCTGTCATTAGTTGCTCCATTTCAATTCGCAGTTGGACATGCATTGCATAATTCAGTCTCCTTCCCTCTAAGTAGCATTAGGACTGCTTTTATGTTCATGCTCTTTCTTGTGTGTTCTCTCTCTCTCAATTTTCCTCTGAGCTCACCCATATCCACTCCCACACAAAGAACCATGACTGGGTGATTAATCCTCAAAAATGTATATCCTTAATGGAGTGTACGTGGTATTTTGGATGTATATCTTTAATGCGACACTTACTAAGCTATACATAGATTTTTTTTATGCTGAGGTTGCAAGGCAATATTTGGATGCAATATTTTTATACACCAATCTCTCTAGCAGTTCAAATACTGAAACTTGATAGCTAGACCAATAAATGAAAAAGAAGGGTGAGGCAAAAACAGGTCAGGAAACTTTCTAGAGGTGATCCAGGCCTAAGGTAGAAATGAGATGAGAATATTTTAAGCCGATTTTTGTTAGGCTCATCAGCTTTGTGAGTTGTCACTGTATGCAAATGTATGTATTCAGATTAATAATGCTTAGCATCTAGGCATTGTGTTCCCTTTTCCCAAGGACTATGACTGCACTAAGCATAAACACTAGTTTTCATAATGGGCAAAAATGATCTTTCATTCTGCAATGCTTTTTACACCATCATTCACAAAAAGCCCCAGTGAGCTTCCGAGCTGTGACCTAGTGAAAAGCGGTGTCAAACACGTGCCCCTTCCACCGTGGTTCCAAAACGAAACCAGGTACTGATTTCTGAGTACAAGCAAGAATTTGATTCCATAATCATGGAGCATAAATACTAAAGGCTCCAGCCACCAAACGTATTCAATTTATGTTTAGGACAGCTAATAAAACAGACCCCGACCTCAAATTATGACGGGGAATGTAACATGAAAGCAAACTGTAAAGATATTCTGGATCCATGTGAAGAATTGGATAGGTAAAAGAAGTACTTTAAAATCATCAATGTAAAATTTAACTGTTAACCAATGAACAGATATTGGCTTTGTTTTGCCAAAGTTCGTTCGTTCTTTCGTTCTTGACGGCCGCCGCCAGGTGAAGCCCTTCGGAGCTCGGGTGCCTTTTCTGCGTTCCTTGCACTCCGTGCCCCCCTTGCCTCTCCCCACCCTGTCCCTGGGGACCCCCTCCCCACCCCTTCCCCCCCGCTTTCTGGGCACTTCTCCCCTGGGCTCTGGCAGCTCCGCTTGCCTCTGCCCCTCCCCCACCCCCGCCTGGGTTCTCCCTGTGATTCCTGCTGCCTCCCTCCCCCAGGGCCCCTTGCCTCGCTCCCTGCCATCTCCCCCTGCCTTGGGGCTGGCCCTGAGCCCCTGCGGGGTCGCTCTGCCCCCCTCAGGCCGAGTTTGTGGTGTTTGGAGCCCCGTCCCAGTCCCAGTCCCCGGGGTCAGCCTGAGGCTTTTGTTTTTCCTCTCCCTCCTAGGAGAGAGTTAACCCTCTCCTGCCGGGATGCCTGCCAGCAGCCAAGGTGCTTGGCACGAGGATGTCTCTGCAGACCGTCCCCTCAGCCGTGGCATGCGGGTGCACGCCCCTCTCCACGTCACGTTGGAGGACTGCGCCAGCGCTCTAGTAGACCTGCTGGGACGCCGCAGCGTCTGGTACGCTTCCTGGGTTAACTCGGTGCCCATCATCTACCTGAGCATTCCCAACCTGGAGAGGGAGGTGTGCACGGCGGTGCTGGATGTCTCAGGGGTCCACCACTTGGTCACGCCCCTGGAGACCCTGGCGGTGCGGGTGGTGGCCTCCAGCGTGCCCCCGCACCTGTCAGACTGGGCCCTCACCAACGCGCTCGAGCGCTACGGGGTCCTCAGCAGCCCCTGGTGCAGGCTGAGCATGGGGAGCAAGGACCCCAAGCTGAGGCACGTCCTGGCCTTCTGGAGGCAGGCGTTCATGCTTCTCAAGGGGGACACGCAGAGACTGCCTCCCTCCTTGACCTTTGTCTGGTGGGAGGTCGTACGTGGTGTATTTCTCCCAGGGTGGGAATTTATGCCACCACTGCGGCGGCAGCTCCCACCTGGCTTCCCAGTGCCCATTGGGACAGTCAGCCAGGGCACTGGCCCCTGCGCCCGCTCAGGAGGGTGGTGCATCCACCTCAGGAGCGGGACCCTCCTCAAAGGGTGGGGCTGGGGAAACTGCCAAGCCCCCCTCTGCTCCTGCTCCATCCGAGGGGCTCGACCCCTCTGGCAGTGGCATTCCACCCAAGGGGGGGCCTGGGACATCTTCCCAGTTTTCTCCTGTCCCTGTCCTGGCCGATGCCCCGCCCAGTGGAGGGGCTGGGGAGTCCTCTTGGTCCCTTCCTGCTCCTGTTCTCCCCGGGGCGGCTAGCATCTTGGGCACCAGGGCCCCGTTGGGTGGGGCACCCGAGATCCCGCCTCCACCTCCCTCAACCCCTGCCTCAACCGAGGCGGTGGACCTGGAGGTGGCAACCCCCAAGCAGCCTGGCCCGCCCCCTATGGGGAGGTGCCAGCTACCCCCGAAAAAGCAAAAGATAAGAAGAAAAAAGGAGCGGTTAGAGGAGCTCCTGCCCCTTCAGGGCCTGTCTCAGAGAGCACCGGGGAAAAGGCAGCCAGGGAACCTGAGCCCGCTCTGCCCGTCCCCCTGGAAACCCTGCTGCTTCCAGCCACAACTGAGGGTGTCCCGGAGACGTCCAGCAACCCCTCGCTCCCATCCCAGCCAGCGGGGCCCGTGAGTGACGAGACAGGGGAGGAGTGCCTGCCTCCCCGGCGGCAGCAGGTGGGGGAGACGGCAGAGAGTCCCGCCGCCCCGCCTCCCGCTCCCCTGTCTGCCGAGGCCGACAGGGAGGAGGAGATGGAGTGCCTGTCCTCAGAGTGCCGCAAGCGGCCCCAGGAGCGGGATGACATCTGCCCCCCAAAACGGATGGGGATCAATCTCCACGAGATGGTGCTCGACCCAGATAGAGACAGGGGCCTGCTAGGGAGCTTGGCTGTTGAGGGCACCTTTGCCGGTCTCACCGGGAAGTCCCCTCCCAGGGTACAGCCCCGCCAGTTCTTGGTCGGCAATATCCACCTTCTGGAGAAACCCCCCTGGGTGGCCCCCAGCTACGGAGGCCTCCTCAATCTCCTAGACCAGACCAAGGGCTAGAGGAACATGGCCGAGAGCATCCGGCAGTGGTGCCTGGACCCCACGCAGTTTGTCCGCACCGTGAGCACCGCGGCGAGGCTCATGCGCTGGGACCTGGGCACACGTCAGCATGCCTTCTGGTTTGAGAAGCTGGTGACCCAGGTGAGGGAGGTATGGGGCCGAGACGGGCCCACAGAATAGGGTAGGGCAACGCTAGGCCTCCCCCTGTCTCCGTGGTTTTTCTGCCCAGTACCTGTCACCCTCTCTCCCACCTGTACCCTGCCTACCTGTCCTCCCTCTTTTCCTGTCCATGGCGGTCACAACTATTGCCTCGCTGAACACCAATGGCTGCAGAGACTCAGTGAAGCGGATGGCCATCCTGGAGGGCCTGCAGGAGAAGCGCCTGGTGATCGCCTTCCTCCAGGAGACGCACAGCGACATCTACGTTCAGGCCGACTGGCATGCCGCCTGGAGAGGCCGCGTGTTCCTAAGCCACGTCACCAATGTCAGCGCCGGAGTGGCGACCCTCCTCTCGACGCAGCTGTGGTACGACTCGGCGGTGGCGTGCTAGGTTGTCCCAGGCTGCCTGCTGACTGTGCACATCACCCTGGTGCACCAGAGCCTGCTCCTGGTCAACGTCTATGCGCCCACCAACAGGAGAGAGAGGGTCACCTTCCTAGAGACCCTGGGCGAGCTCCTGTGCGACGCCAGCGAGAAGGATGACCTGCTGCTCGTGGGCAGGGACTTCAACCGCACCGTCGACGCGCTGCTCGACCGGACGGGGCCAGAGCCACACCTGCCTTCGGCCCACAAGCTGCGGACCATGCTGGAGGCGGCGGACCTCATCAACGCCTGGCGGGTCCTCCACGCTGACGCGCGCCAGTACACCTGGGCAAAGATGAGCGCTAGTGGGCTCACCATGGCCCGCCTTGATCACGTCTACCTCAGCCAGCACCACCTGCTGCTGCTGCGCGGCAGCCGCATCGTCCCATCGGGCCTCTTGGACCACGCCTTAGTCTGCTGCGAGCTGAGCCTACTTGGAGGAGCGCGCACACAGGCCCCTTACTGGTGCCTTAACGTCGGCCTGCTGCAGGATGCCAGCTTCAGGGACTGCTTCGCCCACATCTGGAGGAGCTGGGAGGCGGCGTGAGCAGACTACCCCTCCTGGCACCTGTGGTGGGATGTGGGGAAGGTGCAGATCCAGGCGTTCTGCCAGCAGTACAGCCAGCTGGCAGCGAGAGAACTCTGCCGCCGCACCCAGGAGCTGGAGGAGGACATGGCGGAGCTCGAGGTGGCCCTGCTCCATGCCGGCAACGACGCGGCGCTCCTTGAGAGCCTCTGCTCCCACAAGAAATGCCTGCGAGAGCTGGCGGAGGGCGCAGCCTGTGGCGCGCGGGTCCGGGCCCGTTGCCAGGAGCTGGCGGAGGCCGACGCCCCAACCAGCTTCTTCTTCGGCCTGGAGAGATGGTGGGCTGTGGCCAAGATGTTGGACCACCTGCGGACCCCGGAGGGCCGGCTGCTCACGGACCCAGGCAAGGTGCAGGAGCATGCCATTGCCTTCTACCAGGATTTGTTTGCGGCCGAGTCCGTCTGTCCATGGGCCACCTGGGAGCTGTATCGGGATCTTCCGCACCTGGGGCTTCGCAGGCCGAGACCCTGGAACATGAGCTCTCCCTGGAGGAGCTGGAGGCCGCGGTGGGGGGGCTCGCCTTGGGCAGGGCCCTGGGTGTGGACAGCCTGCCCGTGGAATTCTACTGAGCCTTCTGGCCCCTCCTCGGGCCCAGCCTCCTCCATGTCTTCTGCGAGAGCCTCGCCACAGGGACCCTGCCGACCAGCTGCCGCCGGGCCGTGCTCACCCTGCTGCCCAAGAAGGGGGACTTTGGCTGCCTGAAGAACTGGGGGCCCGTCTCCCTCCTGTGTGCCGACTACAAGATCCTGGCCAAGGCGCTGGTGAACTGCCTCCGCACCGTCATGGCCTCCATCATCGGGGCCGAGCAGAGCTACTGCATGCGGGGCAGGACTATCCAGGACAACTTGTTCCTGCTGTGGGACCTGCTCGCGGCTGTGGAGCTTTTCGGCCTGAACATCAGTGTCCTCTCCCTGGACCAGGAGAAAGCCTTCGACCGCGTCGACCATTGGTACCTGCTCAGCACCCTCGAGGCCTTTGGCTTCGAGCCGCTCTTCACCACGGCGCTCCAGGCCCTGTACCATGACGCCTCCACCCTCCTCAAGGTGAACGGCGCGCTGTGCTCCCCATTCCCTGTGCGGCGTGGCATCCACCAGGGCTGACCCCTGTCAGGCATGCTGTATGCCCTGGCCGTTGAGCCGCTGCTGCACACACTGTGACGTCGCCTGACCAGCCTCGCCCTGCCACCAGCACCAGGCCCAGCCACCGGCTCACCGCTCTGGCTGACGGCATACACGGACGACGTGACCGTCTTCCTGGGCAGCCAGGAGGATGTGCGGGCCCTGGTAGACTGCCAGCGCGCCTATGAGCTCACCGCCTTGGCCCGCATCAACTGGGGCAAGAGCGACGCCTTCCTGCTGGGGAAGTGGGCTGATGCGCTGCCTCCGGACCTGCCGGGAGGCCTTGCCTGGCACTGGGACGGCCTCAAAGCCCTGGGCATGTTCCTGGGGCTGCTGGCCTTTGCGGCCCACAACTGGGAGAGCCTGGCAGAGGGAGTGGAGGCCCACCTGCAGTGCTGGTGCTGGTGCCTGCCCGCCCTCTCTTACCGTGGCCGGGTCCTCGTGGCCGACAACCAGGCGGTGACTACCCTGTGGCACTGCTGCGCGGTGCTGGACCCTCCACCAGAGCTCCTGGAGAGAGTGCAGTGGCTCCTGGTCGACTTCGTGTGGGACGGATGCCATTGGCTCCCCTGAGCCGCCCTCTACCTGCCTACTGGGGAAGGGGGCCAAGGCCTAGTTGACCTGGCCAGCTGGGTGGCCGCCTACCGGCTGCAGGCCCTCCAGCAGCTCCTGTACGCCGAAGGCCATATCCTGTGGCGACAGCTGGCGTGCCGGTTCCTGCGACGGGTCGGGGGCCTCGGCTTGGACCGGGAGCTGTTCCTGCTGGACCTCACTTTCTTGAACAGGGTGGTCCTCCCCGCCCCCCCCGTTCTACCACCGTGTGGTGCGGGCCTGGTGAGTGGCCTTCCAGCTCTGCCCCCAAGCCAGGGACCTGCGGTTCCCGCACCTGCTTCGGGAGCCGCTGCTCTACAACCCAGCCCTGCAGCGAGTCGTGCCGAGCCTGGCCTCTGCCAGCCTCGCGGCAGCCCTCATCAATGCGTGAACCATCCACCTGGAACATCTCCTGGACCCTGCTCGGTCGGCGTGGCTGTCCCTTGAGGCCCTGGCCGCCCGGCTGGTGCTGCGCTCCATCTGCAACGCAGACCGTCTTCTGCGGAGCATCAGGGGCGCCCTCCCGGCGGAAGTGGCGACCGCCCTGGAAGCCCATCTCTGGGCTCGCTGGACCCTGCCTGCCACAGACACTGTGCTTGACGCCTTCCCTGCTGCTGCCCGTCGTCCCTGAGGTCCCCGGCGAGCTGGCCGAGCAGCCCGACACGCTGCTCAGGCTCCCGGTGCCCCCCAACAGCAAAACGGGCTGCCCTTTTGGTACCCTGCCCCGCAAGGGCCTCTATCTGTGGGTGGTGCGAGTCCGGCACACCCAGGTGCTGGCTGGCCGCCCTGACACCATGTGGCGGTGGCGCCTGGCACGGGCCGGGACCCCGGCGTGGCGCACGCTATACAAGGCGCCCACCGCCAAGAAGACCGGCGACCTGCAGTGGCGACTCATGCACAGCATCCTGGCCACCGGCACCTTCGTTCGCCACCTGGACCCGGCGGCCTCGGCAGCCTGCCCCTTCTGCCCAGGGGTACTGGACGAGGACATATTCCACGCGTGCCTCGATTGCCCTGGGCGTGCTGCTTCGGGTGCTGGGCCGGGACTTCTCTGAGGACGTCTACGTCCACTCCTTCCCTCAACGGGCATTGGAGCGGGCCGTGGTCAGCCTGGCCAACTTCCTGCTGGGCCAGGCCAAGATGGCCACCTTGAAGAGCCGGCGAAACTGGCTTGCCGAGACTGGGACGTTCAACGCCCTGCAGCTGTTCCACTTGTTGGTACAGGCCCGCCTCTTCCTCAAATTTGAGCACGCGGTCCTGCGGTGGATTCCTGCCTTTGAGGATCGCTGGGCCCTTGAGGGGGTGCTCTGCCGAGTCAAGGCAGGGCGCCTGCTCCTCGCCCTGTAACACCCCCGGCTGCTCCAGCTGCAGCGATGCGTCCAGCGGGCCGAGGCCTCAGACTGCGCTTCACGCGGGTCGACCACTGAGAACCCCCTGTGGGGATCTCCGCTGGTGGAAATTTGAATGTGTAAATATGTAAATAGTCTGTTGGCTCGCTAGGGTGGGTTTTGCTAGAGAATGCATGGGCAGGTCTTGCAGGCTGTGAGCCCAGGACCATGTCTGTGAGGCCCAGGTGTTCGGGCCAGCCTGTAACTACCCTCTACTGGTCCCGATGGGTCACCCTTCCTGGAATAAATGCCTCTTAAAAGTCAAAGTCTTTCTTTTTTTTTAACTTTTTTTGCAGCAAGCCAGCTGCTGTTATTTACGTAATCTAATAGGCTACAGTACATATGTTATCTATTAGTAAACGAATGGAATTTGTTCACAGGTCCTCAGTTACTGCAAACTCCTCAAATCAATTCTTGGAGGCTTGAGCTCTGAGTTTTTATTGATCTTGTCTGCCCTGAATGATCCAAAAATGCAACAAGGTTTTTATCCCAACATTTTCAGTGTAAAATAGATTCTCAGCAGGTGGCATCCTTTTGATTGTTCCAAAGCCCTTGTCAGGAATGGACATAACATCTATTAATTAAGAACTTCCTATCATCATTAGTTGGGGCCAGTGCTGGCACATGAATTTGGAACTCGTGTGTTATGTCCTTACCTAAGGCTGTTTCCTCCTGTAATTTAGAAATATACATCTGTCTCTGTCTGTCTGTCAGCCACATATAATGAAAAAAGAATTAGTTTTTAATGTGCAGGACTTTCATTTAACACCTCCTCCAAGTGGGAGGAGGTATCTGCCAAAGGATTCTGTCATTTTGAAACAGCATGTTCCCTAGTGCAAAAAAAACTAGAAGCGTCTCCCTTTTGATCAATCAAATAATTTAGAACAGAGTTTTTTAATAATATATATTATCCTTAAATCCATCTTGGAGCAGCTTCTTCACCACTGTTTAAACTGCTGACAAACAGCTTATGGTTTTATGGTTTGTCACATCTGGCAGTTTCAGCATAGAAAGAGTCCAGTTTAGGGTTGAAATAGAAATAGGTGTTTTAAATAGATCTGAAAAAAGCTGCTGAGGAAAAGTCATGAGAATGCATGTACATTTTTTTCAACAACTCCTTTCTCTTGACTGTAGACATACACTACGCCTACTTCCTCCCATGCCCTGCCCAATCCACACACATCCAAACCGGTCCAATTAATTTAATGATTGCATTTTGGGAGTTACGTTAAAATTTCCAGAGCTACCTTATGCTTGTAAATTATGAAGATGGTTTTGCAAGGGGAAGAACGTGATGACTGCATCTACCTACAAAAATGTGGTCAGGCTTTACATTTGTAATAGAAGGAGTGCCACTCTCCCACCAGGAACTGCAAGTATACAGGTGTTCATGCAGTTTCTCATGGAGGAAAGCTAATAGATCCACAGACAGACATTTGACTAGGACCATTGTGTCCTCACAAGAATTTTTCATGCCAGAATAAATGCCTGTCAGCTTTGGGGACGTATGTTCCCACAGTGTGATTCATCCCAGGGACCAAACGTAGTTGAGTTGCTGCTGCCCTCTGTGCCTTTCTCAAAGTGGGTTGACTCTACTGTGGGGAAAGCCTAGGAGGCATTTCCCCAAGGCCAGGGCTGAGCCCCAGTTCTTCACAAGGGAGGAATAGTAGTTGCGGGCTGGAACACCTGTACATACCCCCTCTTGCCATGATTTCTAGTTAATCAGAAACAAACTCCTGTCCATAGCTACAATCTATTGCCTTAAAAAGTAGGCAAGCCAAGTTGGCCCCTCAATTTTATTTTTAACTCTGATGCTGACAAATCGTAATGCTTTTAACTGAAGTCTTTCAGTGAGAAAGTATACCAAGCATAACTGCTATGGTTATGAAGGCGCAACTAAGATTGTTTGGGCTAGTAGTGACAATGTCACCTGATTGTCTCCCCAGCAATTTTTTCTTTTTTTTTTTTACAGAGAACCAGACAGACAAGGTTCTTTGGGAAAATCTGATATCTTTTATGGGTGCTTGTACGTGCAATGTAGGGTTTAGTTTGGTTTAGTTCACCCTAAATTGAATATTAGACCAACTCAAATTGTTGGAAAAAATTCTTCTTTGCAACCTTTCGGGTACAATTACCTTTCATCAGGCAGAGGAAGCATCTGCATTACAGAGAACCATGTGCTACAGAAGGAAAAACTGAGGTATAAAGACTAAAATGCCTTGCCCAAGGTCAGTTGGCAGGCCTTTGTGCTCATGCACCTCCCTAGTTAGTCAGGCTTCATACACAGAGCAATTGCATCCAGCTGCAGGAAGTGGCTTGCGGGATCAAGGTCTAAATAAAAGCAAGAAGTAAAAGGGAATGGGTTACTCAGTGGGGAAGGAGGAAGTCAAGGATAAGGAATAGGAACAGAGATGGCAAATGAGGATGATTTGCACGTGGCTTTTCTTTTTATCATAAAGGGGAACTGAGGTCTCTGAGATACCACATGTGGTAGCTGTTGGCAGATTTCAAGTCTTCAGTGGCAGCCAGGGCATGCTGTCTGTCAGAACTGTGATGCCCTAAGCAAGGCCATTTTGAGACCTTGGATTAGCATAGCAGAGGTGTCACTGGTCAAGAGTAAGCTGCTTTTTTATTAACCAGACGTAACTTGAGAAGCCAACATGTTCTTGGCCTGATAAAAGTCTGTAAAAAGCCACTGAAAATACATGCTGGTATATGCCAGGCCAAAGAGCCCTGCTATTGATGTTTCTAGAAATGCTTGATTCCACTGTATCAGAATAGATACAAGGCAGGATTGTGAGTAATACAATTTTTAGTTTATTTTAACCGACTACAGTTTTGGCAGAGGTTATAATAGACAATGCCTTCCAGTTTCTGCTATCAGATGACCAGGATTAAGAAACATTATCTCCTCTGGTATTCCAGCTGGCATTGTAGTGGGTCTGGCATTTATAATTGGTGATTAAAAAGAGTAGGCAAAGTATATGAAAATGTCTGTCTGCTGACACACAATTCAAATAGCACCAGTGATAATAGTAGTTTGCACTGGGTGGGATGCGTTAAAGGGAGAAGCTCTTTAACATTTTTTGCTGACCTCTCCTTTGTCTTCAAACTGAAAAGGCCTTCTTGGGTAAGATGACAGAGACTCCTTCCCAGCTCATGAAACACCACTGGTATAAGAAGCCCACCCACTTGTTTCAACCCGGACACAACTGAAAGCACCCTGAGGAAGACCTGAGTAGGACTGAGTGACTAGGGCATGTTCTTTTGGCCACAGAAAAAGTATAACAGGGTAGCTTTGCCTTGGGCAGTGACAATGCACGAGGCAGTGCCAGCTGCCATGCTTCCAGCATCAGCAACACAGCCAGCCACTACTTCATAGATTGTAAGGCTGGAAGGGACCCTGGGCGATCATCGGGTCCAGCCCCGTGCACCAGGCAGGAAAGACAGCTGGGGCCGGGTGGCTCCAGCAAGATGACTGTCCAGTCTCCTCTTGAAGAGTTTTCCAGGGTAGGGTAGGTTTGTATCGCCTCTGAAGGGAGCTCGTTCTAATCTGGACGCTCTAAGGTACTTCTCCTTTCCTGAACTGGGCTCTAGCTCAGATTGGATACTCAGACTGAGACTAAATGTATAACTGAATGAACTTGGGTACCTACATGGTTTGGGGGCTAATGTAGTCAAGTTGATCTGGATCATTTTCTGTGATTTACATGCCTAAGTTCCACCTAAGTTTAAATGACTGGTTTAGAACGGGTTTGGAAAAGTAATTTAGACATCTCACCCCAACTAATTTCAATCACTTCCCCTTAGTCCCTAGCAGTGCAGTAAATAAATAGCATAGCTACTGCACCTTGAGCTGGGAGGGGAGCTGTGAATATATGCCTCTTTATCTCTAGTAGTCCCTTCCCCACACATTACAAATATGCTCTTGGAGGTGCCTTATCTTAGATGTTAGAGTTAGGATCTGGAAGCCATGTCTCCTTTGTTCTGGTCCTACATCTACTATTGACTTGTTTGATTACCTCAGGTGATTCACTTAGCCTCTCCCTGAAATGATCCTGGGACTAGCTTGGGAGGGATTCAGCCCCAAGCACCACTGGAAGTAGTCGGGAACTAAGACGAGTCATCCTCCCAGGCTACAGGAATAGGACCTTCATAAGCCCACAGCAGACAGGTGGACAAAGACTGCCATGCCGTGCTTCTTGTCCAACCAGAACGCCTTGCTCAGCCCTGGTTTCTGGCTTGTCAGTTCCTGATTCCAACTCATTAGTTTTTGGCCCCTGATTCCAGCTCTGCAACCCTACCCATTTACCCACCTTTATTAACCACACACCTTACACCCTAAATCAAAATGTATTCTTGTATAAAATAGAATTTAGGATGTGATGTAATTCTAGTTTGAAAAAATGTAAAGTGATGGCACATTTTCCAAACTTGATACTGCAGAAATCTGTCCAATTCTTTCATAATTTTTTTTACCACACAGCCCCCTACTGAAGTGCTTCAGCACTATATAGTAATTTGGGATGACCCTAATCCTACCAGCCATCTAAGACTGAACAATAGTTAATTACCCAGTTAGTGCCATTCAGTTCAATGGATTCACTTCAGAGGCTATACCTTGCAGTGTTTTGGAGTCAGGCATACATTTCTGTACTACTTCGAGTGGCCACAAAACCATAAAATGTGTTTTGGTTAAGAAGCCTGGTCTTCATTTTTTTCTTTCATATTCTTTGGTAAATACCAGTCTGCTCACAAAATAATTCGTGATATAGAAAAAAGCTGTTTTAGTGCAACTACAATGATCAGCCCTTATTAAACAAAGTTTAACCATTTTACATAATTTAATAGAGCATGAGGGGCATCATCCAAATCCCACAGGTGCAAATGAAAAGATCCTCTTTAACTACAGTAGTCCTTGGATCAAGGCCTTACATAACTTCTACAGAATTTCATAGGAGTATTCTATAAAGTGATAAAAAGCATATAGGTTAAAAAATAATTTAGTAGAATAGTATTATATTTTCATAATACCTTATGAGATTTTTAATACCTGTCCCCCATTTGACTCTATGGGAATTCCCAAAGAAGGGAAGGAAAAAAGGAATATATGAAACAATTATCGTATGTGCTTAGAAATGGATCCAGGCAAATAATACATAGTTTAATTAAATTTAATACAGATCCAACAAATTGTACCTCTGTTTACAGACTGCTCACAAATATTTCACAAAAAACCTTGTTTTTATTTATTATTCAGCATTACCATGATTTCTTGCATACCCCACACACCTTCAAATAAGACATGACCTTCTTTTTGGAAGGCAGCTTTAGAAAGCATCATTTTCCCCCCGTCATACCTGTGGCGGGCCAGTGGGAGGCGCTCCTGCATTGAGCCGCCCACCTCCCTGTTCCCACCCACTTTCCAGGCTCTGAGTGCCTCCCGTCCAGCCGTCCCCTTCCCTGGAGCACACCCGCTAGCCTGGGGTTCCCGCTGCCACCATCCGAGGCTCTGGACTCAATTCTGGCCCTGTGCACCTTGGAGAACACAGGCCTGATCGTTCACTGGGTCCTAGACCCAATATGGGCACTTGGGGCACTTCCCCAAGTCAGGGGCTTATCAGGAAAGCTTCCCTTAGTCCACAGACCTAAGGGGCCTCCTTGGCATAATTTAGACCCACCCCGCAATAAGTCTCCCACACCGGTCACAAAGGAGAACTTTATCGATTACAGGCGGTAGGGTGGAAATGGGGTAAAAGGTCAGTAGTATCGTAGAAATGTAAGAGGACTATCAAGGAATCCCATAGAGCAAACCAGGGTGGCTGAGGTAGCCATTTAAACATGCATCTGAATTACTGAAGCTAAATATCTAGCTTGATCTCAAACAGCTTACTCACTCACATCATCCAGAGGTGGTTGGAGTTTCCCCTGGAGGCAGATCACTCTTGGAGCATGCGGTGATGAGGAGAGAGCCAGTTTCGGATTCACCTGTACCAGGCCCTTTTATCCCTCCTCTGACCTCAGCAGCCCAGTCCAATCGAAGCTGCCAATACTAGCCACAAGTTGACCAATCTACCAAGCATCCCTGGCTATCTGGGCCCGTGCGCAGGGCCAGGCTTTTCCCCCCTGCCCAAGTGATCAGAGCATCCACCTCCCAGGCCCAGGCTTTTGTCATACAGACCAGGGAGGGAGATCCCTGCCCTGAGGGATTCAATACCAGCCTCTCAGGCGGGGTTTCTGGAGAGGGGCACCAACGGTGGCATTTCTGCCACAATACCCAATGTTGTCCGGCTGGAAACAAACTGTTCAAAAAGTGTGGGAATGGCACAGTATGAACTAGCAGAAATTTCCTAGTGTGGCAGGATAGCAGGCCCGCATCTTTTGCAATGGCAGTAACAAAACTGTTATTTCTTTACTGTAACTAGTTCTAAATCTATATTAGTTCCTATAAATAATAAAATTTGTTACTACACCACGAGCCTCATCAAGATGCTACAGGGTGCATGCAGCAGGTCCTCTGTCCTGAACCAGCTCAATTGCTCCTTCAGGTACTAGCTACCGGGCATTTTTACATGGCACTGCGACACTTGCAGTTGTGTAAGTGGCAAAATGCATGTCAGTGCTGAGAAAATGGCAGTGGCGTGCTTTTGAACTAAAACACCTTGGAGGTACTTCAGTTCAAAAGTGCACCACTGCCATTTTCTGTGCACTGACACGCATTTTACCGTTTCTACAACTGCGTGTGGCGCAGCACAGTTCACCTCAGCTCACATGCAAAGCAGATTCAATTAACCAAATCTACTCTGAAGTGGCGGATCTCTGGCACATTGCAGGAAAAAAATGTATCTGTATATATGCCCACAATGCTCAGCTAATAGTTATTGTGGCTGTGAGAGGGTTAACATAGGATACCATTGCTGCTTCTTGCTAGGCCCAGAAAATAGTGGCAGCCATCTTGGCAGGCTTTAGACCACAGTGTCTGCATACTTCTATTCCTTCCTGTTTCTATTCCAGTGGAAAAAGAGATCCGCTTTCCCACTTTAGAAATGTACCCCAGTTTAGGAGGGATGATGCAGGGGGAAATGGTGTGTGAGGTCTAAGGGTAATGTGGCATTCAAAATATTTCACATATTTCTTGAGCAAATAGCTCTTGCCTTGCAAATTATTTGCAAACATTTCATTGCCACCATTGAGACTTCTATAGGCCGACAGGGCGGTTTACCAACAAGATAACAACTGCTTGTTTCACAGTTGATATTAAAATTCACAATTAACTAGTATTATTTAATATTATATCCAATCCAATTTGTGTTTCTGTGAAAGTGAATTTCTTCTCTGCAAATAAGATTCATATAAAGAGCTGGGCAGAGAATCTTGATTCTATTTTATGTAGCATGTTGAGATTTCAAAATTTGTTTTCACTTCATTCTGATGTAGAACAGAACAAAACACATAAAACTCCTACAAAGAAAAAAAAAAAATCTTGAAAAAAAAATCAAAATGTTTCAATCATTTCAAAATGAAAATTTCAAAATGAGATTCTGCCTGGCAGAGGTAAAACAGAGCTGAGAGTCTGGGAACCAGGGCAACCTGAGGCTGGGGCCAGCTTCTTATCTCGGCTCTCTAACTTCAACTCAACTCAGGACCCTGAAATTCTTGGAGTTGTTGAATTTTAGGCCATTTTCCTGGCAGCTTCTCTTCAAGCTACAGCTATTGGATACCCTGGCCATGTTCAGACTAGTGTGGACATGAGGCATTTGGCACCACAGACTCATCTACAGTTCCACACACTAAACATGCAGGCGTTCCTCATGCTGCTACCTTGCAGTGTGAGAGTGGGGGTGGGGTTGGGCTCAGGAGATTCTGGGGTCAAAAAATCCTGCACCTTAAAAAGCAGGGTGGCATACGTGACAACAGTGTACACCATCCAAAACAGGAACCTGGTCTGCTGGAACCATGCTCTGGCTGCTGGCCAGGCTCCAAGCCAGAGGAACGCCATGGCTGCAGCTCCCTGAGGGGCCCCAGGTAAGGCTGTACTGGCCCCAGCCTCCCCTACCCCATCCAGGGTAACCCGCTCTGCACCACAGTGCATGTGGTGCAAGCTTTCCCTGGGGAAAAGTAGCAGCAGTACAAAGATGTGCTGCTGCTACCTGTCCCTGGGGAAACAAATGGTTGTGCTAGTCTGGACGTGGCCCCTGAGATCCTGACCCCCCAGGACATTCCATGGGGGAACTGTCTCAGGTCCATGTACCTTAGACACTCTGGTTTCCTTCTAGCTCACCTAGTAGGCTGCTAAGGAAATGGGCAGGCAAACTAGTTGGAGGCCCTGCAGATTTCCACGGAACTTCATCAAAATCAAACTACCTTCCAAAAATGTTGAGTTTGACAAATCAGTGAATTCTGATGAGAGAAATATCTTGCTGGGAATTTTCTCACCAGGGCTCTTCCTTGTGCGAGAATGTTTGCAGAAAGGTCTGGAACACAGAACTATCTGATTAAGTCCACAATTGTTCAGCAAAGCACAGAAGTGCATGGAATGGGACTTAATCACATTTTAAGTGCTTCAGTGCTCTGTCAAAGTGACTATGAAAAGGGCCAGAAAAACATGTAAAGCAAGTATATTTAGTATTTAGTGATTTTGCAGGGCAGGGTTAGCTGTTTACCAAACTTAAATATATATATTTTAACCATAGCCCTAACCTATTTAGATTCTTTCCCTTATTCTTCTGTTGGCTACAAATGTCCAGCTTGGGATCCTTAAAATTCTGTAATGAAGTAAAATCATAAACCTTGGGGCTGGTCCCCACACACGCACACACAGTAGTGAGCTACAAGAGTCAGGTCTACCTATCCCACATGCACTGGAGTCTGCTGTCAATGGCCAGTCAAGGCTTCTTTCAGCGCAGTGTTATTCTCCAGAAGGGAGTTGCCAGCTGTTCCTTCTGGTTGGACAGGTTGGGTGCTGGTCAAGTTGGAGATCAAGAGGGCACCGTTGAGGGTCACTTTTTACTGCTTTTTATCTATCCTTGGCAGACTTTGCTGACTCCCCAGTTTTCAGGTTTGCCTAATCCAGGGGTCATTGACCCTCGTGGGACTTCTCCCTCAGTGGCTACTGGATGGCATCTGTCAGCCCCAGGGGTCGTCCACATGTACATGCAGTTTGGGAGTCCATCGATGAATTTTGAATAGGGCTCTGGGAGTGGTCAATCTGGAGATATTCAGCCCAAAAGTTGGTCCCCGGCATTGATTAACTCAGACGAGGGCTTCTAGCCCTTGAACAGTGAAGTTTAGAGAATTTCCGGTTGCTACATTGCCTCTTATTGATTTCTTCTGTTGGTTGATCTGCAGTTTCCCTAGGTGTTAATTGCTGACTGCTACTGTGTTACGCATTCAATCACTGATTCACTTGCTCTTTCAGGGGCCCGCCTGATATAGGGAAGTGGCAGTTTGATTTCTGCCCTTATTAACATAATTACAATGTATAACTTACTTCTAAAACTAAACCCATTTAGTTAAAAGGTGAGAAGTATAAAATTTAAGCTACAAGAGTAATGCCATAGCACACACATAGATAAAAATACCAAAATACAAAGGGAGATACAAAATACACACCTACAAACTTTAAAACACAATTCCTTATCTTATACTGAAAGAAAGAGGAAGGAAGAAAAGGTAGAAGAAGAGAAACATATCCAAAGAGGAGAGAGCAAATGCAGGCAAGAGGAAAAGGGTGCTTTCTGCTATATTTCTAGCTTGCTAAACAGTCCTATTAATTGAATTTTCTTGTGCTGACATAAAGGTACAAGACATAAGGAAATGAAAAAGTAAATCCACTACTATTAGAGCACACACAAAATGGTGGATTTTGAGAAATAAAGTTTCCTGTAACTGAGAAGAAATCCCCTGACCTGGGAATCATGGGAGTGCTTTGGCATTTGTTCTGTCTGTCATAAGGTTTTATACCACTTGCATAAGCCTGAAGCTGGTTGAGGAACTTAGAGAAAAAAACTGGTTTTCCCTATCCAGTTTTAAAATTCAGTGTATAGTGGTTACCATTTATAAAGTCAACATAGTTACCACAGCAAAGAATCTCACACTACACTGTTTCCCTATACTTACAACTAGAAAGAACTATAATTATGCTATTTCTAATATCACAGTTTGGTAGCAGATGGTAAATGTTGCCTTTTCTGTGACCATTTCACTCAATCTGATTTCATCTACAGTTAAATTCTTAGAGGCAGATGTACACTCCAGTTTGGTCCAGGGAGAACAGTACTGCTAAGATACTTAACTCATCCGGTATTTTGTGCCCTGATGTGAGCCCCCAAGAATATCCTTCATGTGAATGAATACCCCATAACATCTAACAATAGGCTAAAGCAGACTAAAGTTTCGTGACTTGAGTTCATCTCTAGACTTACCATTTAATTGCCTTTTGTAGGATGTCACTAGAACAAAAGCCACAGTGGTGAAACTAGGAGATGGCTTTTAAAAAGGAATGAATGTTATGATTGTAATGGACATTAGCTGGGCTTTCCTAGTACTTTGAAGAAAGGGAGTGATGATTGAAAGAGCTCAGAGATGGCAAATGGAGATGCAGAATGATCGGATTTCCTATCAAATATTTTGCATGCACTTTTCAAGTTCCTCTTCTTTACAGCATATTTTGGGTTATTCAAAAGCTGTTGAAAACCTGCAGACTCCCTTGTAGATAGAATGCACGCAGAACGGCATGCACAGTACATGAATGGTGTTTATAAAGGCCTTCAGAGTAATTAGGTCTTTGCAAAAGAAGATGAACATAATTGTTTAATTAAAATTCATTTGAGAGCAAGAAGCTGTCCCTTATAGCTGTGATAGTACAGCATATATAAACCATAAGAGGGATGTTTGGGGTGACTTCTCAAAGTTTGCTAAGAGAAACATACAAAAAACTAGAACTTGTGGTTCCAAAATGATACCTTTTATTAGACCAACTGGAAAATGGCAAGAACGTTGTCCTTTTCCGCAAGCTTTCGGGATCAAAGTCTCTTCATCAGGCTCTGGGAAAAGTGTAGATGGTACAAGATGGTAAAAAGTCCACATAGGTAGGAAATAAACTTCATTTTTGCACTGAGCAAAACGTGTTATATAGGCATGGTTATAAGTCTCATTTTTATTTCTTAGATCCACTCGCAGTAGCTAGACTGGGGTATTTAAGGTACACAGGCTTATTGTTTCATAGTTTCATAGTTGCTAGGGTCAGGAGGGACCTGAACAGATCATCTAGCCCAACCCCCTGCCACAGGCAGGAATAAATGTTGGGTTCACAAGACCGCAGACAGGTGATCATCCAACGTCCTCTTGAATTTGTCCAAGGTAGGGGTGAGGACCACTTCCCTGGGAAGCTGGTTCCAGATTTTGGCCACCCTAACTGTAAAATATTGCCTTCTGATCTCTAATCTAAACTTATTCTCCATCAGCTTATGACCATTGTTCCTTGTCACCCCGGGTGGTGCTGGGGAGAAAAGGGCTCTGCCTATTTGCTGTTGATCTCCCCTGATAAGCTTTTAGGCAGCCACCGGGTCCCCCCTCAGCCTCCTCTTGCTGAGGCTGAACAGGTTCAGGTCCCTCAGTCTCTCCTCATAGGGCCTGTCCTGCTGTCCTCTCACCAAGCGGGTGGCCTTCTCTGAACCCTCTCCAGGTTGGCCACA
>JAGPOW010001296.1:13815093-13851188 GCA_030014935.1 Caiman crocodilus | reverse complement strand
GCCTCTGTGCTTTCAAGAAGGGAACTCCCCAGCCTGTATGTGTGCTGTGGATTCCTTCTCCCAGGGTGCAGTGCCCTGCATTTACCTACGTTGAACCCCGTCCTATTCTCATCTGCCCACTTTTGTAGTCTGTCTAAATCTAGTTGCAGCCTCTCTCTCCCTTCATGTGTGTCCACCTCACCCCACATCTTAGTGTCATCAGCAAACTTGGACAGCGTGCTTTCCATCCCCTTGTCCAAGTCACTGATAAAGATGTTAAACAGTGCGGGCCTGAGGACCGAGCCCTGGGGGACCCCACTGCTCACATCTCACTTGCCACATGATTAGCTACTGTTGTGTTTTTTATATGGATTTATATTAGGTGGTTATAATTTAAATTATTATTTAATCATCAGCCAGCCATAAATACTTTGTAAAACAAATTAACATAATGGGGCTGGTTCTGATCTTGTTTATATCCGCTTTATGTAGCTCCAAGTCTATTGACTTCAGTGTACCTATTCCTGTCTTAAGTGGAAATTGGGCCAGCATAAGCACACAGAAATGTGAAACTGTCACCTAAGAATTAGCTTCTCTTGCTCTCATTCATAATTGCATTATGCCAGTTTTACCCCACTGTACTTCTGTTGAAATCAAGGGATTTGCACTGGAATAAACCATGGAGAATTAAATCCTCTGTTTTGTTGCTACTGAGAAACTTCTGAGTCCATCTGATATGGCATGAGTCAAAAAATATTTTGTTATTCACTGCTTTTTTTAATTATCAGATTTGTCTCCAGTCCATTTTGTGGTGTTGGCCAGGCACTTGATCTGAGTCGAATTTTCCATACAATCCACTTTGGCTCACTCTTTTTGTGAGCTACTTTGGCTCACTATTTTTGCTTCTGCCTTTAGAGCAAATAGAAGAGCTGGGTAAACTTATAGTAACTTGCTGGGTGAGCAGATTTGCCTACTTGTCTTTTTCTGTCTTGTAAAATTAAGAGGAACACAAAGCACTGGCAAAGTAGTAGAGAGATTAAATGTGGGAATGTGGGGAAAGTGTTGGTCTTTGCGTTATCTAATAGGCCAGCTGTCCCCTTTTCCTATTTAAACCGGCCAGCCTCTCGCAGGTAGAGACTATTAATATGCTTCTTGTTGAGGGCCTCTGACATGTAGGTGTATTAGCATGTGTTAGCTAGTAGTCTGTCAACAGTTATCAAGTTGGAGGGAGTCTCCACAGAAGAGGCATAAAGCAGGGGCAGGAAGTACAGTCATCTAGAATGAACAAATAATGATTTCTCCAGCCCTTCTCAAGGTAATCGTATCAAAGCTGCTACAACACTCTCCATTCCAGTTATTCTAAATTGTACTATTAATCTCTACCCTTCTTTACATTGGAGAGGAAGATTATTATATTATATTATTATATTATAGATACAGTTTCTTGCCTTCTGACATATAATGCAGCAGAAAGGGTAGGATTGACGTGACTAAGTAGCTCTGTCTACAAAATGTGATTGAAAGATTTCCATTGATCAAATTGTAGCATTGGTCAGAAAAGAAATGGTCCCTTCTAACATCCATTCTTATTGAATTAATATATTAGCAGCTTTGGCTGCCAGGTACAGTTGCCTGTTCCTGAACTCTCCTGAATTGGACTCAGACACCAGAATTTAGCAGCAGCCCAGCTGATATTTCTGACCCTCTACATGGGATTTGACAGAAATGTCACAGTGGCCTTTGGATCTGAATGCAGGGTCTGGGCCTAAAAGCTCTGTTATGATTTTAAACTCTTGAACTTACCCAGACTATGTTAGATAAAATAAAACTCCAAGAAAAACGCCCTTCCAGTGCTATTTTAGGGCTGAGGCCATTCTCTCTTTCCTCCCTTCATCTTTTGATCTCCCTGATGCAATCATCAGTCTGGCCTTGTGCTCACCTCATGGCAGCTTTAAAAAAAAATAACAAAAAACCCAGACTGCAGTCCTCAACATTTCACTCAGAATAAGCTCATGACCTAGTGATTACCTTACTCTGAAGTAGACTTCTTGATTCCCAAGCTTAGAAAATTGGAATCACTACAAGCTTTGGTGACAAATATTTCATTGAGTACATTATTCAGGCTGGCAACAGAGAAGAAGTTTGCAAGGAAAATATTGGAATATGAAGTTCAGCAAAGTTTGGCAAACAGCTTCAAAGGATAACCAGCAGATTTGATCACCACAGGCACAAACACACACAGATCAGCCTGTTGCCCCATCTAGAAATTTAGGAGAGAGAGGGAGTAACCCATGTCCAACCTAAAACGACTCAAGTCCAAGGAAACATCTGGTCTACGGTGAGATTCCTGCTTTCACATTTTTGTACAGTTGGGCTGACCGAACTACAACGAGGTCAAATGACTTGTCCAAGGTCACATAATGAGTCAGTAGCTGAATTCAAGTATGAACTCAGAGGACCACCCTGATTCCTAGTGTTTTATATCTACTACATCCACAATGCTTTCCTGTGTTTCACAGATTCCAGAAAGCTGGTTTAAGAGCACGAGCTTAAACATACCTATCTTTGATTCCTTACAAAGAAACAACTTCTTTAAGTTTGCACAATGATATATAATATTGGGCTGGTGGAAAATATCTTTGAGGAGCATGACTTAGTTACCATGTCATAAAAATATCCTTTTCTCTAATTCTTTGGCCTGACAGCTCAAAAATAAGAGAATCTGAGAATGCTATTTGTGGCTTTTTCTGAGTTCATTATGGTGAATCTTTCATCTTCTTTCACTCTCGTGCTAACCACACATTTTCCAGATTCTTGTATGTATTTGTCCAGCTTCCCTTTTTTTTCAACAATTTGAAAATGAAATTAGTAGCAATAATACCATGAACACTGGTTTGCTGGTAAGTATCCTCTTGTTTCTGACTACCAACTGTAGAATTTAAAGATCACTTGCAAAATGATCTTTTTTTGTTATTTATTTATAATCCTCCCATTTGAGAGAACTCAGAACCCGTAATAATCCCGACAGAAATCTGTTTATGGCGAAAGCAAGCACAATGCCAACAGCATTCCCAGTCAACTGTAAATACCACAGTGCATTTCGGAAAGTGCTTGTGAATATAACCCCCCAGCCCAACCACCCAGTTTTGGCTACCATATGTTCATGAGCTTAGAGTTGTCAAGAAAGTCAGTGCATACTTTGGTTGCATGGTGCAATAAATAAACAACTGCATTTCACTTGAATTATCTGATTTTTGTGTTATTTTAGGTCTCTAAAGTACCATCAGTTAATGCTGGTTTCTCATCCTCCATGCCAGGAGTATCCCTCTCTATCTCTATGCACTGCTCCTCACAAGCACTGTGGTTTCAGGGAACAACCCTCACCCCCACTCTTCATGGCCTCCTTTGCCCTTTCAGCCACTTCCCGTTTCACCAGGTCAAGGACCCCGGTCTGAGAGTCAGCTCAACCACTAACACAAAATATCCCTACAACAGGTCGACCTCATCCTTGGGCCATTCGTCTTCCAGTCCAAACATAAAACCAAAAAGCAAATAAGACTTGGCACTTACCTGTCTTGCCACAGCCCTGCGGTCAGTCTTCTTCAATCCTGCCTGCAGTAAGTAATTCTGCAGCTGTTCCTCTCTCTCTCCCAGGAGCCTTCCTCCCTGCAGAACTCCTGAAGCGTCTTTCCCCCTGCCCCTGTCCTGGGGTCAGGCTCACGGATGGTTAGCATGGGTCACCTGACCTTGGTGGTACTTCCACCCTGGGTCCTCTGGGGCTGTCCGCGCCTGCACCAGGTGTCCATCTCTCTCCTGCCCCCTCTGCTTGCTGGCATGTTGTGGTAAAGCCTTCATCAGTTACAAATGGATGCATGGGTTTGTGGAGGAGGACGAGAATGGCCTGGAGGGGAGAAACTAGAGCAGCTGCAGAAAAAAGGTTGCAGGGGAGCAAGGACAGAAGGGGACAGGACACCAAGCCCAGGGCAGACCAAAGCCTCAGACTCTTGTACCTTCCAGTAATGTGGTCCACAGAACCTTATATGGCTTCTGCACATTAGATGGCTATTTCACCTCCGTGGTTGTCCTTTGGAGGAGTCATTGAAATATAAGCTATGGCACAGGAGCCAACTTCAGAGACCTACTTTAGTGGCAGATGCTGGAATCCAGGAGTCCACAAGATAGAGGCAGAACATGTAAATCTCCAGCCTCGTAGATCTGTAGATGCTTCTATATTCTCACTTGCATTTCTTGTGAGGGTTCAATAGCTCAGAGGACTAAATGCAGATAAAGCAACTACACTAGACTTAATAATCTTTGCGCACTTCTTTTTATTTGTATGTTTGGGAGTGGCAGGTTGAAAAAGCCCTCAAGTAAACCAGCATCACTGAGCGAAGACATGAGAGAGGATCCTTCATATGACAAAAGTTTCCTTCCAGGGTAGGTTGTTGCCAGGACACTAGAAGTATGTTAGGCATAGTATCTTACACCGAGGAGTGGGGCTCATCTGGAATGGGAGGCTACCTGACATATCAAGGGGAAAAGTATGGCACATTGTTTTTCAGATCATCTTTTTATTTGGCTTTTCTTGTTTGGTTTTTAGTTTTTATTTCTTGGTGTTTCTGGAAAAATGCTCCAGCAGCCAAAAATCTGCATTTAATTAGACATACACACAAAGAAAGCCAGCAGACAGGAAGTCTATTTCCTTACAGAGAGAGATACTGTGGTACTGTGGTTTCTAGACTCTGCCCTAACACTCAGCAAGCCCAGTATGTTATTTTCTGATGTCCCCTTGTTTGAGATGTTCTGAACAACATGAAAGCTCTTTGTGTGCCTGTCAAGAAAGGGTACTTGTCAAGACCCAGGCATGCTGCAGTTTCAATATTGTGATCATTCTTAATTTTTTTTAGTCGAGTTTTTTTAAACAGTGGTGCACAATTTAACTCATTGAAAAACTATATTTACATGTGCATATGGAGTGAAGAATCATATGATGACCCCATTTCTGTGCTCCCACCCTGAATTTCTGTCATAAAGGTAGAAAGAGGTTTAAGTGATCATTTTATTTCTAGTCTTACTTGATTGGTAGCTGTTTGGACGCAGGGACTGTGTTTGTACAGTGCCTTATGGAAAGGACCCTTTCCTGATTAGGCTCGCTAGAAGGGGCTATAATTAGATTAATAAATAAAACTAATTACTATTTAGTCTTAGATTTTTCAGCTTCTCAAAAAATAGCTTAAAGTTAGCTGTTGTCTCAAATTGAATGAATTGTACATGGACTTCACTGTTGTTATTGTTTTTTATATAGCAGTTATGGTACTCAAAACCTATGGTGATGTTGGCGGTGCAGAACTACTGTAGTATGAAGTGGTATTCTTGTGAGCTCGAGACAACAAAAACACCTTTTATACCCTAGACACAAAATAGTGTTTGTACCAACTCTTCTGTAAGTAACTTATATCCGCTTTGGTTCTGGTAATTGTTACCTTATCACTTCCTATTTCTTGTAGGAGACATTTCCTTTTCATCATGTTTTTAAATGTTTCTGTCTAGTTTACTTTTAGACTTCTCTTTCTGTATTTTATCATATTTTCCTGTTCTTATATAGCTTTTTCACTCTTTCTTCCTCAAAAATCTACTGGGCGTATGCCATTATTCCTGCCACCCACCTCTTTTTTGGATGCGATCTAGAATATAGAAACTGCCTGCCTACTAATTTGAAGTTGGTATGATGGCTACTGAATAAACCTGGAGGTACTACCAGAGTCCATAGATACAGCCCACTGTCATTTTATTACTGTAAATCTTTTGGAAGCTTGACCCAAACCACATGATTTTGGGCTAGGAAAGTTAAGCTGAGTCTACACCACGATTGCTAAAATGTCAGAAGTAGATCATGGGCAAAAGGCAAATTAACGATGGAGACATTTGTGTTAAGTTTGAATGCCTTCAGCTTTCATTACAATAGCTTTAGTAGGTTTAAGTTAGGCTAAGGGAAGTAGTATAAAAGGAACTGAGACACAAGCAGGAACACTTGGTTTTTGGAACCAGCTTCCTAGGGAAGTTGTTCTTGCTCCTACCTTGGGCGTCTTCAAGAGTAGATTAGATAGGTACTTGGCTGGGGTCCTGTCACCCCAGCACTTGTTCCTGCCATTGGCAGGGGGTCAGACTAGATGGCCTGCTCTAGGCCCCTTCTGACCCTAGATACTATGAACACATTCTAGGCAAGAGCACATTCTAGATCCTAGTTCAGATCTTGAATAGTAAAGGTCGTTATGCTCCAGCCTGACCACTAAATGACAAGAACATCACTACTCTGATAAGATTTGTCTCATTATGACCAAATAACGTAAGCTGTCAGGCCTTGACCCTAAGTGGTTCACTGCCCAGGGTCAGGGAAGCAAGAGTCCAAAATAGGGCTGAGAGTCAGGGGATCAGAGCAGGCAGGTCAGGGGGCTGAAGGCTATAAAGGGCCAGGACATAGGCAGTAATCCTGAGCAGAACCACATGCCAGCGTGGAAGGTCAGGAGCAAGGGACAGGGATCCAGGTTGGCATCGCTAGCCAAGAGGTCTGGGGCAGCTAGATATAGCTGTATGAAACCAGGACACAGGTGACTACCTAGCTAAGCCACAAGCTAGGAGCTGGTTATCAGAGGGTGGCATCTGGAACAACAAGGGTTCAAGAGGCTGACATCACTGAGATCCAGGCTGGAATCTAGGACCAGGAACAGATAGGCAGGAACCAGGATGAAACGAGGAAGCAAGACCCAGGGCACAGGAGCAAACAGGCAGGACCAAGGAAACTAGAAACAGGGAGCCAGAAACCCAGAACGCGACATGGAAGTATCTGTCTTGTTGAGAAGCCTCCTGCGCACTGAAAGGACTGAGCAGGCAGCTGGGACCAGATGCAGATAACTAGGCCACAGGCAACCAGGTCAGCTCATAGGTAACTAGGGCCAGGTGTTGGCAGTTGATTTGCCGGCTGCCCTGGCCCCTGACACAACCCTTTGTTTGAGAGGGGAGATAAACGGGTCAGTGTCCCGAGACATCTCTCTTTGGATCCTTTGCTAACATCCCTGTCTGGAGATGTAATGAAGATTCAAAGTCTCTTAGAACATAGTCTCCTAATGCGAGGGAGATCTCCCTAACAGGCTGGCCTCTCAGTAGGAAGTCTCAGGATTTCAGGATTACAAATTCTAAACTATAAGACTGCTTATTTATTTTTAGCTAGGAAAGCAGGGCTGGAAGGGACCTCATGAGGTCATGAGACCCCCTACCCAAGGCAGGATCAACCTGACTAATTCCCAAGGGTGGATATTCCACCACTTCTCTAGTTAGCTTGCTATAATGCTTGACCTCTCTCATAGTCCAAAATTTCCTTTTAATCTTAACCTACATTTTCTCCTCTGCAACTTGAGCCCATGGCTTCTGGTCCCATCCCTTACAGCCACAGAGAAAAGCCCATCTTGATCCCCTCTGTAATCACCCTTCAAGTATTTGAAGTGTTATTAAACCCTGGCTCAGTTTTCTCTTCTGCAGACTAAAAAACACCATTTTTTTTCAGCCTTTCTTCATAAGTTATGCTTCTCAGGCCCCTAACCCTTTTTTGTTGTTCTGTGCTAAACTCTTTCCAATCTGTCCACAATCTTCTTGAAGCATGGGGCCAAAACTGGACAGAGCACTCCACGTGAGACCTCACCAGTGCTGAATAGAGCAGAAGAATCATTTCCCCTAATTTGCAAGTGACACTCCTAGTAATGTAGCCCAGCATGCTGCTGTTATTTTTTTGCAACAACAGCACCCTGTTGGCTCATATTCAGCTTTTGGTTTACTACAATGTCTAGGTCCTTTTCTGCAGTACTGCAGCCTAGACAGTCATTCCCCAATCTGTTGTATATGAGTCTATTACAACGATATTCATATTGTGAGAATTTCAATAAAGCTTGCTTTTGTATTTATTCCACTGGAGGATTCATTTTGCTGAGAACAGAGACTGTCAAAAGTACCTATCAGTCCACTAAATATTCTCCAGTGGTCAAAAGATTTGGTACGCCAACCAGGTGAACGAACCAACAGGCCAGTCCTGTTCTCAGCACAAATGAGGGAACCTGGCATGGGACTGGAGAGGGTGGTTTTCTTTGTTGGTCCCACTTCTGTCTAGGATAGGGAACAAATGTGGTCTATGGGAGATCCATGGCAGACCTGGGACTGGGTGGAGCGCTAAGGGGAAAGGCTGCAACAGAGGCAGGAATACAAGGCATATGTGTGGATGGCCCTAGCTGTTTTGATTACGAATGGATGATACTTCTTAGTCAGATTAGATGATTCAGGGAAAGCTCCAGAGGAAATCCTCGCAGAAACTTAGAAAAAAAATCCCCCTCCCATGGCTCTTCATGTGGGAGAGAACAATCTGGTTCATTATGCAGCATTATATTCATGAGCGTATATAATGTCAAATGATGATTTCAGACAAAATGTGCCATATAGCATCCGGTTTGTGATGTGAGTCAGCCGTCCGTGAAGGAGCAGACAGTCTGCTACTTGTTGCTCACACAGAGAACTGCCTGAATATAAAGTTTTTATGAAGAGGGGTGGGAGTGGTAGACTGTTTTTCCTCCTCTTGCCCTCTTTGTTTTCGAAAAAGAAGGCTGGATACATTTTTGTTCAATGCCAAAGTTTTTTGCCTGGGGAAGGAGGGTGGGAGGAGACAGGGGGTGGTTGTCTTTAGATTTAAAAAAAAATGCATTGAGTAAAATGCCTACCAATCTCCTTTTTCTTTTTTCTTATGAAAGAAAATTGGTCGCACACCTCTTGCTGGTATGTTAAAAATATGCGGTCCTCCCATGGTACCACATTACCCTCTTGTCAGCAGCAGGAAGAGAAAGCAGTGGGTGACAATCATTTATGTGGTTTTGGAGAGAGAGAGAAATAATACATAACTGATCAAATTAAATACCAGAGGATCCTGAAACCCAAGGGTGATGAGAGGGTCAGGCCTTGACTCCAAGCATGTGTTTTTTGTCCTAAAATGGACCATTATAGTCTTAGATTATTTTGTACAAATCAGAGCTTGCAATGGGAGAACTTTTCCTCTGATGTCTTTGACTTTTGTCCATTCTATGCTATTGAGTCGCTAATTCAAACAACTAAAAAAAGAGGTGGGTGAAATAAAATATAAAAGGCAATACAGGTTTCCCTCACTTCATGCTGTACATGCATTCCTGGAAAATATAATTCAAAGTCGCGTAAAGGGAACCTGACTTACAATGTAACAAATAAGGATATGTTCCAAGACCTCAACTGTACTGGCTCCCAAACCCATTTCTCCCACTTTTGCAAGACGATTTTAGTATTCACCAACAGCAGAGAGGGATAGGAGATAAGCTAGTGGGACACTTAGAAGCCATAATGGGGATGGTACCTACAGAAACACGTATCACAGACAACGAGCAAGGAGCACAGATCCACACAGGAGACTGTTTTGGTATGTGTCACTCCCACAATGCATCTCACAAAGCAGCTGACTGTGGGATGATTGCATAAGAGTGCGTTTATCTTGCATACAATGAGTTTTTGGTATAAAAAGGGTAATCGCATAAGAGAGAATCTGCACATACAGAACCTGCATAAAGCGAGGGAAACCTGGACTAATGGAAACGAGATATGCTTGTTATCCATCCTAAAGACATAGGTAGAGCTAATTGCTAGTAGCTTGACTCATCTCTGGTTTTGTGCCTTCCTTCAGTGTAAAACAGAGAACAAGTTGCATGATGGGGGAAAGCTTAGCAAGGTAGATGATATGATAGAGCAAAGCAGTCACAATGTCCTCTGTGATGAAGGTGCCGAGTCCCAGTGAGGCTGAACAGTGGGTGATACCAAGACAGGTTGGCTAAGGCCATTGTCAGGCCTTGTGTATTCCCAGAACAAAGTAAAGGGGCCTTCCTTACAGGTGGAGATAGGCCGTGGTGATATGTAATCACTTCTTTTCTAGCATAAATCCTTCCAAAATGCAGCTCTTGTCTCTGATGGAGTGATAGCCTTTTTAATTTCTCTTAGTCAGCTAAAGTAAATGTAGTCAGTTGTCTAATTTTCTGCAGAGTAAAATATATGACTTCCTATTTATTAACATTTTTAAACTCTTTCCTGACAAATTCTATCTTCCTTGATACTTTGGTGAACCTTAAATAATTTCTTTTTCATAAAAGTGCATCTTAATAAAGTATTTAAAATTATTACAACTTTCATGGTTTAATCTGATGAAGTGAGATATGCACGTTTTAGTTAAACAATATTTTTTCTTCTCTAGTAAGTGTAGCATAGAATAAATTTAGAAAAGTAAAGATAAAGTATTAAAGGTAAAGTACTACAAGATATGATTGTTTCCTATACTGTAAAGGCTAATTGTTGAGTAGTTCTTACAGCAAAAAAGAGACTTTTAAAAAATCTTTACTAATGTGTTTTTTAGAAAAAAATTATTCATGCTTGATAGTGGAAAAAGGGACAAAATGTTGAAGAAGATAAAGATCTACTAACTCCAAATTGAATTTCGATGGGGAGAAAAATTACATACCTGGAACATCTTTTATGATTTATAAATGACATACTAAGTAATTAGTTTTTCCTCTTGTTGATAGAAATGTAGAATATAGAGAAAGAAGATATTTCTCTAGCCAAGTTAGCTACATGAGCATCATACTGGTCTTGAACAGTAAATTAGCCTTATTCAGCACTAACATGGACTCCTTACATTATAGAAGCTACTTGCAAGCTAAAATAGCACTGTTCATTATGTGGTAATATTAATTTTATTAAATCTAATTACTAAAGCAGATAAATCTGCTCTGGAACACAGATTATTGATGGCACATCATTGCTTTTCTAATATGATCCTATTTGGGGGAAATTTATAATCATTGCCCTAGTTTTCCCACTAACTGCAATTATTGTACATAGTTTATTTAATGACCATTTATACATAGAATCTACAACAAGATAATAAGTTAACATTAAGCAAAAATATGGAATAGCAACGGGTCCTATTTTCTGAAAATCAATAATGTCTAATGTCTAATGAAATTTCTACAGTCCAGCAATCCATAAATGCTCTATCAAATAAATAATACCCCTGCTACAGTTGTTATGGGATGATTTCAAACTCCACTTCAAAAGACTGACAAACTAAGGGCCTTGTTACACAGTAATTTTTAGCGGCTCCTGGAGCTCTTAACACCTGGATTGTCCACACATTAACACCTGAAACTAATTTTAAGCACTCATTAAGTAGATCAAAGTTGTCACTCCCGGGCAGGATTATCTTTGATCTGTGTTACTTTGCTTGCTTGTGTTACACTAATGTGTAGCCACTCTAAGCTACACATTAGTGAAAATACCCCACATGCCCCTTCCCCTGCTGACCCAGGTTGGCCCCGCTGCACCCCCAGAACCCCAAATCCCTAATCACTGCCCCTCTGCCCCCATTTATCTGTAGCTGTCCATGCTGTTTGTCCCTGGGGAGCAGGCAGGGAAGAATTAACGTGCCTGTCCAGTGACCGCTGCTATCTGCATCAGGCTCAGCCTGGAGAAGAGCAGAAGCCTGACAGTAGCAGGGGGATGAGCAGGCATGTTAACCCTTTCCTGCCTGCTCCTCCCCCAGGACAGACAGCATGGGGAGCCATAAGTCCCCTCCTGTTCTTGGAGCCCCAAGGATGGGAGGGGACAGGAAGAAACCTGAGAGGCAGAGGGGGAGCCCTGGGCCAGGGGGACCCAAGGGAGGCCTGGAAAGCAGGATGCAGGGGGAAGGCTGGGAACTGGAGTGGGGGAAATTCTCACCTTTTAGTCCTCCAGGCCCGTGCTAGGCTGAAGTGTGACTGCTCCAAGCTTGAGGTAGCACTAACACTGATCCGCGTTTGTGCAGCTCACAGTGTAAGGTTTAGCAAGGCTCTAAGCTTCATAAAGCTCTAGTAAGCATGATTAAAAGATAGAAACTCTAAGGGTGTCTATACATGTGCAGAGAAGCTGCTCCAATGTGCTGTCATTACAGTGCATCGGAATAGACTCAATTATTTGAATCTGCTGGAGCGTGGTAACTACTGTATTTGAACAGGCTCCAGCATCATGTGCACCAGTGTCCCCCTGCTGAAAAATGGTCATGGGGGCACTTTAACTAAAGCTCATTCAACAAGCTCATACGTATTATGTTCCTGGCACTTTAATTAGAGCATGTGTATAAACGGCCTAAGGTTCCAATCCTGCAAACACGCAAGCATATACTTGAGACTAGAGATAAAATAGCTCATATATTTCAAGTCAGACATGTATACATGCTTGCCTACAATGCTAAGAACAGATTGGTAAGGAGACCAGTAAGCAATTACTATCTGCCTTTCACTGAAATAACAAATCTAAATACCATATTTACTCCAATATACAATTGCCCTGACTACATGATGACCCCTGCCCTGCAATTACTAGATTCTATATCTGGAAAATGTATACATTTGTTATAATATTCCAGATATAGAATCTAATAGGAGGCTTGTCTTGAATTTGTCCCTCTCCCACTGGTACAGCAGGGAATCAGGTGTCCTCTGCCTCCCTCCACCTTCTTCCCCCTGAAGCCCCTTCTCCACCTTCCCTGAACACATGGCAGTGAGGGACAAATTTGAAAACACTGACATTGAAATAAATATTCTAGTAGTAGGTGCACATAGACTTAAATCATCCAGAACTGTTGAATCTTACTTTTTTAAAAACTGCTGCAAGTTTTGGTGCAGATACTCCTTAAGCATACTTTTAAGCTGTACTTTTGAATCTACTTATATATGGTACAACGTATACATGATATTCATTCAAAGCCAAAAGGCCCATGACTTACCATGTAAGTCATTGGGATGGGCCCCAGCAGAGTCAACAGAGTTTCAAACCATCATGACACCACTGTTCAGTGCTGCTCAGTATGGGCATGTACCCACATACGTATCTGTTATCTCTGGATGCGAGGATGATATCTGCTGGGAGTTGGGGGGTTACTGGTATGTTTTAAGGTGGTTGAGGATTCCAATCCATGTTTTGCGAGTTTTTTTCACAGATTTAAAAAGTGGTGCCTTGGGGTGGGGCATAACTGTTGGCCAGGGTGTGCGCTTTCCTTCTTCCTCTGCCATTTCTCAGCATCCTGAGCAAGACAGTTCTCTTTGAAGTGGGCAGCAGCTTGATGTATGGTACCATGCCGTTGAGGCCCATTACCAGCCAGCACTTCCCAATTTGTAGGGTTGATGCCACCCTTCTTAACGTATGTTTTCAGGGTGTCCTCCATGGGTTCTTTTACCATGACTAAGTTGAGAGAAGAGGACTTGCTTTGGGAGATGAGTGTCAGCCATCTGCACACAGTGGCCACCCAAGTAGAGTTGATGTTTCATGATCTTTACCTCAATGCTGGTTATGTTAGCTGCAGAGAGGATGCTGGCATTAGTGCAGTGCTTTACCCATCTAATGTGAAGGATCTTCCAGAGGCAATGCTGATGGAACCATTCCAGGTTCTTAAGGTGGCTTCGATATGCCACCCACGTCCCACACTCACAGAGCAGCATGGGAATAAGCATTGCATTGTAGACTAGGATCTTACTTTCCATCTGCAGACCTCAGTTAGCAAAGACATGATGAAGCAGCTTTTCGAAGGATACGCTGACACAGACAGAGAATCTTATGTTCGATGTCTACTTCTACATCAAGACTGACTGGGAGAAGTACCTGCCAGGGTATGGGAAATGCTTAATGTTTTACAGGGGTTCTTCACTAATGGTAATTTGTCAGGACAGGGAGACAGCTTGTACTGGGTCAGACTGATGAACCACCTTGGTCTTCAACGTGGTCTTTCCACCTTGGTCTTTCCAGGGTCTTTCCAGGGGCACATGTTTACAATGGCACAAATAGCAGGAGCACAAAGTTGTGCTGCTACTTTTTGCCACTGCGCATGCCCCTGCACATTTGGTTTGCTATGGGGCAAAATGCCCCACTGTTTCCCTGCTACTCCTAGCTTCTGGCATGCTGGAGGAGCTTGGAGGACACCTAAAGCAGTAGAGATGCTCTGGGCAATGGCCAGAGCATCTCCCTGGAGGATCCAGCCTTCAGTTGTTCCAGTCCATGATTCTGGAGCACACACCATGCTGCTTTTTTGTCTGCGGGAGGTTAATATATATCATATTATAGATACCAGTATCAAATTTTGGCAAATTTACAGCACAGCAAATGGTTGCACGTGCACCATGGGCAGTTTGCAATGCCTCAAACAGTTCTGAGGCACCATAAACTGCAGGTGAACGCTTGTCTGTATGTGCACCTTGCACCACCACTACTTGTCCCTGGAGAACACCTGTGCCACATGCACTTTGGTGCATGGCAAGCTACCCCAAGGGTGTTAGGGGAGGCTGGTACCAGCACCTTGTTGTTCCCAGGAGCCTGAAATGGGATCTTGGAGGCCTTTTCAGGCTGTAACCGCAGTGATCCTGCCAGGTGGAGCCTAGCTGGCAGCTCAGCTTCAGGCAGCTGGGCTCCACTTTTTAGCAGCACATGCTGCCTGACCATGAAGCATAGATATCCAGGGGTCAAAAAAACTCACAGAAAAAAAAACGGACCAGTGCATGCTTGGGCAGTGCACCCTTGAAGCACGGAAAACACCATACTGTATGGTATATGGTGCTGCAAACATATTTGCGGTGCCACATATTACATACCATGCTCATCTGGATGTGCCCAATGTGTGTGAACTCCAAATACCCCCACAAAGAATCCATGTACTAATTAACCCCTCCCTGGGTGTGCCTGCATGAGACAATTTGCAGAAGACTAATTCTCCTGCACATTAGTGCAGCAGACAGAGCTTGTGCTAATGTGCTAATGTGCAGCAGATTTAGTCTAATGTGTATTAGTGCTACCAAAAACAAATTCATCTGTGCTAATGTGCAGTAGTGCTGAGTACAGCGCATTAAGTTAGCACCTGTCATTTCAACTACTAAACTTAATGCACAGTAATTATGATGCATAAATGATTGTGTAGATGCACCCACTCATGACAGGAACTGGGATTCTCCAAACATTTGTATGTAGATGAGGCATAGGTCAACCTGATCCAGCTCCACCTAATGGAGGATGGAACCACACTAATCTTATGCAACAGACTGAGAGAGAAGCCAACATGGGGCCTCTGGGTGAACTCTTTAGGAGCTCTGCTTTATGATGTTTGCCAGACACTGAAGTCTGGTAAAGAAACAGGAAGCATTGGAAATGGGACAGAAAGGCATAATTCAGGTGTGGGAGTGTAGATGAAGTTGAAATGTATTCAATGTAGTGGCTCACTATGACTTAAAAAAGAGTTGGTGCTGGGGGTGGTGCGTGCAGTGGGCACTACCCCATAGCTTATTCAGATGGGTTGGATGAATCTCTCATTGTGGTTAGATTCCTATTAGCATTGAAAGCCTTAAAGGCAGAGAAAGGGATTATCAAAGCATTGGAATCTAAGGAGTGAAGGAGGTTGACCCAAAGCTCGAAACAATGGCAGCAATGGCAAGTAAGCGTGAGGTGAAAAAATAGTTGAAGAGCAGAAATGAAGATCTGGAGAAAGATGGAGAGTGGATAAAGGTGGAGAAGAAAGGAAGAAAGAAGGTAAGAGAGGGAGTAATGGTGGTGGTAGCAACAACAAGAGTGATAATGCCAGAGGGAAGACAGGAGCAGAGGAGAGCAGGAGACAAAGCAGGAGCAGCAGGAAAAGGTACATTGGGTGAGGAGCAGAGGACATTGGGAGCACAATAACAGGCTGGTCAACTGGGAGTGGCATGGTGGGAAAACATGGAAGAACTGAGAGAAGCTAGAGAGGAATGGAGGCTGCAGATAAAGGAAACTTTAACAGGCAATGGGAAGCAGACTGGATCAATGATGAACATATATGATTTCCTGGAAAAGGTACTGTTTGAGATTTTGGAGGTGCAGGTGGAGCATCTCACCAGCCTGATTGCTTTGTCAAACTGAAAGACTTGGGAACTGACTTACTGAGATGAACAAGAGTATGAACACTTTTGGAGGACATATGCAGAGAAACATAGGAGGGAGAAATTAAGAGGGATAAAGATCACAGCAGGGGAAAAGTCAAGAGAAAGAGTTAGAATATAGTTATATATATATAATATAGTCTATATATATATAATATAGTCTATATAGTTAGAATGTATGCAGATTTCCTAAAGGAGAAAAACATAGAAAGATGGATGGAAAAGTACATCCAAAGGGTATTGTTGGTAGAGAAATTAAGGGAGAAATATGGTACGTGGGTGGGGTTTTGGAGAACACAAGTAGTGTTACAAGCAGGCAAATGGATCCCAGCTGGGGTGTTGTACTTCCAATTAGTGATCCAGATCAGGGCACACCAGGGTTTTATAATGTACCATGGGCAACCGAAACAGTGCAGCAAATGAAAAAAAGGGGCACCTGTCTGCACACTGCCCCCCTCAAGGTACACTACAGATGTGAAGGGATGGGAACCAGAGCAGCAGAGTGCACAAGTCCCTAAAATGCACCATTTGTATAGAAGAGGGACGTCTGCATTGTAGGTGCCCCAAAGCCTTTGCCAAGTATATTCAGACCCCCTGAGAAGCAGTAAAAACTGGAGGAGGCACAACTACAGGGTGCAGAGAGCTCTAGCACCAGAGGGGTGCAGAGATGTGGGTGCAGAGACAAGGGCTCAGAGAACCCTAGCGCCAGTGGTGCAGAGATGAGGGCTTTGTTGGTCTTATTTGTCAAAGTGTTGGAAACTGATGGAAGCATGTTTTAAGTTTTGATACCTTATAGTTTCGTTTTCTTCTTCTTTGATGTAGTTTTTGTAACTCAACGTACGCCGATGAAAGCATGTTTTAAGTTTTGATCCTTTATTGCTTTGTTGGCCTATAATTAATATAGTCTTTTTGTAACACAATTTAAGTCAATGGAAGTAGGTTTTTCAGCTTTTGATACTTTCATAATAATAAAAAGTTTCCTATCTGCGTGTTTGCCCAATATAAGCCATGTGTTTTACAGTTAGGTTCAGTGCTGGTTGCATTTAATTCGCTTCATAGTTAAATATGAAGCTAAATGCAACCAACACTGAGTATACCAAACCACATGCTGCTTTTGGCAGCAGTTTAATGACAGAGAGTATAGGCAGTCCTTGGACTTACGACACAATTGGTTCCTGAAAACCTTAAGTCGAAACGCTGTAACTCGGAACCAATTTTCTCATAAGAAGCAATGTTATAAATGGGGGCTTGGTTCCTGAACCAAGGCCTGATACCCTATTTTCAGTAAAAGTACCCCAGAATTTTCTACTCAATCATTTATAGATGAGTAATATAGGTACGTTAATGTATTTATATTGTACATAGTAATCATGTTGATTTGGAAAAAGTTCTTTGAGGTGACTTTGTTGGACTTTTTGAAGGGTTCTTGGCTGAAGTCTTCTCAGGAGTCTTGGCTGCAGGTTTCTCTGCAATCTTGCCTGCTTTCTTAAAGAAAGTGTCCAAGGCAGTTTGGACAGCTGTTCTCCAGGGAGATTAGCATTGCAGCAAACTTCTTCATTGGCGTGGCATTGCATTGGATCAAGCATTGTAAAGTTGAAACTGATTTAATAAAGTTGGAACTGGGTGTCAATTTATAAACGTTGTAATTGTGAAACATTATAACTCGAAACATTGTAAGTCAAGGACTGCTATATTTAATGAAGTTTTCTTGTATGCAAATATAAAATGAAGGGCTTTCCCCTCATGCTGACTGGGGGAAAAAGTTTTGTCTTGTATTCAAGTATGTTGGGGAACCATCACATAAGGATGCGGCCCTCTGCACCCCAATAACAGCTGAGAGTCTGCCCTCACTGAGAAGAAAACCCTGGTGACTTAGCCAGACTGGGGTTCCTCCTTGCCCTCGCCTGCCATGACTTTGATGTTTTTACTCGTTTTGGGAGGGATGATATTCACCCAGGCTGGCCCAGCTGTGGGCATCTCCAGTGGGTTTGGCTCCAGGAAAAAACACAACAAAGAATAAATGAAAAAGAAGAAATGGAACAAAAACTGAGCTGGCAGGCTTAAGTGCTGCCCTGCCTACAGCCTACCAGCTGTCGCAGCTCCTGCTGCACAATTCTTACAGCTGGATCAATTAACTGACCGAGCACCATGATAATTGAGAGCTTGCAGTGGCAATTAACACCTGTTATGAATAATGAGCTCCGAGGAGCTCTCAGATCAATTGATCTGCTGCCCTGTTCCCGGGGAAAGTTTTCTCTCAAGTTTTGTCTTCAGCTGGTCCAACCAGCCTGCCCCTCCTCACTCTTCTCTTCCCTTGCTCCAGCTGCCTGGCCAGAAATACCTCTCAGAGCAGCAGGAGACCTAATCCAGCACGCCTGCTAGGGCAATAAAGCCAGCTCCAGGCGTGCCAGGAGTTCCCTCCTCAGTGTGGTCTTCTTCCTCTCAGGTAAATCACGGCTCAGGCTGCCACACTCCCATGAAGGGACACCGCTAGCCTCTTCACAAGTAAATATGATACCTTTAAAAATTTGTCCCTAGGAATCCAAGTCTGATTCACATGAAGTGGTATCTCCTTCGGCAGTCAATCCCACTGGTTACCCTAGCATTAGGGTTAAGAAATGTTAAGGTTAAGAACATAGTTAAGACATGTTACATGATTTGCCAAGCATCATATAAAAAAGATAGGAAGAGAAGTTGGATCTCCAGACTCCTAGTTCTATCCAAAGGTTGAATGCAACCTTAGGGAGGATCTCAGATTCTGAAAATGGGGCAGAGGGAGGGCGGGGGGGGTTGCAAATGGTGTGGTGCATCATCACATATAACACAGCACATATTTTTCCCCAGGCAAAAGTAAACTAGAAGCTTTACTAATATGTTAGGGATCTAGGTTTATATTAGTCTTTTTAAGATTAAAGTAAAAAAAAAAAACTTTATTGGAAAGTATATTGATTTGCTATACCATACATTATGTATTAATAAAAACATACGAGGCAAAAGATAATCAAAAGTTGTTGTTTCTTTAGTACTATAGTCATTAAAATTAAATGTACTGTACATCTCTTTCAGGTTCACAAATCCAAATTAATCCTTCTTGAACATCTTGTCAGTGTAACCAATCCTTCACTGAAAGTTCTTTTCACACCGAAGTGAATGTTCACCTGAGTTAATGTTTTCACACCTGAGTAAATGTTTTTAGCTAGAGTTAAAGACAGTCTGCAAGGCTGTGAAATAGAAGCTGCATTACCAGGAGAGGCTAGAAACAGTAGAATTGCAGAAGAAAGAATAGATTGATTACTGGAACATTTAAGAATACTAAAAAAAAGGAGCGGGCCATTAATGCCCATGGAGTGAAGAATTTAAAAGAAATTAAGTAGATTATAATGAGCCATGAAGTCAAGTGACTCCCTCATCGCTGCCTAATTAGAAATACTGCTGCCATTGCAAGGTAGTTGATTTAAAACTTTGGGTAGACCAGCAATCAAAAGTGTGTGTGTGGGGAGGAAGGGGGAGGTGCAACTGCACCACTGCATTCTCCCCTGTATCCACCCCTCGTTGAATGTATGTTCATTATTGTTATGTACATATCAGATGGTTTGGCAGTTTAGTTCAGATAACTACTTAAGCAGTCATTTTCCTTCCAAATTACTTAGCCACAAAAGCAGCAGGCTTGGAATTTTATGAGAAAACAAAGTAGTGATATTTCCACTCAAGCCTGTGTTGAGCTGTGGCATTTTGGCTCATGGTCCTACATGATACTAGGAAGTACAAAGAGTTGCAAAAATAGAAGGTAATAAAAAAGCATGTAAACAGATTTTGTTGGTATGCAGAGCATGCTTGGTCCACATGGAAGCTTATGGCTTTGAGGGGGCTATCCCCTATGCTATATACAGCACCTGCTAGTACTTGTAATTAAAGGAGTGGTCTTTCTGTGTTCTTCCCTCATTCTCTGTTATTGCAGTATAAATCCATTACTTTTTGTCCTGTAATTTGTGGACACGGGGAACAGTTGGTTACTATCCTCTCTATGATGATTCTTTTGTACTTGAGGAAAAAATGAGTGTGTGTGGAAGGGCTGGCTTTGCACCTCTAGATGATGGATTCCTCTGTCTACACATCAGTCACCACACAAACAACTAGACTAGATTCACCATTTTATCATCTTTTCCTTTTCCATGAGCGTCATCTCTCTTTGTCATAGGAAATTTATTTTCTGGTGAGGGTATAGACTATTGTAAAGCCAATAGTCTGTGGTTTGATCGCTACTTCACCTCTGGAGAACTAAATGCACTAATTTATTTCAGATAAGGCCGCAGATTAACTTCATTTTACAAGAAAGACTTCTGGCTTGCTCACATGGTGTAAGCATAACTTTTATAAAATCGGGGTAGTAGAAACCTTGCCTTATCAGTGAAAATGCACACAACTTTTTTTTCTGCTGTTACAGAAGTGCTGAGGCCCCAGTTCTGATGTGCAAGGACCTGCATAGTCAGAGAACCTGAAAGCTCATAAACTTGTAGACAAGACCTATAAACAGAGGATAGGTTAGGCCTTCTTTCCCTTTGATCTCTTGGCATAGTCCAAATTCAATAGTTCACTTTAGTGGCAAGTTTACAACCTAAATATACTTGATTTTTATTTTGCATAAGGTATATCTAAAAGCTATGCAATTTATTCCTGTTGTTTAATAAATGGCAAATTTGCACTTAGCATGGCTTTCTTCTCTGACACTTATTCAGTATTCAGTCATTCGAAATTATGCCAGTTAGAGAAAGCAGTGGCAAGCATAAGCTAACATGAGTTTGGGGAATGATGTTAGACAGACAGCCCATTTATATATATGAAAAGAACTAATGAGGAAACCTTATTTGAAACAAACATAACTCGCATGTTACGCCAGGTGTCCCCTATACAGATTCAAATCATATGATTGACTCTGACACAACAGGATAACCAGAAGTGACATGTAGCTTACCAGTTTATTTCACGGATAATATTTTTGCTAAAGTAAAGCACTCTTAGACTGTCTCTCTAATGTATTTGCTGCAGATACTTTCTTTTGACATCAGACGTGTTGGATAGTCATACAGTTATCAGTATATTTTTTTATGCCCAGTGCAAACCATTCTCCTTGCCATCTGGTTGAGAAGTTCAATGTGCATTAGTAGGACAATATAGGGAAATGCTGCACTTCTACTCCCCGAGCAATCTCTGTGCTATAGATTAGCAGGGACAGCTTATTCTCTCTTGCTCTATAGGGCATAACATGGAACTAGATTCAGGAAAGGTTTAGGAGCAATAAGGACCGTGGCACAATGGAACAAACTTCAATGAGAAGTTATGGAATCGTCACTGAAGCAAGAAGGGGCTGGATAATGATCTGTCTGGGAAGGGTCAAGATCCTTGTGGTCATTTCCAATCTTATAACAATGAGAATGGTAATATCTAAGAATTTAAATAGGTCAGTTATCATGGTTTGTTGAAGCCATGATCTTTCATCAAGGACAGCAGCTAATGAAAGGGTGGCAGGTGGATATTCATCCACTGAAAATTGTCTAGTTCGGTTTATTGAAGGTCTGTCAATTTTCTATCTTCCACAGTGTTAATTAATGTTGAAAAAGATTGTAAAGTATACTGCATGTTAAGACTCAGACAGTTATCTGATACATAGTTTCATAGCTGCTAGGGTCAAGAGGGACCTGATCAGATCATCTAGCCCAACCCCCTGCCACAGGCAGGAATGAATGCTGGGTTCACAAGACCCCACACAGGTGATCATCCAACCTCCTCTTGAATTTGTCCAAGGTAGGGGTGAGAACCACTTCCCTGGGAAGTTGGTCCCAGATTTTGGCCACCCTAACTGTAAAATATTGCCTTATGATCTCCAACCTAAACCTATTCTCCATCAGCTTATTACCATTGTTCCTTGTAACCCCAGGTGGTGCTGGGGAGAAAAGGGCTCTACCTATTTGCTGATGATCTCCCCTGATGAGTTTGTAGGCAGCCACCAGGTCCCCCCGTCAGCCTCCTCTTGCCAAGGCTGACTAAATTCAGGTCCCTTAGTCTCTCCTTATAGGACCTGTCCTGCTGCCAACTCTCTCCAGGCTGGCCACATCCTTTTTAAAGTGTTGGACCCAGTACTGTATGCAGTACTCCAACTGCGGTCTGACCAATGTCGCATAGAGGGGGAGGATCACCTTTCGGACTGGCTTGAGATGCATCTTTGGATGCATGACAAGGTCTGGCTGGCCTTGCTGGCTGCGGTCTGGCGTTGGCGGCTCATGTTCATCTTGGAGTCAATAATGACTCCAAGATCCCTTTCCACCTCTGTGCTTTCAAGAGGGGAACTCCCCAGCCTGTACCCTGCATTTGTCTACGTTAACATCCTACATACATGTTAAATGAAAGAGAGTATTGCTGAGTATTCACTGCATTCAACTATCTGGCTCCACATGAAAATCAGGGGAATGAAAACATTTAAAATCAAGTAATAAATATAGAGCATGCAATTAAATGTATGTTTTAAAAGAAAGAGGGGCTGTTTTCCAGTGAGTTCTGCTTACAGCACTCTGGCATTGCCCATGGGCCTGAAAGTGATGTAATCCCACACTCTCAAGACCTTGTACACTGCAAGAGTTGTATAAAGAGGACTCACCATAAATGAGAATCAGGCCCTTGTTTTGGAAGCCAGTTGGGATGAATGCAAATGCTTTAGTAACCTAAAATGAACCAATGTATTAAGCATTTTAATTTTTTCCTTGATTTTTTTTGTTTTGCTTTAAATAGGAGGCCGGATAGGGCAGAAGCTAACATATGAGCAGTGATTCATGGTTTCAGGAAAATATTTAAACATTCACTGACCTTTTATATGGTTACTAAAGATCTTAATTTTTCAGTGTTTCTGTCTGGAATCAGCAATTCTTTTGTGCTTATTTGAAGTGACTTTTAAAGAATTTAGGCACTCGGTCAGGGAGACAAAAAGCAGTAAGGGTTGTGTGTGCGTGCATTTCCAATTATATTATCAAGCTCTTCTGTAATGTTATTATAGGCTGTTCCAAGTTACCATGTATAAAAACAAACCACATTGGTCCAAACCCAAAAATCAAAGAAGTAAAAGAAATAAAATAGGTGCAGCTGTAGCAACAATACTATTGTTAAAGAACAGAATTTTCAAAAACAGTGAGAAGGAACACAGAGAGGACAAGGCTGTAGAAGGAATCTTTATTAGAAAACATGAAAGCAACACATTCTCTTACTCTCTCTTTCCATCCCATCCTCTCCACACCCTTTAGAAGACAATCCTTGCAAGGCAAGAAGGGCGTGAAGTTCTGGGTGGTATCCTGCATAAGGCCATAGCATGGTGAAGTATGCATGCTTTTACATTTTCTCTCTTGGAAGTAGATGAGAAAAAAAGTGATCTGGAATCCATTTTGGTACAAATATTGTACTTTCAGGTGCCATCGGCAGGTCATACATCCTATGAAATATGTCTAACACAGGAATCAGAATCGGAGAACCTGTCTACACTGCTCTCACAGGTGCGCAGATTAGGGCTCTCCAAAGCTTCGGAAGCTGATTCAATTTGGAGGAGATTCAGCCTGAATCGGGGACCGGATCTCTGAATCTGAATCAAATCGAGAGACCAATAAGGAAACCAATTAAAAGCTTTGAATCAATTCAAAGCATCCAACTTTGGGACTGGGGCTGGGACAAGCTGCCCAGCTGGGGCGGGAGGGCGTGTTACTCAGGGAGGGAGACAAGGGGCAAGGGATGCAGATGCAACAGCACTGGCTATGCCCTGCTGCTACTTGCTCAGTTGAGGGGTGGGGGGGAGGGTGGGATGCAGGGGAATGGGGCAAATGACAGCAGGCCCTAACACCAGCTCCCAGCACTGCTGCACATGCACCCCGCATCTTCCATGCCAGATGACAAGCGACAGCAGGGCAGAGCCCCCGCTCCCAGCACTGATGCAGGCACGACTGCCCTGAGAGCAGGGGCTATGCCCTGCTGCTGCCCGGAGTGAGCCACGCCTGCGTTGTGCCCCTGCCTTCACCCCATGCCGGCTGGGCAAGCAGCAGCAGGGCATAGCCCCCGTGGTTCCCCCAGCCAAGGCAGATACAGGCACAGCCAGAGGAGCCATGGGAGAAGCCCTTATGGCTGCCCTGGCTGGTGCCATCTCCTGCCTGGCCCAGCCTTCCAGCACTTCAAATAAAATTAGAAAAAAAAGCCCTGTACTCACTGGCTCTGGCAGCAGTGATTGGGGCCCCTGAGGGCATGTGGCAGAGCCCTCACCCCTTGTGCGGGGCAGTGGGGATTGCTCCCTCTGCAGTTGCCCCATGGTGCAGGTGCAGCTCAGCTCAGCAGGGTGCTGCGTGCTGTCTGGGAGCTGGGGAGGCTCCATGTATCGGCTGAAGCCTGGCCCTGCTTGGCTCCAGTGGCCTCAGCTTCCAGACAGCACACAATGCCCTGCTAAGCCACACTGCACCCGCACAATATGATAGCTATTATGTGGGTGCAGGCAGGGGGGTTCCCCACTGCTCCCCACTGCATGGAGGGGCTCTGCCATGAGCACCCAAAGGCACCAATCACCACTGCTGCAGTCGATGCAGGAGGGGTTTTTTTGCTTTTTTTTTTTTTTTTGGGCGGGGGGGAGGGCTAGGCAGGGGCCAGGCAGGGGGTGGGGCCAGGCAGGGCAGTTCTCCTGCAGCTTCCACTGCCGGAGAGGCAGGCATAGCCAGAGGAGCCGTGGGAGAACCTGTAGCTGCCCAGCTGTGCCTGCCTTTCCCCGGCCAATCCAAATCCCGAAATCTCTCTGAATCATTGCCAAATCTTCTAAAGCTGATTTGGCCAAGTCAGTTCAGGGTAGTGATCTGAATCGAATCGCTGTCCTTCAAATCAGCTGAATCCAGCTCTGAATTGAATCCTTCCCTATTTGCATAGGTCTAATGCAGATGTCTATTTTGCCACTGCATAGTGCCCAGGAGTGCTGTCAAGAATCAAGTCCAGGTCACTCACTCAAGCTTCATTTGTGCCCAGACCTGGCGATTAAAAAGTGGGAAGGATTTGATTACTGTTGGGGGCCCTGGACTTGGCAGAGAGGAGATATAGACATGCCTCTAGTAAAATGCTGAGCAAAAGTAGATGGCAACCTCCCACCCGCACCTTGACTTCACTGTAGCCAGGCTTTTGCCCATACATATTAAATTTATTTTCCTGGAACAATCATTGATAACCACTTTCTTAAATTAAAAAGTAGAGCTGAATGATGGTAAGAAAAAAATATTGATGGTAAGAAAACATAATTAAAAAGAATATATCTCTGCAAATAGTGTTGCAATTGGTCTTTTACAATTTTTTTAAAATTCACTCCAGACCCAATTGTGTTTGTCATTGATATAATTTAGGAATCAAAGTGATAGCACTGCATTTAAATGAAATGTAATGCAGTGATATAATTGAGGGGGTTTATTTCTGAAGATGGAGGTGAAAATCACAATCCAAGAAATGCTCCAGGCAGTCTGAAAGTATAGACGCCTCTTCAGAACTTAGGTAATGCATACTATCTTGCTGATGGACCCCATCTTCTAAGAACTGAGTTAGGTCAGTTATAACGGTTCATTGAATATGTGTTCCTTCATCTGTGACTGCCAACAGGGCCATCAGTGAGTGAAAGGGTGCTAGATATTTTGATGTCATGTAAATAGTCATCCACTGAAAACTCTATGGAACCCTTTGATTTACTGTACATATTTATGCTAGCTTCTTGCCTCCTCTAACCTGTCACTAAGAAATACAGAATTTTTGTTGGTCTTGCACTCAATCAAGATGAAAGAAGCACAATGACATTATTCCTCAATGGTGAAACCATCACTATAACATTTACCCTTTGCAAAATATATTCTTATGTAATAACAGAAAGTAGGACCTGTCTTGGCTAGAACTGGTGCCAACTTGCTACCCTTTCTTTTTTTCTTTTTTAAGACTGCATGTATTTTGTGGCACTATGAATATTATTAAGAAAATGTAAATATACACTGAACAATGTAGAAGGACTACCTGAAATTCAGAAAGATAAAAACGTGCCTGTCTGCAAATCACCTTACCACTGTATTGCTATTTGACACACATTTTGAAAATGAAGTGTACAGGGCAATACAAATACAATATCGAAGAGTGAATGGAAGTCACTGATTCTGTAGAAAAGAAGAACTGGACTTCGTAAAGGAATATACTATACTCTCCCTTAGCTTCTAAAACCCAGACTTCTTAACTTCCATGTCATGTCTCATTTCCATGACATGAGAGATTAGCTCTGTGTCTAGAACTCAGTTTGTGTTCAACAACTTGCTGAATCAGGTCCCTTTCCCTCCTAATTATTCTGCAAACCTGAGCACTAGAGTTTCACCCCATCTGCTTACTGGTTCCCTTCTAGTATGCTGAACATGTTCTCTCTGTTTTCACTGCCAAAAATATTCCCTGTCCTCCAGTAAGACAGGATCTGGCAATGAAGATGTTGGGTCAGCTGTGAGAACATGTCCATGGGTTCAATTAAGTTTTTCTGGCAATGTGAAAGCAGGCAGGGTGGGATAGGATAGGACTCACTTCACATAAGAGTTTTGACCTCATCTGGCTGCCAGAAATGCTCTTTGACCTTTAGTCGAGCACCTCCTGTGCTACCACCACCCAAAACTTTGAACAGCAATTTCCAGACAGGCCAGGTGTGCAAGGAGGGATTTTCACCTTCCTGAGACGCATCATGTACTGGAAATTGTTCAGCAGGCTATGGATTCCCAAAGCAATACTTAACACTACTAATTTTACTGACACGAACATGACTGGCTGAAGGCCAGAAATAGCATCAATTTAGTTATTGCCAAACTACTAAAAACAAATAAATCATATATAGTTTACTAGTGTTCTTGACTTTTTCTCTGAATTAGATTAGTACATGTTGGAAGTGGGAATTCAGTTGGACTATAAAGGAAAACTAGTTGAGATAATTTATTTTGACTTTCAAAACACTTTTGACAAAATACCTCACAAGAGGCTATTAAGGAAACTCAGGAGTCATAGGGTGAGAGGTAATGTTGTGTCATGGATCATAAATTGGCTAAGAGACAGGCAACAGAGTAGGAACAAAATGGCAGATTTTCAATGTGGCAGATTTTCATCTGTGGGCTGCTCTAATGTTATGTGCTAGCAGTTGATGTTCATTAATACATTCATTAATGGACTGGAAAAGGGATTATTGGCTAAGTAAGAGAAACTGCTGCAGCTACAGTTATTCAAGTTGTTCAAGACAAACCTAGATAATTAGGCAACACAATGGCAGAGGAAATTCCATTCTGGTATACTTCAAGCAAGGTGGGTTGGGAGGAATATTACTCATTTACGTTCTTGGGTTCTAAATTATCTATAACCACTCAAGAAAAGAGCACAAGTAAACAGCTGAATCAAGATATTGGCTGCTGTGCAAAGGAAAGAAAAGAAAATGTCAGGATGAACAGAGAAAGGGGTAGGATTCATAGAAACCCCACCAGTGGTGACTGCCCGGAGCACACAGTGAATCAATACAGTTTCTTGGTCAATTGCACAGCTTGCGGGTTGAATTGGTCTACTCTGGACCTCAACTTTCTCTGCAGGAGGAATGAATCTAAAGGTATTCTTTGTCTCTGCCACCTTCACAAATTTATCCAGATGGGCTTCCTGTTACTAGAGGCCTCTAGCCCAGGTTTTTTGCCTGTGGGAGGGAATCAAGGTTATAAACACAAATCCATCTGGCTGCATTGAAACACAAATGTTTAAACAATGCCCTGCTGCATTATGCAACAACTTAGGATAGCTGAATAACCTCATACTTGCTCAAAAAAGCCAAAAGAATCTAGATATACACAGCTACTCAGTTCAGCTGCGTTGAAATTTGGCTATGATATTGTGGTTAATGATCTTAATCGGAAAGGCTAAAATATTTTGTTTTAGTTCTCCCTTGAAACTAACTAATATTAAGGATTATTTAGGCTCATAAACTAGGAAGATGTTTCTTTGGTGACGAAGGGAGATTATTTGCCACAGGATGGCAGGATTTCCTAGTCCCTCTAAACCCAAGGTAATAACATCAAGCACCCATAAAACCCAATTAATCACTAGGTTATATGGGAGTTCTTTGTACCGCTGTGAAAATGTAATCTCATAATAGCAAGCCATGCTCTTGCTATTAATTTAATGCATCATTTTTCTGGATGTGAAATCTTATTCTCTTCAGAGGAAAGTGACATAGGATGAGAACTAAATGGGATAACAGGGCAATCTTAGTTCAAATTTGCAAGCGAAGGCAAAAATCAGACTAATTACATCAAACTAAGAATGTCTATTAATGTCCTTAGATAATTCAGTCTCAAAGAAAAATAACTATTGTATATGGCTGAAATACAATGGATAAGCCCAAACTGTGCTGGATCATAGTGCAATAGAAAAGTAGCTAATGGAACAGACAAGTAAAACTAACTAAATCCAGCACAGAAAATAGAAAAACATACAGTGTGGAAAAATAGATCATATTCTCTGGGATGATCAGGCTATTTTGTGCCCGTTTCACGCACAAAATACACACAGGATGGACTGGATCTGGAGACAAACAAAAGATGTGTAGAGACGGCTGTGTAGTCCTGTTGAGTCCTGTTCCAACTGTTGCAGAACCTGCAGGTGTTTAAATGAACAAAGTAGAGGATTACAAATTGAGAAAGAATGGACCCAATGTTAAGGCAGATAAATACTCGCCTGGAACATGGATTCTAGTTCTGACTTTGCTATGGATTCCTATGTGTTTCTAGGCAAGTCATTTAAATCAGCCCTTTCATACTAATAATTTTATGTTCATTTTATTCTGCCTGTCTTGCAACCCAGGCCACCTGAGTCTTGCATTTCCTAAATTGAGTGCTTACTTAATAACATTTTAAATCTCTCAGCGTAGACTCCCCCCTTCCCCACTTTAATTCATATAAAACTAAGCAGAACAATACGCTCTTAAACTTGGAAGCCATAATCTAATATTGATCTTTATTCTGTATGGTATTCAGGGTTTTTTTTAATTAATATTACACAGATGATTATGGTGAGACAAATTCCTGAGTACCTGTTTGTTTTACATCTCCTTAATTCATCCCATTCTCCTGAAGTATATGGGTATTTTATTGAAACTTCACTGCTTCCATTTATAAATGATATAATAATATACAAGATCAGATGATCGTGCTCAGATTGCTGGACTTCTCCTCAGACTTTGAGAACGCAGGGTAGGAACTGTTGTTAACTAGCCTGCAGACTACCCATAATGCTGCTCTTTCCTGGCTGGATGTTCCCACAGAACAGTATGGATGGGAAGAAGGTTCATCTTCTTTAGCAGTGCTATAGTACAGGTAGGGGAGTGGTTTCTGAAGCCATCCATTTTGTTGCTTCTCTTTCCAAACTTGCGCCAATGAAACTTTTCGTTTCTTCATGGTTCATGCAGTATTTGTGCGTGTGTGTGAAACCAAAGTAACATATAACTAGATTAATCATTGTTATCTAGTACAATTTGGGCTTTTTGTGGTTTTAAAATTATTTGAATTCAGTATTTAGAGAATCTGTAGTAAAATTTAGAATTCTTCCAATTATAGGATCATTGAGTCATATCCTTACAGGTGAGGAGGAAACATATTGTTAATTGTTTGGAATTCCTATTTAATCCAGATTAATTCAAATATTTAATTAGTGTACTTTCTTTCTATCCATATCAGGACTCTTTTTTCCCTCTAGTTTGTACAGACTGTCAGGATTTGTGTTGCCTTGAATATGTTCTCTGTGCTTACATCTCCTATAAAACCTAGGAATTCATTGTTGAACACAAATTTAACTTCTTGCGAAGATGTAGGCAGAGATTTGTCACTTCCTGCAGAATTATTTTTGTGTAAATATATTACAGACATTAATCTAGTCTGAATGATCTCAGGTAAGCAGAACAGGTATAGTCCTGTGACATTTTACTTGACTAAGAGGTTAAAAAGTAAAGGAACAATGGTAAAGCTATTTTAATCTTCAACTATAGACAGTATGTCCGAGATTTTCTTGTCTGATTTTAATTTGAATATTTTTAAAACTCAACACTTGCATTAATAACAGTTATTCTTATCCTAAGAAAATTTTAAAATAAAATTAATTCTTTTCTAATATTGGAGGCTTTCATATGTTTTTTTTACTGGCCAGTCATCTTGGGTGCTGACAGATATGGAAAAAAACCTGAAAACCCTGCAGTTTATCAGAAGAGGAAAAGCATTCATTCAACCCAGCTCTCCAGCACGTGTATACATCAGGCATTTCTGTGGGGCTTTTTGGTGCTTTAATTTAATAGCTGATTGAAGTCCTGCTGAAGTGCCCAGTCTATACAGATGTTGGGTGAATTGGGTCAAATTAGCACGATGCCTTTTTTGGGAATGTGCTGTGCTTGGCTCAGGGGTCTGCCAAGCTTAAAGTAAAACATCGTTTGGTTTTTTTAGGGTTTATTTTTTTACATCCATAAGCAGCATTATTGATTATGGGACCCTTCTGATATCAATGGAAAACCAAGCAGAAGCGTGCAACCAGGCCTGGTCCTGCAATCTTTGCTTCAATGCAACTGCTTCCTTGAGCAACAAGCCTAGGCCTCAGATTGGTTGAGCAAATTAAAGCACTATTTAAAAAATATGGAAGCAAAGCAAATATATCAATGGATGCCAGCAACACAAGGGGTAGAGATGCAGTACCATAGCAAAGAAGTTTGGAGCATGGGGCTAAGCCCACAGTGGCAGCCTGCCCTCACCCTCCACACAGATCTAGGGGGCACATGTCCCCACCCCCATGCTTGCCTGGAGGTGCATGAAGCAGCAGGAGCTGCCTCCCCCTGTCCCCGTACCCCTCCAAATAAGCCGCTCATGACTCTGTCCTGCGCTCTGCCCCAGCTGGCCAGCACCTGTTGGCACCCCTTCACTTTGGTGCCCAGGGCAGTTGCCCCAGATACCCCCCACCCTTGCTACGGCACTGGGTAGATGTTAACAGAGAATGAGGGACAAAAAGGGGTAAAGTCTGAGCTCAGTCTAAAAGATTGTATGATATGGTTCCTACTGCATATGGGACAATGTCCTTATTCAGTATTTACTCATTCTTTACTCAGGCAAAAGTCCCAGTGATTTCAAAATAAGTTCTTTTTGATTTATAAGTAAGTGCATGTTCAGGATTTTAGCCACATACGAACAGCACAGAATAATGTTACTCATTTAACTCAAGGACACACTGTACTCAAGCCTCAGGGTTCCAGTGTTGTATTCCTAGGACAGCATGACCTTAGTCAAAATCCCAAGGGAGAAATTGCCTTCTTCAGGCTGGAATCCCCCCTGCCCCGTCCCCGACACACACCCTCACCCATTACTGGGTTATGGGTAAAACAAGTTTTTCTCCTAGATTCTTCCATTGGGAAAAGTGTATAGAATAAGTGGGGGAGTTGACCCTCCAAAGGAAGAGAACTATCTTTGTGGAAGCGTTTTTACTTTGAAGCATTGGCCCGGCTCCTGTTTTCCTCTTTGACAGAACTGCTTCATTCCAAAAGGGGATTTGGATTGGAATGTAATATTGAACTAATTATATCTCTGTTGCCAACATTACACCCTCTTACCTTAGGGTATCCTCCTTACTAGAGTATGCTAATTAACTGAGATCATTCTTGCAAACAAAAGAACTGTTTGTGATGGCAACAGTATTCATTATTAAATCTGAGGGTGCTAATAAATAGCATGTGCACGTTAATAGCATGTGCAATAAAGTGGAACCTGCCACAAGGCTTTTGACAGGCAAGACATGGAGCAAGCATTGCAGCCTTGAAATGATCCTTCTATAATATCTAGCTATTTCTCACTATTCAACTCAATGACATTTACATTCATGAGTAGAGAAGCCTCATTCTAACATGTAAATAAGCATTTAGTGCCACGTTCTGCTTTTACACACGTGTAAATTCTAGAGACTTCAGCAGAAGTTGTTCATGAGTGTCGCAGCACACCTCACTGCACCGCTCCTGGTGAGAGGAAAACTGCTGGGGAAAAGCCCCAGCAGCAATAACCAGGGGGCTTGTGTTTGTGTTATAGCAGGAGGCTTGTGTTTGTGTTCTGTTGTTGTTATGACCGGTGGTTTGGGCGAGGCTGTAGGGGAAGGAGGAGGCCTCATAGGGACCCACAGGGTGTGGGGCCCTGGTACCTGGGACGGTGCGATTCAGTGCCAGAGAGGGCGCAGCAATACAGGGTGAGGAGACCCCAGGCCCAAGAGGGGCAGCTATTATTGAGACACGTGGAAAAGCCCATGAGGGGTGACACACTGTGAGAAGCCCTAGACAGGGGGCAGTATTTCAAAGGGCCCACAAGGGGCAGCATTGAGGAGGCCCGAGAAGGGGCAGGTTGAACTGGCCAGAGGCTAGCGTGGCGTTAGACCCTGGCCAGAGGCTGGCTGCTGCAGTGGACCCTGAGAGAGACAGGGGTTAGCAGCAGAGTGCCTCCAGGATAAGGGCAAGTGCTGCGGTGGTCCCCGATCTCACAGAGGGATAGCAGCACAGTGCTATCCTTAGTAGAGGGTAGCCGTGCGGTGGGCCTAAGAGACCAGAGAGAGAAGGCCCAGAACGGGCAAGTATATAGAGGAGGTCCAGAGTAGGCATTGAGAGCCCCTAGGCAGGGGCAGCACACAGTACTGAGAGCCCGAGAAAGGGGCAAAACTGAGAGCCCTAGGGAGCGGGGCAAGCGTACATTTGATATGCCAACGTCCTGTACATCAGCAAGGCTTGTGATGTGGTATCAGGGGTTGGTAGGAGCCACGTTTGGCCCTAAGGCCAGGGTGCCTGGCGTGCACCCATCATATGGGGGAACATCCCTGTGGGTCCGGGAGATCACAGGGACGAAGGTCCCGGTACACCGCACCCAAGGCGGTATCAAGGCAGCCTCCCATCATATACCTATTATCATCAAAGTCATGGCGGGCGAGAATTGAGGGTGCCTTGGGCTGGACTTGGTGCAGACGGAGGGCCTTTGGGAGATGACGGCCCTCCTGTAGGACCCCGCCATGACAATGAGTACAAGACAAGAATTTTTTTCTTCACCATTACATTTACGTTGCTCCTAGAGCACACCCGCTAGCGTTCACAGAATTACATAGCTACATATCCCTCTGCTACAGCTGAACCAGTGTACAGCACTAGGTAACAGTGTTAAAAGCTGTGCAAGATCACTGAGTGGGAAAACAATTGTGGAAGATTAGTAAAACCTGGAGTATGGTTCACCTGCACCTGTTCAAAATGTGTTCTCTCATAGCATATAAAGATGAATATAATAATTATACCAGAATGCAAACTAAGGCATGAACTTACTATAACAGGCATACAGTGCACAGTGAATTGACTTCCTACATAAAACACAACCTTGCAAATATGATATAAGAGGCACTTAAAATGTGTGTGGACATGTATGCTCCTCTGCAAAGATTTAACAGAAAAAACAAATGGCATTACGGTAGCACAGCTTGGTTTATCATTACAAGAAACGGAAGTTGTTTTAACTCAATGGAACACAACTTGCTAAATATTTCACAGGCCTCAGAAGTAGCAGATTAACATTGTATAATAGATAGTGAGTGGATTTTAAGACTGAATAAGCAAGGATGCACAATAGTCTCATTATAATGAATTCTATTTATAACAAAAAATGCTATTAATAACCCCAAGAGGAGGAACTGATTTTGTTCATTACAATGATGCAGCAAATTGATTAAACTTATACCAGGAGCAAAAATTCATTTCAGGTGGTAGAAATTTTAGAAAGATTAGGGGGTCACTGCACACATCTTCAGGAGGCCTCGAACGCCTCTACACAAACACTGATAGTATGGGGAACAAGCAGGAGGAACTTACCCTCCTGCTAGCTGACACCAACCCAGACATAGTGGGGCTCACAGAAACATGGTGGGACTAATGCATGACTGGGTGGTGAATATCAAGAGCTATAGGCTGTACAGGAGAGAGAGGACAGGGAGAAAAGGTGGGGGTGTGGTGCGCTACATCAAGGAGGATTACACGTCCTCATCTAGTAGCACGAGGTCAGATGAGGGACACACTGAAGTGCTATGGGTTAGCATACAAGGAAGGCGAGGGGAAAGGGACTTAATGGTGGGGGTCTACTACAGACCACCCAACCAAGGGGAAGAGCTAGACCAGGAACTTTTAAGTCAGCTCATGGAGGTAGCTAGGTCAAAGGATGCAGTCATCATGGATGACTTGAAGTTTCCAGACATCTGCTGGGAAGAGCAGTCAGCCAGGTCTGACCACTCACATAAGTTCCTAGTCGAGTTACAGGACCTTCATCTAACCCAGGAGGTGCATAGCCCCACCAGGGGAGACGCCTTGTTGGATCTGGTGCTGGCCACAGGCAACAACCTTGTGAGGGGACTGCAGTAGCTTGACCACGTGGGCGACAGCAATCATCGCCTGCTGGAATTCACCATCCAGCACAAGATGGCAAAAGCCTGCAGCAAGGCAGTAGCCCTGGACTTCAGGAGGGCAGATTTCAATGAGATAAGAAGAATAGTTGGGGAAATACTGAGGTCCTGGAGGGGAGGGGAGTCGGGTGTCCAAGAAGAGTGGTCATTCCTTAAGGAGACGATCCTCCAAGCCCAAAGGGAGATAATCTCAACAAGGATCAAAGGGGACAAGAGGATATAAAAGCCCCCATAGCTCACCAAAAGCATACGGGAATGTCTCCTAGCTAAAAGGGAGGCATACACGCAATGGAAGGGAAGGGACATCACCAGAGAGGACTATACCTCGGTTGCTTGGGGCTGCAGAGGGACGGTCGGGAAGGCCAAGGCAGAGGAACTGAGACTAGCTACTCAGATCAAGGACAGCAAGAAATCCTTTTTTAAATACATGGGGGCAAAAAGAAGGTACTGGGTAATGTGGGGCCTCTGCAAGACACGCTAGGAAATCTTCTTGTTGCACCAGATGACAAGGCTAACCTATTTAATGATTTCTTTGCCTCCATTTTCCTGAGCAGGGACCAGATCAGCCTGTCCGCTAGGACCCCCTCAGGCCCTGGGGGAGGCACCCAGGCCTAGGGTCAGTGGACCCTGGAGGGACTGGATGTATTTAAATCAGCTGGTCCCAATGACCTCCACCCCAGAGTGCTGAGGGAATTAGCAGAGGTCATTGCGGGACCCCTGGCACAGCTTTATGAGCACTCATGATGCTCTGGTGTGGTGCTAGAGGACTGGAAAAGGGCCAATGTGGTTCCAATTTTCAAAAAAGGGAGGAAGGAGGACCAAGGGAAGTATAGGCTAGTTAGTCTTACCTCGATCCTGGGTAAGCTTTTTGAGAGAATTATCCTGGCGCATGTCCGCGAGGGGCCAGCAGGGGAGGTTATACTTGGGGGTAATCAGCATGGGTTCATTAGAGGCAGGTCCTGTCAGACCAACCTGGTGGCCTTCTACGACCAGGTCACAAAATCCTTAGACAAGGGGTAGCAGTGAAGTAGCCTGTTCTTCTGGACTTTAGGAAGGCCTTCAATACTGACTCTCTCCCTATTCTCATTAAAAAACTAGGGGATTGTAGCATCGACACCTACACAGTCAAATGGGTTGTTAATTGGCTGGAGGGCCACACCCAGAGAGTGGTGGTGGATGGGTCATTTTTGACCTGGAGGGATGTGGGTAGTTGGGTCCCTAAGGGCTCAGTCTACAGACCCGCGCTGTTCAACATCTTCATCAGCGACTTGGACAAGGAGGTAAAAAGCACCCTATTCAAATTTGCTGATGACACTAAGATGTGGGGGGATGTGGGCATGCTAGAAGGGAGGAACAGGCTGCAATCAGACCTAGACAGGCTACAGGGGTGGGTGGATGAGAACAGGATGAGTTTCAACACTAACAAGTGCAAGGTGCTGTAATTGGGGAGGAAGAACCAGCAGCATACCTACAGGCTGGGGAACTCCCTTCTTGTCAGTGCAGAGGCAGAAAAGGATCTTGGAGTCATTATTGATGCCAAAA
>JAGPOW010001296.1:13803389-13814993 GCA_030014935.1 Caiman crocodilus | reverse complement strand
TACAGGCTGGGGAACTCCCTTCTTGTCAGTGCAGAGGCAGAAAAGGATCTTGGAGTCATTATTGATGCCAAAATGAACATGGGCTGACAGTGTGGGGACGTGGTCAGGAAGGCCAACTGCACCCTGTCATGCATCCACAGATGCATCTCGAGCAGGTCTAAGGAGGTGATCCTCCCCCTCTACACAATACTGGTCAGGCCACAGTTGGAGTACTGCATCTGGTTTTGGGCGCTGCACTTCAGGAGGGATGTGGATAGTATTTAGAGGGTCTAGTGGAGGGTGACCTGCATGATCAGGGGGCAGCAGGGCAGACCCTTCGAGGAGAGGCTGAGGGACCTGAACCTGTTCAGCCTCCATGAGAGAAGGCTGAGGGAGATCTAGTGGCCTGTTTCAAACTAGTCGGAGGGGACCAGCAGGCACTGGGGGAGTCCCTGTTCCCCCGAGCACCAAGCACTACCAGGAGTGACTAGAAATAACAGTCACAAGCTGGCAGAAGGTAGATTCAGACTAGACATCAGAAGGCGCTAATTCAGAGTCAGGGCAGCTAGGATCTGGAATCAACTTCCAAGCGAAGTGGTGCTGGCTCCTACCCTGCGGGTCTTTAAGAGGAGGTTACACGAACACCTTGCTGGGATCGTTTGTCCCCAGTACTTTTTCCTGCCCTGCCAGGGGGTCAGACTTTATGATCTGCTCAGGTCCCTTCTGACCCTACCAACTATGAAACTATGAAATTTCTGAGAAAATTCCACCTCTAGAATTGTTTCCAGACTGCATCTGCCCCCTCTTCTCTGCTTCTCACAGGATGATCCGTGTCTGAAGAAGACTGGGGAGCATTGGCTGCTGCACTCCTCCTGTTGAAGGGGGAATGACCAGAGTGGCACAGCAAGGCTCTCCCTGCTTCCCCAAACTGGAGAATGGATGGGGAGTCTTGTCCTACTTCTATTTCCCTGTAGACTGGGCCAGTGGGCATTAACTTTGAACATGCTGTACAGGGGGCAGCTTCCCATTGCACAGCACTTTAAGAGCTGTACATATGCAGCCCCTGAAAGAAGAGGAGAAAGAACAGCAGAGCCAAGTTCCCTCCTCTTATTCAAACCAGCAAAGCCCTGAGCTCCCAAACTCCTGGTTTGGGAAAGGGGCAAGGAACACTTGCTACTGCTTCTCTCCCTCCCCTTACCAGACCAGGAGCGTACAAATATTCACTTTTCCAAGAGTTTCTCCTGCAAGACAAACTTCTAGCTTGACACGCAGAAGATCTCTCTCCAAGAAGAGGCACATTTCGCCCAGGGAATAATATATTAGAGGGATTTTATCCCAGGGAATATTAACACTCCATGAGCTATGCAATACTCATTGACTAAATTCAAGAAGTAAACAGAGGGAATGTCTGTAAAGCCCCTTTTATGTGTTCAAGTAAAGACATGCATGCCAGGAGCCATGACTGTAGGATTGTGAACTATATCTGATTGTAACTTACTGCGAGTGCAGGAAGAGCCTGAACCCTGGCTCCCCCTGCATCAGCAGGAAACAGGCTTCTGTAATTGGGGGTGAGTAAAATTCCCAGACCATGGGGATCACTGCTGCTGTTAATCCTAGGACCCTGGGGTGTGTGAAACCCCTGGGCCCTGGAGATCACAGCTGCCATCATTCCTATGGTTCAGGGGTTTTTCACTGGGCATGGTGCACCCCTGCTCCACATGCAAATTAAAGCTTGATAGTACACATTTTCAAGGTCTAACTCCATAGCTGGTTGGAGCTTTTTTATTGTGTGATAGCTACTTTGCATGGGTAGCTGGTCTCTAGGTAAGTGTGCAATTAACTAGTTATTTGCACAATACCTGTAATGTGTAGAATGGTTCCTCTTGGACTTAGACATACATCCAAAAAACCCTATACCACTGGAATGGAGCCATTCTGATTAAGTGTTAGTGTAAATCACAAATCAAAAGGGCAAAAGCAAGAAGACCAACTAAGAAAAGCATCCCCCATTACACTTTACCTTCCAATAGTACACATTTCAACAGCTCCTTGGTATGAAAGTTATTAGATAACGGTAAGTAGGGCTAAGGGAATGTAATCAGTCTTATGCACTCTAAGCAATTGTAAAAACATCAGTTTATGCAAGTCAGTTTATGCCCATTTCTGGATTTGGGCCTTAAGTGAAAAGTTAGACAAAGAAGATTATATTTTGACCTTCCAGGCTGAGTCAGCTGGTTATAAGACATACTTTAATTTGGTTTGATGTCTACTTACTGGAAACAAGATTTTTTTTTTTTTTGTTCACTCTTGTGCAAGTAAAATGGGAACTAAGAGAAATCAGACATAACCTTTCTAGGGAAAGGGGGCTTACAGATTCCTTGGGGGATGTGCCTGTGTTATCTGCTATCATGACCATGAAATAATGCTTTCTTGACAGAGTATGCATAAAACCTTAGATCTTAGAGGAGAGGAAAACCTTGTGGTTTACTAGATAAAATTAAAAAAGAAAAAAATAACTCTGCTTTGTCTGGTTCTTGAAAAACTTGCTGTTATATACTAATCTTATCAGTGAACAGTATGTGTTTATTTCATATCAAAGGTTGTTACAGCCATTGTCTAAAAAACTTAATAAGCTAAATAAAACCATTAAAGTGCTGAGACTGTCCTGGAAAGAGAATTAGCTATTTTTGTATGGTATATTTGATATTCAAAGTATTCCTAAGTATTTTATAAATGACTGTTTAAACTTATTAGTGATATGAGACAAAAGCAAAGAGAGAATCCTTCAAATTCAGTAAGATTTCATGCACTGTTTCCTTCATTAAAACAGTGTTACTGAGACAGGCAAAATGGCCCAGGACACTGATTATATGCTATGTTTCTTAACAGAAATTGTGAGGTCTTTTAATTTCTACCTAGACATCCACAGGAGACAGTGGAATGGACTTCATTCAGTTTAACCTCTTAAAAAAATAATGGCTCCTCTAAGGGTTCATCACCTCCCTTGGAATGTACTACAGCATCAGCAATATGCAAAAATCTTTGGTTTTGTATCTTCTTAAAGCATATTTATAACTATTGGGGAAGTACAAGTAATAAATGGGGTCTGCAGATTGTTTAACCTCAATCTAAACGTCACAGTGTTACCAGCTGAGACCCACTGGCATAAAATTAACTATCCTTGAAGGATAGATGAGTGTTTTTACATACTGGACTTAGTTGCAGGAGATCTGCCTTCAGTTCCCAGCTTTGCCAAGGATCCTTGCACCCTGGGACCCAGGCCACAGCCATGCTATGTACAGCAGCACAGACAGCCTGCCCAAGCACCCACCTCAACCTGGCATCCGTGGTAAAGTGTCACCGGGAGAGGGCTCCATGGGGTGCCAGCAGCCCACCCTGCCACGCTCCTTGGCTGCATGCTCCATCAGCAGCTTGGGGAGCTTAGGCCAGCACTTGACCTGACAGTTCCCTAAGTCGGCCATGTCACTGCCAGCTGCTAGCAGCACCAGCTTCTCCCTGGGGTGTGGCCCTGCCCAGGTGCCTGCATGGCACCACCACCATCCAGGACCAAGTAGAGCTGCTAGCCATCTGAGCCCTGGCCATGTGGTAAGCCCTGCACTGAGGGCAAGGTCCGGCCTTCACTGGCCCCTGTCTCTGTCCCTGCCATCCACCCCACCTGACCCAACTGCCCTCCTCTAGGCTCCTTGTCCCCACAGCACAAGGAATGATGGGAGACAGTGCAAAACTTTACTAAGCAGCCCATGCCCCTGCAACTAGGCAGGCGCAGGCCTCTCACACACCAAAGAATGCATCTATGCCAGTGATGACAGCCTCCTTAGCTGCGAGGGGCAGAGACATGTAGTGCAGCCACAGCTATCCTTCCAAGTGGCAGCACAGGTTGCACGGCAGCCCAGGCTTGCCCCTCACATTGTTGAAGGTCAGGGTCCCATGCCAGGTGTGCAGGTACACTCAGGGCACCATGGCAATCAGCAGCAGCAGGGCATAGTGTGTTGGGCACCCCTTGGTCCATGCAAACAGCTTCTCGTGCAGCACCCAGGACACATGTAGCAGGGGCATGGTCAGGGTTCAGTGCCAGTGCAGCAGGAGACTGGCCCTGGAGTGCTTCCCTGAAGAGGGAGGGTGCAGAAAGCTCTGTCCCAGTCATCCAGGAGCTCCACCTCCCTGAGCCTGGGCACCATGGGCTTGGCAGCAGCACAGGAAAGCAGCTATCCTATAGGAGGAAAGGTGGAGAGCAGGGTCTGGATTTGTGGCAGCAGGTGCTTCAAGGATCCTGGCCTGTCCCACCCTGGGAATGGGGCAGGGGAGGCAGCCTGCTTGCAGCCAGCACTCAGTGACTTACCTGCCTCTGTGGAGTGAGTGGGGCCAGGGGGCTCAGCCAGCAGCTGCTTGAGCCCAGGCCTACCTGCCCAACTTATCATGGTCCCTGGGCCCCTGTCCATGCTTGACCTCCTATCTGAGGTTGGCCCCTGGTACAGAGTATCATATCTAAGAAATGTTGCAAACTCTCTCAAACAACTTCTTTCTTAGGGCTTTGCAGGTCTTGCAGCTCCACACAAGGGAGAGGCTGCAGTTGGCAGCTTGGAAGTGGGCTCAGGGTCACAGTTGCCCACATCTGGGGCCCTGTGGATGTGTCAGCTCTGCAGAAGGAGGACCCAGGACTGCACCCTCCTCCTAGACCAACTGCTTCCACTTCCCTACACATGTAGATGCTTGCCCAGCAACATTTACTCAAAAGTAAGCTGATCTCAGACCAAATATATGTGTAGATGCACCCACTATGTCTGGATTAAACCAATATCCAGTTACTTTTGGTTTGAGCTTTATTCAAATTTAATTTTAGTTTAGAAAGCTACCAACACACACTCAACATCTCTCCACATCATCACCTTTGATAACTATCTATTAGGAAATCCTGGACCTGATATAAAACTGATTGTTAGCAGGCTTTGTATTGGGCCATGTAGGCAAGGAAAGATGTATAGTTAATCAGATGTCTCTAGTATTTTTAGAATTAACTAGTGCATATGTAGAGCCATCAATTTCACCTAGACATTACCAAATTTGGAGCTCCCTGTATTGTGGAGTTAGTAGATGTTTCCATTATTTTCAAAGCATTTCCTTTAGTTCTTGGCCTTTTTCATTAGCATATTGTTATTCATTTTCACTCATTTACCACATGTCAGAGAAAATCCATCTATAGGTCATGTAAGACTAAAACAGGCTCTGCTGTTTCTGTTTTCATTTTATTTGGGCTCATTTTCTAAACCACAGCTACTGTATACCTTGCCAAGGTCACTCCTTTGGAAATAACATATTAATTCAAATACTGTTTGTTTAGATGAATTCTTTAATTGCTTTCAGCTGGTCAAATATTAGATAGCATCCTGTCAGTTTCTGGGCTAGAAGAAAACAGCCGATGTGAGATAACCAAGTTACAGCATCAGTGCAAATATCCTTACTACTAGTTGAATATTTATAATCCTATGTTAGTTCTTAGTAGTTTGCTTATAGAGCCCTTCAACATGAAGGATCGTCTCTCTGGCAGAGACACATAGGTGGAAGCCTATAACACCCTTGAGAGCTGTAGATCACTGGCAGATCCCTGACCCCCAACACAGGGCAAGGAGATAAGCAGGAACTGCAGTGGGTAGCTAGAAGCAGGCAGGTGAGAGGCAGCTGAATGGAGCTGAGGAAGCCCTCCCCCACTCCTAACTCCTACTTAGCCCAGCCCCCCAGGGAGCTGTGTGAACAGAGCGTGCAAACAAGAGTGCTCTGGGTCCAGTGCACAAATTAGTGCAGGAGTTCATGTGGAAGGGCATGTGAAAGGACTGTCAGCAGGCACTCTCAGTCCTGAGTTGCCCCCCCAGCACAGAAGCATGGCACACCCCATGTCTATTGCATCCCCGGGCAGCCACAGCACCCCACACAAGGAATAGACTTCTGGCACTGGATCTTAGGCTGGGAACACAGGGAATCCCCTGGCTGCTCAGGAAGCTGAGAAGCCAGGAAATCCTCCTGCAGGCAGCTACTCAAACCTGTCTGCCAAGCCACAACAGCAGCAGGTGAGGACCACATGGGGGTAATTACACCCACCTAGTCTCCTACTTAAACAATCACCTAAGGAGTTGTGCAAACAGGGTCCACCCTGCAATACGGTAATGGGTACATGCCACACCCCTAGATTACCTGGTCTGGATGGACCATGCCGTCTTGGTACCTTGGTGCTCTTTACCCAGATAGAACCTATGGTCCCGGCCTTCACACAGATGGAGCCCTTGACTCCAGGCTGTGGAGGCTGCCTGGCACATATGTTGGATACTGGGATCTGGGGCACAAGCACTCCCACTTGTGGGATGTGCTTGCTGGTGGAGACTTTGAAGAGCCAGGTTGTTGGCTACAAAGGACCAACTCACAAGATCATAATAAATGTTAGTTTATTGGACAGGATATGAAGTTACCAATAAAATCAATAATGCAAACTTTGAGTAATGGGTGGTACTGGTCACCTTAGCACATATATACACACACATGCACTCACTCATTCAAACCCATGTAGTATGGTGTATAGTAGCTGCTGTACTGATTGTGAGAGCTCTGGTGTCAGTATATCTACCTGTCCGAGGTCCCGGAGTCTGCTGTTGATGGTCAGCTTTCTTCACAGTGATATCTTCTCCAGAAGGGGGTTGCCTGCTTGTCCTTCTATCTTGGTAGGTCAGGTGCTGGATGAGAGGGCTCCACTGAGGGTCACACTTCACTGCCTCTCCTCCCTTTCTAGCAAACTTGTGTAATTCCCCAGCATCATCTTGGCCACCCAATTTGGAGGATGCTGTCCCATGTGGGTCTTGAATAGAACCTGACAGCTGTTAGTCACAGGGGTCTTGCCTGCTGGAAGTACAGTTTCAGGAGTCAGTTTGTGATTTTGGTTAATTAACAATGGTATTGTTTAGGGTTGCAGGAATAGTCAATAGGGTAGGTGCTCAGTTCCAGGAATCAGTTCTTTAGCTTGATTAGCTTAAAATAGAGTTCTTTTTGCTGGCATTGTCTGCTGATAATCATTATTCACTCACATTCACACAAGGGACCGCCCAATATAACAGATTTTATCACTTACAATTACAGTTTCAATGCAGTTTTAACAATGGTCCAGGGTGTAACTTCATTCTACAGGGACTACATTCCTTAAGAGTTTAAAAGTATAAAATATAAAATGCAAAATACAAAATACCATGGTAAATACAAGACAGATGAAATATGAAAATGCACTGTGAGAAATATATAAAAATGCTATGTGAGGTAGTGAGGATCAAAAGCTACTGGGGACAGTAAGTGAGTTAGCACCAGGATATATTTAGAGTCTTTGCAGTAGATATTTTAGTTCTTTTGTTTTCTTTAATGACATTGAGTTTAATTGATATGTAGATGTAGTTTCTAGATTTCTCCTACGGAAAACCACTTCAGCTTTCTGGCTTGCTCTGAGCCTTGTCACACCCATGCAATGAGTATGCTAGGTCTCTACCAATACTGAGAAGGAAAAGACATGCCCAAAATAGGGGGGAGGAGGGTATGCAGGCAAGAAAGGACTTCTGTATGTCAATGTCCAGAAGGGAAATGTACAAAGGGAGCTTTCTGCTACAGTGTGAGGGAGTCCCAGGATGAGGTGAACAGACTGCAAATCATCAGGGAACACAAGGTGGAGATTGACACTTACTGCCAGGCCTTGCACCTGGAGAAGAATGCCACAGAGACCAGGCAGAAGAGCAGGCTTGAGCAAGATGCCCTACCTAATGGCAGAGGGAAATTGGTCACATCAGGCCCAAAGCCATGACATGTGTCAGCTGCTCCACCAATAACCCTGCACAGCAGCTGTGCAGCCCTCACACCACTGATGGATGGGGCACCTGTGTCCTCCTCACTGAAGACAGGACAGGAACACCTGCCCCCACCAAGGAAACAATGAAGGGTGATTGTCATGGGAGACTCCCTGTTGTGGGGAACAGAAGGAGCCATTTGTTGTCCAGACCCCTTTCTCCTTGCCTTCCAGGAGCCAGGACCTGAGATGTTACAGTGAGGATCCCGAAGCTGGTCTTGCCTACATACCGCTACCCCATGCTCCTTGTCCATGTGGGCACCAAAGACATGGCAAGAAACAGCCCAGGGAGAATTGTGAGTGACTACAAGACCATGGAGGCAGAACTCAAGCAACTAGGAGAATAAGTGATCTTCTCCTCAGTGTTCCCAGATAGATACCATGGCCATCGAAGGAAGGAGTGCATTGAGGAGGTCAACTGAAGGCTTTGGAGATGATATTACCATGTAGGCTTTGGATTTCTCAACCTTGGTATGAGGTTCAATGGTGGTGGTCTGCATGCAAGAGACAGTATTCACTTCACAGGCAGAGAGATGAACCTCTGCTCTACAAGAATAACCAACTTGCTGAAGAGACCTTTAAACTGGGCATGACTGAGGGAGAGAGGGAAGGTTCCATTGTTATACACAAATCCTCTAGCCATGATGACCCAGGGGAGGGCATTCATGTAGTGAAACCCAGATGAGCACTAACATTCTGAGACATTTGCACAGTGACAGAAAACCTGAGGCAACTGGAGGTGAACTTATGTGTCTTTACGAGCACACCATAAGCATGGGACAATACTTATGATTTGGGCAGTGGATATTGAGGATTATAGGATCTATAAGAAGGATCGGATAGGGAAGAAGGGACTAAGTGTGGGCCTCTATGTGAAAGAGTGGTACCCCTTCCTACAGGTCACATTTAATTACAGGGAGAGGTCCCTTGAGACCCTCTCGGTCAAAATACAAGGGGATTCAGGAGAGGAAGATCTGATGGTGGTAATCTACTAGAGGCTTCCCTACTAAGAAGAGGAGAGAAATCAGGCATTTTCCAGGGAATTGACTGAGACAGGCAGCTCTGAAGACCTGACTGTCATGGGTGACTTCATCTACTCTAACATCTGTTGGGAGGACCATTCAGTCAGCTCCAGAAGGTCAACCAATTTCTTGGCAACTACTGACAACCTGTTCTTGATACAGGCTGTGAAAGAGCAAACTAGGGGTGAAGCCACTCTGGACTTAGTGCTGACCAAAGGGGAGGACATGGTAGGTGACCTGAGGATTTGGAGGTACTCTGGGTGACAGTGATCAAGATCTGATTAGGTTCATTATCCACTGAAAGGCTGGGAATTCAGTTAGTAGAATGGAAGTCCTAGACTTCAGAAGAGCAGACTTTAGTAAACTAAGGAGACTAGTTAGAGAGGCCCTCTGCAACCAGTGACTGGATGATTTTGGAGATCAGGAATGATGGCTCTTCCTCGAGGGGGCAATTCTTATTGCTCAGAAAGAGGCCATTCCCAGGTGGTCAAAAACAAGAAAGGAGCCAAGAGTCCCACTTGGCTTAACTGGGACATTGGGGAACTATTGAAAAAGAAAAAAATAAACACATAAACAATGGAAAAATGGTTCAGCAACCAGAAAGCAGTACATTTATGTAGCCTGGGTTTGAAATATGAGACACAGAAAGCTCAGGCAGGCATGGAGATCAAGCTGGCTAAATAAAGGACAACAAAAAGTTCTACTATAGGAACTCCTAAATATTTACTTCATATCAGTATTCCTGAAAACAGACAGGAGCTGTTCACCTGTCCAGAGGCCCAGAGAATATGGGGAAGACAACAGTCCATATGAAATCAGTCCCAAACAGGTGAAGGTATTTTAGAACATTTGGACAAGTCCACTGGTCCAGATGACCTGCATCCGAGAGTCCTGAAAGAACTGTCTGGTTCATGACAGGGCCTCTGGCAAAGCTGTTCAAAGAGTCATGGATAGAACTCGGGAGTGCTCCTGAATGCCTGGCAGACTGCCAATGAGGTACCTATCTTTAAAAAAGGGAAGAGGGGTAACCCTGCAAATTATAGACCAGTCAGTCTGACTTTGGTCCTGGGAAATTTTTTGAAAAATTTGTTAAGGAGGCCATCAATTACAAGCTTGTAACTCATGGGGTATAAGAAGCAACCAGCATGGTTTTGTCAAGGGTAGGTCATGACTAACAAATCTGGTGTCCTTTTATGACCAGGTAACTAACCAGCTGGAGAAGGGATGTGAGATTGCCATCATTAACCTAGACTTCAGTAAAGACTTTGATTCTGTTTCCCATGAGATTCTCTCAGTTAAACTGAGGGTATGGCCTAGACCAGTCTACAGTGAGGTGGGTAGACAACTGGTTTAGAGTCCAATCCTAGAGAGCTGTCATCAATGGGATGGCCTCATCCTGGAGGTCCATTTCCAGTGGTGTCCCCCAGGCCCCAGGGATTGGTGTTTGGACCCATGCTCTTTAACATCTTTATCAATGACTTGGATGAGGGGGAAGAACACTCAATGATTAAGTTTGAAGATGATACCAAGCTGTGGGGGAATGCGGGCATATCAGAGGATAAGGTAAGGATTCAGGACAACCTTGGCAGACTAGCCCTATGGGCTGAATGGAATCAGATGAGGTTCAACAGAGAAAAGTGCCAGGTCCTTCATCTGGACGGGAAGAACCTTCACCATAATTGCACAATGGGTGGTGGTCCACTGGCTGACACACCATTTGAACAGGCCCTGGGAGTGACAATCAACCAGAGGATAAACATGAGCCAACAGAGTGATGAAGTCACCAGCAGGGCAAATAAGACTCTGGCCAATGTGTTGGCAATAGATCCAGAGGGGCTTCTCCCTCTCTATTTGGTATTGGTGAGGCCACACCTGGAGTACTATGTCCAGTTCTGGGCATTGCACTTCAGGAAGGATATGGATAAGCTTGAGAAGGTACAGAGAAGGGCTACTCATATGTTTAGGGTCCTGGAGGATAGGACCTATGAGGAGAGACTCTGGGAACTGGTTCCGTTCAGTATGAGCAAGAGAAGAATGAGAGGTGACCTGATAGCCGCCTACAAGTACGTCAAGGATAAGCACCAGGATGTAGGGGAGCAGCTCTTCAGAAAGGCACTCCTTCGGAGGATGAGGACCAATGAGCACAAATTAATTGAGGAAAAATTTTGGCTGGACATAAGGAAAACATATTTTTCCATAAGGGTACCTAGAATCTGGAACACACTCCGAGCGGAGGTGGTGCAGTTGCCATCCTTGGAGGTGTTCAAGAGGAGGCTGGATAAGAACCTCATTGAGCTCGTTTGAGTCCAATAACCTCCTGCCCATGGCAGGGTACCAGACTTGATGATCATGAAGGTCCCTTCCAGTCCTTTGAGTCTATGAAAGTTTACCTTCACCTAGGAGTTGAGTGCATCTTCAAAAGGAGGCTGGACAGATATTTGGCTGGGGTGATATGATCCCAACACATGTTCCTGCCCGGGGCAGGGGGTCAGACCTGATGATATGTTGAGGTCCCTTCGACCTAAGTACTGGTGTCACCGGTCTGAGGAGTAGGTGGAAGGGTTTGCTAGGCTGCTCCTCCACTTGGCTCCCAGCTGCCAGGAGGAGAGTGGAGGAACAGTAGCTGTTTCTTACCCCGAACCCTCTCTTCAGACCAGGGTCCTGACCTAAGGAGCAGACAGAGGGCTTTGCCCTTCTGTTCCAGTCCCCCCCCCC